>OX371224.1:272801136-272993730 GCA_947310385.1 Nephrotoma appendiculata
CTTAATTTTTGGCAGATAATCAGCTACGAAGATATTACAATCATTTCCATTGATATTAAGCTTAGTGAGCGTACCTTTGTTTTGTATTGATAAAACTCTAAACTGTTGCTTCAATATCTGGCTACCTCCATTCCACAACGATGGCATTACTTAACGAACCAGATTTCTCACGGAAAATACTATTGACATTATAAACTTCAACTTTGAAAGAAATCGTCTGACAAATCGTTTGTAATGTGTTAATCAAATTCTCGTTTCTAGAAATTGGTACACCAAAAATGAGTGATCTAGTGGAATTTATACGACGCTCCAAAAAGTTACATTTACTAGTAGCCATCTGTAATTCGGTACGAATAGATTCATTTTCCATTTGTAAATCTTTAATAGCGGTAGTATTCTTATTAACTGATGCTTCCAATTCAGCCAACTTCTCGCATTTTTGTGTTATACTATCCAATGCATTATCCTGAGTAGTAAGCCGATCATTCAACAACCTTCCCAAATCAGCCTGATTTTCCCCGCAAAATAGCAATTTCACTTTTAATATCGGGATCGGCTCAAATCCCGAATCACAAAATCCCGAATTAGCAAAATCCCGACAAAAAAAAAATCCCGATTTTCAAAATCCCGAATTTATCAATCCCGACTCTCAAAATCCCGACTTTAAAAATCCCGACTTTCAAAATCCCGACTTTTCAAATCCCGACTTTCAAAATCCCGATTTTCAAAATCCCGACTTTGCTGAAATTTTAAAAATCCCGAAAAAATTCGGGATTTTTTAAAAATATTAAATATTAAATTTTGTTTTTTGGTGTCATTAATAGATTCTATATAATCCGCTCCTACGTGCGGCACGCAGCAGTGCGACATGTTTGCTGATCCCGGCTCCTACGTCCCTCGAAGTTAATTTCTAAAGCCACTCGGAGGGCTAAGCGGGGGGAGCGATGCGACCTCCCGCGTGCCCGTGAGAGTTATCAAAGCCGTTAGCCTCTACAATTCGGGCTTTTGAAAATCGGGATTTTGAAATCGGGATTTTGAAAATCAGGATTTTGAAAATCGGGATTATGAAAATCGGGGATTTTGAAAGTCGGGATTTTGAAAGTCGGGATTTTGAGAGTCGGGATTGTTAAATTCGGGATTTTGAGCATCGAGATTTTGAAAGTCGGGATTTTGATTTCGGGATTTTGATTTCGGGATTTTGAAATTCGGGAAATCGAGCCCAACCCTTTAATATTATCATTCCAGGTATTATTAACATTATTCAACTTTGGAGATAACTGTGTTGTATTAGAGTCAGTACAGTGGCAGCAAATAAATTTCAATTTACCACTATCAATGTCACTAATTTTGAGCTTTAAAACTGAATCACAGTTAGGAGGATAGTGACATGGGCACACAGCGCACATGTAGACTTTTGAAGACATAATTTGCTTGGCACATTTCTTACAGTATACAATAATTGCTAAAAATGATCAGTTTATAACAATTATAAGACGAGTATAATAAAATAGCACTGAAATCCTCACAGCAGATTTGAAACGCAGTGGTATTATTGTATATCAATATCTCGAAAATCACAAAGTAATGAGGTAATTAAATATTACTAATTACAATAGCTGTTCTTCAAATACACAACTTGTAACACTTTAATCAGATTTTACTATAGAACAGGATGCAATTATAGCTTGTAACACACCTACAGCAAAGTTATTTAGATATATAAAACTTTAGATTCGGAATTATAATTATAATTATAAGATGAAACCACAAAATTCGCACTTCAAACACTATACATCAATAAGGCATTACAGATTATTTTTCAAATGTATATATACGTATTTAATCACAACCACAAGCATTAATGTAGAGCAATTATAAATCTCAGTTGCCGATTGATTACGGAAATCTATAGATTTTATTATTTAATTTTAATTTATTTAACAATTAGAGGCAAATGATAACGATGTACATCAGTTGAAATACAAAACAGGAATGGACACATAATCCAAATCAGCAGCCGAAACTGCTTGTTGGCTTAAGAAAAAAAACAGATAGCTCTCAAAATATATCAGCCGAGGATCTGTATGGAATGTTAACCATAATTATCAACATCGGCTTTCCGTTCAAAGCAGGTTAAACAGCCAAAATCTCAAACTTAGGACACTTTAGGTCAATAATATTTCGACAAAAATCTTTAGTAGCATATCTTTAGCTGGCAGGATATTGATTCTGATGCTAATACAAGTAAGTCTCACCTTTTTTGAACGATCCTTCTTTAATAAAGATTTATCAATAAAAATCCACTGTACTGCAATCTTGTTACAGATAAATCCTATACATGCTCAGCTGTTCATTTGCCTTGTAGGCACTTCAACAGTAGCAAGATCATTATCAGCGCATGTTCGAAAATTATCCACTGGTGTTGGCATTGATGTGATTGCCGAACTAGTAACCTTTTACTGGTAGACATATAACTCTTTCTCGATTGTTGCTCTGACGACGATCTGGGGGACGAAGCAATGGATGAAAAATCGTTCAGCTTCAATACAAGCCACCCAATAAATTTATTATCGGTCGCGATATTCTCTTCTACTTTTGAGATATTCGGATCAGTGGACGTACCTAATATTCCAATGTGCTTCTTGTGCCCTAGTTGGTTTTGATGTAGTATGATACCAGCTGGCTTTGTTAGGGTTTGACTGAAATTATAAAGTTCCAGCTGAAAAATCATATATATTACATAATGATGCAAACAACGTAATGCTTCTTGTACCATAGTTGGTTTTGGCTGTAAAGGAAATGGTTCCGTGTGGCTTTACGAGGTTTTGGGAGAGGCTATAAGGTTCCGCCCGAAAAATCATTTATTACACAATGATGTTTAATACATCGTGCTACTTGCGTAAAGTTGGTTTGGTTCCGGCTGATATATGATTCTAACTGGGTTGACAGATACTTAAACACGATTGAATAGACGGTAAATATTTTCGTTTATTTTATTTTTGGATAATAAAATTCATACAAAAAAAAAAACGTGTTAGTCAATCGATGTATTTTCTAACGATGTTTCTAATATAGGTTAAAATAATTATACCACAAAGATAAACTCACCAAATTCGCTTCAATGCTTACGATTAACTAATTTTACGATAACTGCTCTTACGATTGATTGGTCATATAATTATCTTGTCTTATGATTAAGTGCTTATACGATAATTTATCAATACTGTAAAATACTTAATATGTGATCTACAATTAAATGTTTACGATGATATTGGCGTAAATAAATATATTTTACCGTTTTAAAGGAGTTGCCAGACGATTAAAATAAGATCCAAGCCCTATTCTGCAAGATTGAATATTTTCTAATCGTTATTTACGTTTAAATTGGTTTACGTTTTCTAGCATCTACAATAATAAATGTATCGCAATAAAACAATTAAAAATCTAATAAAATAAAATATAAAAAATACTGAAAGAAACTTGTCCCAATAAATAAATAAAAAGAAATTTCAAATAAATAAAATCCAATAAAGTCATCGATGATTGCAAGATTATTGTCTGCGCTAAAATAAATGCTGAACTATGATTTGTACGGTTGAATTAATTTTTAGTATAGCATTTTATTTAATCAAACAAGTTTGTACCGTGCCAGTTAAGGTATCAACAAGGTATTTCTATATAGGTATTAATGTAAGCGCGTTGTGGTGCACTATATGATCGAGAAGAAAAGAAAACAATCAACTAAATAATAATAAAAAAAAAATATTCTCACGAAGTAGTGAAAGCTTTTTTCGTTTGCTTCTTCTTATTCTTTTGGCTGATTTAATTCTACCGTTAATACACCATCTCAAGAAGAAACACATTATTATATATATTTATATGTATTATAGTAAATTCTTCTAGAAAATGTATATAAAAATACCGGAATGATTTAATTCGTAAAGCGACTTATTTACGCTTACAACTACGAGTAAGATTTGATAACACTCAGTAAATGCTTCTGACTACAGTTGATATGGTTTTGTAAATTGCTTTATATACAAAAATAGTTTTTCCTCTTCTTGTGGTAAAAACTGATATTAAAGAAAAAAAAAAAGAAATTTCAACTTTCATATGCGAGTGAAAAGTGTGTTATCATAACTACAGTTATATTAATTAAAAACTAATTTTCATTTTCTATAGATCAAAAAAGTAGTCTAAGTATTGATACCATTGACTAAATTATAACGGAAAAATAAAATAACAACTTTATTTGTGTCTTACATCCGATTCATGCATTGTACCAGTATGAACTTACTTCAAAACTCCCCATTGAAAATGAACCACGGGCGAGACGTCAAATATTAAAGACGTACATTTTTGTAGAGCTTTTGATATAGATTTGGGCTTTAATGGGCAATCTTGATCAGTTGGGTTTGGGGGCTTGATGGGTTTGAGCTTGATCAGTTAAACTCAATTTATAAGATTTTGCCTCCTTTACGTGCGGTTAAATTTTGTTTTTCGGGTGGAATTATAAGGTCGTATTGGACGGAACTCTTTTTGAGTGTTGGTTTTTCTTTTTTTTCTTAATATTTTTTCTTTATTTGTGTCCCCAAATTTTTTACTTTATAATGAAAGCAAACAAAAAAAAAGATAATGCTTTAATAAGAAGCATAGAGTGGAAAAGACGTCCTTCCAGTACCACCTGCCTCTTGCCAGCAGTTTCATTTTATGCCACGCGCCTTATGTTTGCGATTCCGTTTCGAATGATCTGCGCCATATGTTCACTGGGCGTCCGGGGTTTCGTGTATCTTGAGGGTTTCATTCAAAGGCCACGTGCCCTATAATTATCATTTCCTACATTTAATTCCGATGGTTATTGGCTCTTTATTTGTTAGGGCAAGTAGATCCGCGTTTGAAATCACGTTTGGCTAATAGGTGCCACAGATTCGCCGTAGACTCTACTTGATAAATACTTGGTTGAAGGATGGCAACTACCATCCTGCAGATATCACCAAGCGCATGCAGAGGCCTTCACGGTGATATTTTGCCGGCTACGTTCTCAGGGAGAAGTGCGAAGGGTCGTAGGGTTTGAGGCATTCATGGCTCCTGGCTTACACCGTGATGATACAGAAATTAAAGATTAAAATAACAACGCAAATAATAATAAAAAAAAAACCGGAGTTCCGCCGAAATTCGTCGGACGGAACCTGAGGAACGAACAACACAAATACTTATGAAACAAGAGAGGTGCCTTGGTGCGTGCATCCATTCGAATTCAAACAGCGCTAAGCCCTGGTTACGAAATTGGATGCGGGCACCAAGGGACCGCAATCAACACACCGACACAGAGGGAGTCTCCGCTCCCATCACACCATATTCGAAAAATTTGGAATTCATTTTTTAGGTGGAAAAATCAAAACCAACAAAAAGAAAAATAAAGAAAACAATCGCCGACAACAACGAAGAAGCGAGACCAATGTGCATCGAGCGCGCGACACACAACCGCTGTGCGGCGCTTGATTACAATAAAAAGATTTAAATTTAAAAGAATTTGAAAAGAAATAGTTAAACAAATATAAAAATGAAAAAACAAATATATTAAAAAAAATATATAAAAAAAAATCGTACCTTAATACTAAAAAAAATAATGTTGCGGCCTTGTGCGGCCGTCATGCCACAAGGGACTCCTGTCCCCCGGACCGTTGCGGTTTTGGTGCCGTTACCGTGGTGGGGCCTCTCTCTGATACAAAAACCAACAAAGACTAGCCGGTTGGGTACCCGTTAAAAAGGCTGACCTCAACTGGCCACCGGAATAAATTGGGCGTTGTCTCGCCAACCGTAAACAAAACTGAATGGTCGCGAGGTTGGCCATCCGTATGTTGAGGGGCCTTTCCCCGATACCAAATATAAAATGAAAAGCCGGTTGGCTACCCGCACGTGGCGGCTTGGTTATGCCGTTTCCCGCTCCACCGATGCAGTTACTCAACGCCGCCGCTGTGTCCGACCGACACAGGTGCTACACGATGAAGTGCCCGAAAAATAGTGTGGCACCCGCTCCCGCACTCCACCGTTGCGGCTCTACCACCAGTAATCTATCAAATAATACGGCTGGCTTCAACTGGCCGCCGGACCGTTGTAAACTGAGTGGCGCCAATCAACCACCTTTAAATAACTGTTTGGGCGTTGCACAAAGGTAAAATGACCACACTGCACTTTTTAATATTTTTGAGTTCACCTTCTGATTATTACGATATCCGTTCGAGGTTTAGATATTAACGGTACCAAGGACATGACTCCAACCAGCCACCTGCACCCCTCGCTGGGCGTCTCACACCACTGAATTTCGGCGTCCCCATCGCCCGAATAAATTTGATAATACCAGTTTTATGGTATCCGCTCGCTTCCTAAGCACCGTGTAATTTTCTTGCTATCACATACACCAGACCACCCTTGTCTCAATCCAAAACACAAAAAAAAAACAGAATGGATGTTTTATTTCCGCATCACTAGTAAAAAAATATATTTTGCTTTTTGCTTTTGTACTTTATTTTTTTGATGTCTTAACTATCAACAAAATACCTCTATATTTTTTTATTTAATTACTCTTTGGGAACTTAAATTTTTAATTATCCATGAAAAATCACAAATATTCTTTTATTTAAAACTATTTTCATCCCCAAATTCACAAATCGAATCCAAAATGACAACTTAATTTTTCTTATTACTTTAATTTCAAAAAAATTTTTTTTTTACTTTTACTAACTCGATTCAAAAATCAAAACTCGACCGTTAAATCAAAATCAAAAACTTGAATCCCATACTACAAAAAACGAAATTCTTACGACGCACAAACGACGCGCAAAACATTCCAGAAGAATTGTCTTTCTTCTCTGAAGAAAGACAATTCTTCTGGAATGTTTTGCGCAGAAGAATTGTCTCAATTCGCATTGATGTAAACGAGACGCATATAAGAAAAACTTTCTTGTGGAATGTTTTGGTTTTCGCGCACCCGATACACATTGGTCTCACTTTGTCATTTATTTGACACACGCGCCGCGCGGGTCAAACAGGAACCCAACAAAGCCGATTCACACAGCGACTTTATTGAGCTACTCCGTAGACTAAAATTTTACCAACGAATTTTTTTTTTCAACCGGGAAAATTGTTAGCGACAGGATGATCGCAACAACTTGTGGTTTTTGAGAACTTTCCAAGTCTCACAACCATATAAAAGGACCGATTTAGCGCTAGAGTTGAAGATCTTTAGCTTGGTGCTCCTTGAGATGTTATGCCCTCGTCACACATTGTTTAGTTAATAGTAAGCAAAGCACGCCTTGTTTATGCGGACTGTCACGTCTGATACGGACCCACCCGTCTTAGTAGTAAGGCTTCCTCAGTAGCTAAATTTTTCCACGTTTTCAATGACTTTCGTTGCGTCGTTGATGATTATGAATAATTTATTATCGGATGTCGATTGAGCTTTTCAAGTAGGCGCCATTCAATGTCATTTAGTGCATCGATGTTGGTTTGCGCTATAACTTGATCCAGAATAACCAAAAGAAAGTGTAGGTGAGAGGATACCTTGTCCGATTTCTTTGGATATGGTGAAATTATTGGTGTCTTGCCTTTAAAATGAACGCTGCAGATGGCTTCTCTATATAATTCACGGATAAGGTTAACGATTGTTTCCGGAATTCCGAGATTTAACAAAGCTTTCCTAAAACCCGCTTGTTCTCGTCTCTAAATTGGATCAATAGATGGTGAAATACGATTAAGAATAACAAATGCTATAGTTTTTGCTTTTGCATTTAAAAGCGTTAGGCCTCTCCCGACGATGTTTTTCTGAAGTTGCAATTAGATTCATTCAACTTGGCGAGATCTTGAAGTTTACTGAGATCGTATTTTCGGGCAATTTTACGATGTTGTTACTGTTGTTGTACTGACCAATCACTAAAGATATCAGCACCACGACGGTCTTTGACTTCTAGTACACAGCTAGCTAATCTGTTACTGATCAAGGTGTGGTTAATCTAGTTACGTGTCACACCATCTGGTGATTGCCATGTATATTTGTGAATGTGTCTATGCACGAACTTTGTGCGACCGATGAAAAAGTGTTGACTAGAGCACAAATCCACGAGCCTTTCTTCATTGTTGTTGCCTCTCTCTATTGTACGTGTGCAGGTTTGAGTTATCGTTGTCGACCTTGGCGTTCATATTGCCAAGCACAATTTTAATATCACCGGTATGAACACAAGCTATAGTTGCCTCCAGTTGACTGTAGAAGGCTTGCTTTGCCTCATTATCATCAGGTTCAGTGGGAACATAGCCTAGTGCATAATTTCCATAGCGTTGAAGGGCCACGAATTTTAGTTGAGGCCCAATTTTACCTTTACACACATTTATATAGCGAGCCGCTTGATGCAAAACAGACGCTCGCTGCAGCCGCCCCTGATCTGGGAAACAGACGCTGCACGGTGTAGCCGCCCCTTATCTGCAGAGTAAACGCCACAGTTGGATTATCAGTATATTTCCGCACTGATTAGATTCCGGTATTTTTATATCTCAAAGTTGGCTCTATGGAATAAAATTTTAGAGGTAAATAAATTGAATGTAAAAGATGCTATAATAAGATGTGTTGTAAGTTCTTTAAACTAGAGGTCAGGTTACCAACACATTGGAAGTTTGTTCTCAAACTAGCGATAGAATATTTTCTAATATTTGAACTATTGATGATATTGATAATAAATGAGAAACAATTGATATAATATCGATACTATCGTATTATTAAACATTTTATTAAAATCTCAGAAATATAATCAAAACAACAAAAAATAAAATCAATCCATTTACTTCAGGGTTAACCAAAATAAAATTTAAATAAAAATAAAATAAAAGTATAAATAAAATTAGATATAAAGCATCAAAGTTCAATGTTATTTTAGATGAAATTGCAATTGTCGGTCATGGCATTAAACTAGCCAATCATTTTTGTATATGAATGATAGCATATCCATATTTTTCGCTTGAGGACGTGAGCGACGTTCGTTATTAATTTGTCCGATTGCGCTCAACACACCTAAATATTTGTAAGTACATTTTTGAACATGGTGTACTTTTGTAAAATAAAAACAAATTCAAATTATTGAGGTCAAACTAACAACCTTTCAAAGTCAGGCGCAACATGTTTAACTTACTTTCTAAAACTCTAAAGGATTGAATTTCCTCCAAACTATAGGACTTTCCATGCAATATTTCAAAATTGTTACATGTGAGTAACAAGACTGCTACCTATCACACATTTTTGAACCAAGAAGTGATAAAACGTGTATGGAAGCTGAGTAGACTATTTTCGGCTCGAGTATTACAGAACTTTGCTAACTCATTCGTCAGTAGCTTTTTACCGTTCTCTGAATTTACGAACAAAACCATCACTTTTAAATCGCGGATCTATAATTGTTCGAACCATTGTAACATTAATTTGTTCATACAGATATAAACGTTTAATTCAATTTTGAGTGATATGAGTATACAGCTTTAATCCTTCTTCCGTTGTAAATCTGATTCTTAATTTCTAGTTGACTTAAATTTAATTGAGACATTGGAATAATTAAAGACATTGATACATAACTTTGGCCACATATCTTATTCAGGACTTCTTCGAATCCTCTAAGACTTGTTTCAAATTCTGTGAAAATGAGTACTGCTTTAATAAAGGGATTGGTGCTTGTTTAAATTTTAACGGTCATCTTCCAATTGGATCAATGATTTTAAAAATACGTTAAACCATGTTAAATATGATATTACATTTTGTTTGGACGACCTGGACAAGTTTATAAGTGTTGGCCGATGCTTCTACATTTTGTAATATTGGCATACACTTCATCTTACTTCAATGCATTTTGTAGCACCAAGTTCAACGAATGTGAAAAAAACATCCTACCTTAGGAATACCTAATAAATCACATTGTGGTTTTGGTAGGAATAACGTACTTTGGAACTAACTTTTTTATTATAAGATTCGAAAACTTTTGTTGTTTCAATCCTAAAAGAATCCTAATCCCAATTCCATATTGCACGTAGCACCACTTGTTTTAAACTCCTTTGCACAGGAAATACAGGTTACTAAACTTTTATCTGCCGATCGTTTAAAATATGTCCATACTTTTCATGGTTGCGACCAGTTTTAAGATAAGGTATCTTCATTTTCTTCGTAAATTCGTTCATCTTTCTCATCGTTAATTGCAGCGGTTCCTTTTCTATAATAATACACAGTTTTAAAATTTAAAAGTAAGATTAATATTTCAGAATGTAACTTATTACGATATTATAATACATTTCGTTTTCGGACTGACATCTTAAAGCCTTATTTTTATTTCTGTATCTCAAGTGATAAAATATTAAATTAAACAAATAAAAAATTATGTAAAGTACATTTTTAATTTATTCTTTTAGTGAATAATTGCACGATGAACATATTTATAAAAATGGAACTTAAGCAATAATAATTAAAATTCGTTGATAGGTGAAAAATATAAATATAAATAAAAATTTCCTAAATAAAGAAATAATATTTATAGTCACTTCGTGCATGTAACAATTTAATTATATCAAGCTGTTTTTAGTTGATTATTTTTGGTTTCTACAAAAAAACTCGATACTCATCTGCATTTTGATTTGAACTCTTGATACTCTTGCCGTGTGTGGTTATTTTACATAATAAACTTTAATATTCACTTCGTGCTGTGTAATTGTTTGATATTTAA
The DNA here is from genome assembly GCA_947310385.1 of Nephrotoma appendiculata. Classification (NCBI taxonomy): domain Eukaryota; kingdom Metazoa; phylum Arthropoda; class Insecta; order Diptera; family Tipulidae; genus Nephrotoma; species Nephrotoma appendiculata. The sequence goes on from OX371224.1 coordinate 272,811,885, forward strand.
ATTTATTTAAGTTATATTTTAAAATATTGCAAATATATTAAAATATCCAGAAGTTACATTTTAGGTTTATATTTTAAGTCTAGCTTTCTCAATATAATAATTCACTTCCTGCATGTAATAATTTTGAATTTCTTTATTTGTGATAATGCTTAAATAAATAATTAATTGAAACTTTACTAAATAAATATTTTCTTGTATGTGGTTAATTTAAACAAATTTCTAAAATGAGCACTTATTCACTTCGTGGGAGGGGGGGGGGGGGGGTGTCCAAAATATCAAAATTAATTATTATTTTTCTTCATGGGTCCAAAATTAATATTAGTTAATAGTTTAGATATCCAAAAGATTCATTTTATATATAAACTAAACTCATATAATATATGGCATTACCAAAGGAAGAATTCTCTTCCTGCATGTAATAATTTTTAGATAATTTTATTTTTGGAATTGTTGTAATAAATGCTAATGTGCAGTAATATTAGATAAATACTTTTCTTGTTTGAAGTTATTGTAAACATTTTAGAAAATTCAATATTTATATTCACTTCGTGCATGTAATTATTTGATTATATCAAGCTATTTTTATTTAAGAGAATTTCTAAAAAACTTGGTACTCATCTGCAATTTGGTTTGAACTCTAGATACTCTTCCCGTGTGTTGTTTTTTACAAAATTATGCAAAACAAACTTTAATATGCACTTCGTGCTTGTAACTGTTTGTTATATAAATTTAGTTTAATTATAATTTAACATATTACAAATATATTAAAATATCCAGAAGTTGCGTTTTATATTTATACTTTAAGTGAATCTAAAATGAGCACTTATTCACTTCGTGGGGGGGGGGGTCCAAAATTCCAAAATTAATTATTATTTTCCTTCATGGGTCCAAAAATAATATTAGTTAATAGTTTAGAAATCAAAAAGATGCATTTTATTTGTAAACTAAACTCATATAATATATTTGGCTTTAATAAAGGAAGAATTCACTTTCACTTGATGCATATGTATTTGGATTTTATATAATAATATATATATTTGGGTGAATTTCACCCGAGTATATATATTTGGGTGAATTTCACCCGAGAAATGCATGTGTATTTTTTTTTTGAGAGAGTCATACCTCCTCGCGGTGCTCTCTGGGTAACGCTAAATGAATCAGGCGGTGTAGTGGAGACGAGCAGACTAAATTCTGTATATAGTCATTGACACTACATGTCAGGGCGAGTTATTGGCGCCTCAAAACCAATACCAAATCAGCGTCTGTTCTCCAGGTTAGGTGCGGCTGAAGTAGGCATCTGTCTTGTTTCAAGCGGCTCGCTATATAAATGTGTTTCAAGGTAGGACTGGATGTCTTAAGATTCTTACCAGTACGTGACCCACACACGTAACAAGTGGGTTGAGCGGCAGGCCAGCAACCTTCCCTCATAAAAACCATTCAAATTATGAACCCTAATCAAAGGCATCGGATTACCATATCGGACTCATTACAAACTCGACCTCGGAAATTGTACACGGACAACGCTTTACAAATGGGAATGGAGATTCCAAAACCTTTCGAACCAAGCAAAATGTTACACATTAGACGTACTTGCACTACAAGAGCTTAGATGGTCTGAGAGTGGGATCCATGACACCACCAATGGTTACACTCTTCGTTACAGCGGCCATCAGAACGGAGGAGAATTTGGAGTTGGCTTCCTCATCCATCGGCGCGTGAAGCAACATATCATCGATTTCCGCCCCATCAACATGCGGTTATGCACGGTCAGACTTCGCACTAATAAATTTAACATCACGATCGTTAATATACATGCAACCATGGAAGATAAATCTGATGACATCAACGATCTGACTTTGTCGAGTTCGAGGAAGTCATCAATAACATACCACACCACGACATTTAAATCATCGTGGGCGACTTTAATGCAAAAATCGGTAGAAGTGCATAAAATACATCGCACATCGGTCCTAACAGCCTGCACCTAACTAGTAGTAACAACGGCCAACGCGTCACCGACCTGGCAATATAATGTACAACTTAGTTGTATCAAGTACGTTTTTTCCACATAAGAGAATTCACAAAGTAACATGGAGATCGAATGATGGAAGAACGGAAAACCAAATCAATCACGTCATGGTGTGAAAGAGACACTCTTCCAGCATATCTGACGTTAGATCTTACAGAGGTGCAGATATCGATGGCGATCATGTGCTTGTCATATTTAAATATAAGTGCAAACTGTCATCTACGCTAAAAAGGCAAGCACAAAAAACCGTTCGATGGAATGTCGATGCTCTAAAAGTCCAAGCGTCACTGCAGAGTTACCAATCAGCTGTCACTAACAATTAAGAGCGGCCCAGCGACAACGCAGAAACTCCTTATAATATCCAGGAGCAGTGGCACGCTATACAGTCAGCCATAACCACCAAGGCGCAAAACACCATCGGCAGAAGACCGCCGAGATCCAGCAATGATTGGTTCGATGATTAATGCCGCCTGGTCGTCGATCATATGAGGTCATGCATTCAAAACATCAGCTTCCAAGCGGAACTAGGAAATTCAAGGGACTGTTTTGCTAATGCCAGGAATCTCACTAAAGACTTCCACACAAGAAGTACCGCCATCAAAGATGAGAATGGAGAATTGAGAACAAACGTGGCTGATGTTCTCTCAGTATGGCAAACCTACTTTCAAAGTCTGCTAAATCGGAATGACAAAGTGACCACCATTAGAACAATAGCTCCACCAGGTGAAGAGGTCTTTTTCGAATATCCCACAGTAGAGGAAGTAGACGCAGCTGTAAGTCGATTGAAAAACGATAAGACACCCAGTCTCGATGGAATCCCCGCAGACATGATTAAACTCGGAGGCGCCACACTTACAACAAGTCTATACGATCTCTTCGTATGTATTTGGGGCCAAGAAGAGTTGCCGGAGAATTAAAAAACCGTGCTCATATGTCCGTTGCATAAAAAGGTGACCGTCTTAAATATAAAAACTTTCGTGGCATGGCTCTATTGAACACTGCTTACAAAGTGTTGGTTAATGTTGTACTTGCCAGACTCATCCCTTTCGCCGAAAACATCATTAGCGACTATCAATGTGGCTTTCGTACCAACCGATCGACCACTTACCAGTGTTTTACCATGAGAATGGATGATCTAGGAAAAATGTTGGGAGTACAACATAACCATTCATCAACTATATATAGACTTCCGGCAGGCATATGACAGTATTAACCGCGACAGCCTTTTGGACGCGCTCATATGCTTAAGTATTCCAGAGAAACTTGTTTCTCTGTGTAAATTAACAACGTCTGGATCTGCATGTAGAATTGTAATTAAAGGAACTGTATCAGATTATTTTCAAATAACAACTGGTGTTCGACAGGGAGATGCGCAGTCGCGCCTGTGCTATTCAATTTGGCGCTTGAGTACGTAGTGAGGAAAAGCAACATTGAAACTTCGCGCTGTATATTTAATAAATCAGGCCAAATTCTTGGATATGCAGATGATATTGTGCTTCTTGGCCGAAGACTTAGCGACATCAAGGACAGTTTCATACCGCTTAATCGCTGCGCAAGAAGACTTGGTTTGGAGGTGAACAGTACAAAAACGAAATTCTTAACAACACCCAGGAACATCTCCATGGCAAATCTCGAAATTGGCGACCATAACTTTGATAGCATCGAAAGATTTAAATACCTCGGGTCACTTATAACATCTTTGAATGATATGCAGGCAGAAATAAAATCCCGAATCGCTGCCGGACAACGAGTTTTCTACGCCCAATCAAAATTGTTGCGTTCTAGACACCTATCGCAGTCGTACAGCTCGCACTTTATAAAGCACTCACAAGACCTGTGCTGACTTTCGGAAGCGAGAGCTGAACCATGACCACTAACGACTGTAGATTATTATCTACCTTTGAAAGGAAGGTCATCCGTTTAATCTTTGGTCCAATTAAAGTTGTGAGCAACGAATATCGGATCCGTATGAATCACGAAATAAAGCAACTTCTCGGAGGTAGCGATATTATCGGCTTCATCAAATCTAATCGATTGAGATGGCTCGGCTACGTTGAAAGGTCCCCGCAACGACAAATGATTCACAAAGTGTTCCATCAACAACCAGCTGGAGTACGTCGTAGAGGAAGACCCCGACTGCAATGGCGTGACGACGTCGAACAAGACCTACTCGTATTATTATGTCGAAATTGGAGGACAAGAGCGATGGACCGAGACGGATGGAGGACCACGCACTAAGAAATGCTAGAGAGAGAGAAATATGAGGGTTAAAAAAATTGCAAAACTAATATTTATATTCATTTTGTGCATGTAATCAGGCTACTCGAATTAAGAAAAGTTGAATTAAGAAAAGTAAATTAAAAAATTGGTATTTGTATGAAAAAATTCCACTTATTTTAATTCGTATTTTAAACAAATTTCCTGAATTTAAAAAAATAATTACAACAAAAAAAAACTCAATTCAAAATGAATTAAAAAAGGCACGTTTAATTTTATTTATTAGAAAATGTATCTTAATTCATTTCCAAATTGATTTAAAATATGTACATTTATGTTTTTCGTGTTTTGCCCACTTTTCTTAATTCATTTTCAAAATAAATGGAAGATTATTAGGCTTAAGTTTACTTTACGTATATATCGATAAAATCAAGTAAGAGTATACATTTTTAAAATTTTTAAATGCGGGATTGTTTATTAAGCGTTATTAGGAGATAAAAGCTAAAATTTTTCTGGAAAATTTTTATTTTTTTTTATTTTTTAAATATTTTTTTTTTGTTTTATTTATTACTATTAATAATAATTGCTTCGTCAGGCTCCCTAAACTAAGAAAAATTGAATTAAGAAAAGTGAATTAAAAAAAGTGGTCTTTGTATGATCGTTGATTTCTTTTACACTGTTGGCACGTATCACCGCGTAAAAAAGTTTTGGGTGTATTATATTTCACATTATAAACATAAAATTTACATTTGTTTTTAATAACAAATAAATGCATGCCAAATTTAATGCTTTTAAGAAAATGTAGCTTCCTATAGTTTTTTTATTGTATTGTAGAAAGATGAAAAACATGCATTTCATAAATTTCATTTGAATTTTTATTTCTGTTGTGAATTAAAATTTGCATTTATTAATTCATTTGGAAATTTGCGTTTTTACACATTTTATTAATGAAAGGATTTATAGCGGGTGTTACCGTGGTTTTTATTATTAAAATCAATGATTAACACTCACTATATTATTTTTATAAACAATTTTGTTTATTATTTATTGCACAATAAAATATTCTTATAAAACTAGTTCTCACAAAGATGGTTGCGGTCTGTGAACGATTGTTCGTGGCTTTCACACTTTTTATAATTATTATTTTTGAGACTGTGTCTTATGAACTTCTAAACGCGACTCCTCGTTTTCGTTTCTCATTCCGTGTAATGAACTTGAAATCTCGATATTTATCGATTATCGATAAATATCGAGATTTGCGAATGTAGGTGGCGAAATTACTCTATTCAGCAAAACGAGCAATGCCTCGTAATTAAGCGGCGCGGTGTATAAATAGTTTTGCTACGAGGAGTGCCACGAAGTGAAAAGGATTTTATTGATTTTGAGCCACTACAGATTAGTTGAAAATTTTGAATGGCTTTAATTTTCATATTACAGTGAAAGCCCGGTACCCGGCATTCAATTAATCGGAACACTCAGTTAACCGGAGTTTTTATTTTTAAGATTTTTTTTGATATTTCCTCTTTCTTTTTTCTTTCATATGCATTTTTTAATTCATTTTCAAATTAGCAATTGTTTTTGTACATTTTCATTAATGAAAGCATAAATTGAAATTTTTTTATTGTTTTAATTTTCATATTATAGTCAAAATCCGATTATCCGGCATCCAATTAACCGGAACAATCAATTAACCAGATTTTTAATTTTTAGGAATTTTTTTTTGCAAGGGATAATTCTCTTTCACAAAGGAAATTATTTTTGATATTATTCGGGAATTCACAGAAAATGTACTTTAGTAAAAGCTCTGTTATCTCTGTTAAGACATATTAAATCAACTTTTATTATTTCATTTCTATTAACTTTTCTTAAATCATTTTCATAATGAATTAAAAACACTTATTTAAATTCAGAAAAAAACACTTTTCTTAATTCAACTTTTCTCAATTCGGGTAGCCATGTAATCATTCGATTACTTTATAAGACAAAAAGGATTGCATTATTTTCAATGTACACAGTGTACTAAATTAAACCATTTAATCAAAATTATTATTAGTTATTAGTTTAAATATCTAAAAGATGCATCATATTTTTTAAACAAAACTCATAATAGTAATATATGGCTTTTACAATGGAATAATTCACTTCATGCATGTAATAATTTTTAGATTATTTTATTTTTGTTCTAATAAAAATAATTAAATGTTGTAATAAATACTTTTGTGCAACTTTACTAAATAGATACATTTCTTGTTTGTAGTAGCTATTAAGCTAATTTTAGTTGATTATTTTTAATGTGCAGAAATAAACTCGGTACTCATCTGCATTTTGGTTTGAACTCGAGACACTCTTCCTGTGTGTTTGTACTTGACAAAAATTTTCCAAATAAACTGTGTTATTCACTTCGTGGTTGTAATTATTTAATATTTAAATTTAATTAAGTTATATTTTAAAAGGTTCAAACTTATTAAAATATCAAAATATATTATATTTTTAGTCAAATACGTTATAAATAGCTTCTTCAATTTACAATGGAATAATTTACTTCCTACATGTAAATATTTTTAGTTTATTTTATTTTTGTTGTAATGAAAATAATTAAAATAAATAAATGTTGTAATAAAAGCTAATGTGTCTCATTACTAGATAGATACTTTTCTTGTTTGAATTATTTATTTAAGTGAAAAATTACAAAATAAATATTTTTTTATGTTGTTAACTTACCAAAAAATACTAAATTAACATTTATATTCGCTTCGTGCATGTAATCATTTGATTATTTTATAAGCCGAAATGATTACATTTTTTTGAATGTGCAGTATTAAATTAACCCATTTATTTAAAATTATTATTAGTAATTAGATTAGATATCCAAAAGATGCATCTTATTATTTAAACAAAACTCATATTATGGCTCATATGGCTTTAACAATGGAAAAATTCATTTCCTGCATGGTATACTTTTTAGGTTATTTTATTTTTGCTATAATAAAAACAATTAAATGTTGTAATAAATGATTATGTGCAACATTACTAGATACATACTTTTCTTGTTTGTAGTTATTGAAAACATTTTAGATGACTCAATATTTATATTCAGTTTATGCATGTAATTATTAGATTCTATCAGACTATTTATTGTAGATTATTTCCAGTGTGCAGAAAAAAATTTGATACTCATCTACATTTTGGTTTGATCTCAAGATACTTTTCCCGTGTGTTGTTAGTTTAAAAAAAAAATCTAAATAATTTTTAATATTCGCTTCGTGCTAGTAAATGTTTGATATTTAAATTTATTTAAGTTATATTTTAAAATATTTCAAACATACTAAAATATCAAAATATTATTTTAAGTCAAATACGTAATACATATCTTTTTCAATATAAGAATTCACTTCCTATATGTAATAATTGTAAATTGCTTTGTCTGTGGTAATGCTTAAATAAATAATTAAGTCAAACTTTAGAATATAAATAATTTTCTTGTATGTGGTTAATTTATACAAAAAATCCAAAATGAACACTTTTATTCACTTCGTGCATGTAATCATTTGATTATTTAATAAGCCAAAAAAATTGCATTCTTTTCAATATGCAGTGTATTAAAATAAAACATGGGTCGAAAGTTAATAGTTATTAATATCTAAGTAAAGATATCTAAAGGTGCATTTTATTTTATTTGTAAACTAATTTCATATAAGTAATATTTAGCTCCGACAATAGAATAATTCACTTCCTGCATGTAACAATTTAGTTTATTTTATTTTTGTTGTAATGATAATAATTAAAAAATAATTAAATGTTGTAATAAATGCTAATGTGCAGCATTACTAGAGAGATACTTTTCTTGTTCGTAGTTTATGGAAACTTTTCTTGTTCGTAGTTTATATATTCACTACGTGCATGTAATTATTTGATTATATCAAGCTATTTTTAGTTAATAGTATTTATAATGTGCAGAAAAAAACTCGGCACTGTTCTGCATTTTGGTTTAAACTCGAAATATACTTCTCGTGTGTAGTTATTTTATAAAATTTTGCAAAACAAACTTTAATATTTACTTCGTGCTTGTAACAGTTTGATATTTCAATTTATTAAAGTTATATTTAAAATTATTTCAAATATAATAAAATATCAAAATATATTATATATTAAAAATATTAAAATATATTATATTTTAAGTCAAAAACGTAATAAATACCATTTTAAATATAAGAATTCACTTCCTGCATGTAATAATTTTGAATTGATTTATTTTTGGTAATGCTTAAATAAATAATTAAGTAAAACTTTGTCATATGAATATTTTTCTTTTATGTGGTTAATTTAAACAAATTTCAAAAATGAACACTTATATTTATATTCACTTTGTGCATGTAATCATTTTATTGTTTAATAAGACAAAAAAGATTGCAGTTTTGTCAATGTGCGGTGTATTGAAATAAAACATGGGTCCAAAATTAACATTAAATATCCAAAGATGTATTTTATTTTTAAACTTAATTGACATAATATATGGCTTTAACAATGTTGGGATTCACTTCCTGCATGTAATAATTTTTTTTTATTTTTTTTTTTTTTGTAAATGTTACAAAAAATGCTTATGTGCATACTAGATACTTTTCTACTTTTCTTGTTTAAAGTTATTGTAAACATTTAAAAAAATTCAGTATTTATATTCACTTTGTGCTTGTAATTTTTTGATTATAACAAGATATTTTTAGTTCTAGTATGCAGAAAAAAAACTCGGTTCTCATCTTCATTTTGGTTTGATCTCGAGATACTCCCCAAGTAGCATTTCTAGTTGTGAAACGGTTTTTACATCGTTGTCACAACTAATTTCATCGCAATTTGGATGTGGCGAACCATAGATCACAATGGCTCCACAACGGTTGTTACAACCAATTTGGCGAAAATAATCGGTTGTCACGACATTGTGACAGCGTTGTGAGCAAGTTATGGTTACATCCCACAACTGTTTGTATTTGTTATGAAACGGTGATGAAGCTGTTGTAAAATAGTTCTATAAAAGATGTAACAACGCTGTGTGAGAGTTGTCAAAGCTCATTTACAACTATTTCACAACTAGTACTGGTGATCAGAAATAGAGATTCACAACCAAATTTTCAGATACATAAAGCATATATTAAAATAACACAACGATTATGATATTACAAAGTTGTGTTTAGATTGAAGTAATTCTTTTATCACAACTGAAAAGAATAACTATATGAAAGTATAAACATACAATAATAATGAATAATAATAATATATAATATTAATCTGATTCATATATAATTCAATTTCATTATTTATCGCACATACGTGAAAAACTATGGGAAATGACAATTTTACTGTAAAACAGGGATTTTTAGTTTCAAAATAAAGATTCGCCCTATTTTATTTGATTTTTCATAAATATTAATTTATGGAAAAAATATAAAAAAAAATAATTTATATGAACTAAAAGATCAATGCACTGCTGATTGTAGGTTATGATTTTTTTTTTTCAAAATGGTGGCACGTATTCTCCCTATAAAAATATTGTATCCGCCATACTATAGTATAGTTGTGCCTGTAACCGTTCTAGATCAAGTCGAACAATACAATTTTGTGAAATGGTTGTGTTTGGAACTAGATTAAAGAAAATAAATTGGGAATCGGTTGTGAAGCGAACCTTCTATATTGATTAATTGTGTTGAGAACCAGTCTAACAACGTTTGTTTGTGAATGGGTTGTGAAACAGTCTAGTGAAGAACTATTTTCACCACTAGAATTTTTACATTTCTACATTATCGTGAAAAACGCGAACAAAGCAACATGTTGTTTATTTTGTAGATAATTTAATTATTATTATAAGTTAGTGTAATAATTAATTATTATTATAAGTTAGTGTAATAAATAACAGGTAAGTCTTGTATTTAAACAAATTAAATGTGCTAGTTTAAAAGTTCGAAAGTGATAATTATATATTTAAATTAATTTTTTATTGTATTATTTCGATAAAAATCTTAAAATGGCAGTATTTTTTTTTATAAATACGCGTTCCCGCTTCCCGCTCATTTCGTGTGATTTTCGTATAAACTACCGAACTTAAATTGTTTGTGAAATCGGTCTTTACACAAACAATTTATTTATACAATTTTATTTGTTGTGATTGCGAACCGATTTACAGCAAATTGTTATGAAATCGGCCGTTTCACAATATTTTTTTTTTTATATTCTGAGCGCGAACCAATGTACAAAAAAATATATGTGAAATCGATGTTTACACAAACTATTTTCCTTCGTTATTTTATGTGCTGTGATTTTATGACAGTGCGAACCAATTCACAACTGCTTTGTTAATTATTATATTTATATCCCTTTTGCTGCTGTTTTGCAAACTTACAGATTCGTGCATTCCTTTCAAACTTATTTTCGTCCAAAAAACACTATATCTATACACACAATTGTGTTGGTTGTACTTCAAAACAAACCAAATTTTTTATCAAAAACACCATTACATACTATGATTTTTTGCTCACACATTTGTGTGGTTTAATTGAGCCTTTTTTTTTGGTTGAAAAAAGTAAATAATATTTATATGATAATTTGTAATGTTTTTCTAGGAAAATGTCTCATATGTTGGTAAAAACGTTGGAGAATGGCGAAACTTTGCTAAGCACTGTCCCAGTTCAATGGGTTGTAGAAAAGGGTAGACAAAAGACGCTGTACTGGCCAAATAGCAAAACTGTCGACAAATTGAGAAAAAATGCACACAGTGTACCAGATTTAAAAACATGGACACAAACACCGTGCACAATTATCAATCGTAATCTTGAATCTTTTCAAGAAGGGCTTGCGCTTGAGAAAAATTTATCAGGTTTTTCTGATACCGAAGATGAGGAAAATGAAAAGTTTGTTCGTGCTACCAGACGAATTCATCCACGGACATCGTCCATAAATTTCAACAATCAAGTTGAAAAAGCAACATATGTTGTTTCAGGTGAAAACAACCCACAACAACTTCATTTTAATAGATTAAAAGTTCCACAGAATCAAACCATGTCACAACAAACATCAACAGTAGAAGAACTATCTCAAGTACCAAATTTATGTCGACAACAAATACAATCACCACTTGCCACTTATCACATCATGCCTCAAACATCATCAACACCAGAACCATCTCGGACATCGAATTCGAATATCCCAAAGCAAAAACAGCAGCCTTCAACTTCAATTCTATCCCAATCATTATTGAACTCAATTTTAACTGAAGGCAATTCCCAAATTCTTAATATCAGCGATATTAATCAAGGTAGCGAAATCATTAATCTTTACGAAGAAGATAACGGGCAATATGTGGACGAAAATAAGAATGATTTGAGCAGTTCCATTAGTCGAATAGAGGCCAATCAAACCAAAATCTTGAGTGAAATCGAGATTTTAAAGAAATCCCAAATTCATATCTCCAATTCTATGACAACCATAATGACTCAACATTCTGAAATGATAAGACTGCTATCGACTGGTAACACAAACGGTCATATTGAAGAGGAAAATTTTACATTTCAGCCAATTTCGACAGTTGAGGATTTACTTATATTTGATAAAAAATTGGAGGATATGGCATTTATGAGCAAGGTGGTAAATAATTTATTATATATATTTATATTATCTACATATAGATTTGACATTAAATAATATTTCATTTGTTAATTTAGACATCCTACCTAGCTAAAATTTGTGGAACTAGTGGTAAACGAAATGGATGGGATGTTTCCTACAAAGTAATTGATCACTATATTACACGCCAAGTCATGCAATTATGCCAATGGACAAAATGTGGTGGTAAGGACAAGCCAGCCTTAATCATATTTAGTAACGTTCATCGGTGTTTTTTCAATGCGATTTTACTGGCCGATTCAAAATATACTTTTGAAGAAAATCAAAAGTTTTTTAAGGCAGTTTGTAAAAACAGCAAACGTCGTTTAGAGGAGAAACTATGTAAAACTAGCGAAGGCGAACATACTAAGAGGTAGACATCACAAAACTTTATATTGATTATAATTTGATAACCATATTTAATGTATATTTTGAATTTTTACAGATCTAAAGTTGCAAAACGTGGCTTAAACAACGACGGAAATATTGCAGAAGAGAATTTAGACCAGAACATTAAAAATACTGAAGATGTTTTAATTTCTCCTACGGGCGGCAATATTTGTGATGTAGATAATATTTCCATATCGGTTGATATTCCGATGCACAACAACATATCTGACGTTGAAATGGTAAACAATAATAAATCGAAATAAGCCATTTGAATTGAGCTAACTTACGTTCAGCTGTGATACTGATGTTTTTTATTATTTAAATTTTATTTTAATTTTACAATGAAGTCAATCACTAATTATGTATTTGTTTTAATTAAATGGGAATCTCCTGTGGGAATTGTACTTTTATACTCTGAAATATATTATTTGATGTTTTCAAAAATTACATTTGCAGTCGATTTTTAATTTATTCTACTACACAAATCCAAGGTATGTATTAGAGGTATAAATATAAATTGATTGTGATTGTGTGGAATCATGACTAGTTTACACTTTATGTCATTTATGGAATAAAATTTTTGATCTATTTTTTTTGTTATGTTGGATTTAAAAATATGAATATACGAAGAACGAATTGGCTGTTCAAATACATTGTGTAGTTTAGACAACGCAGCACCGTAAATAAATATTTCTGAAGATTTTTTGATTGAGTTTTCCATCCCCACAATTTCATTGTTTTTTGTTAAAAACCATTTGTTGTGCATTTCATTACTTAAATATAAACCAACTTCGATTTCCAATTTATAAAAGAATCTGTCATTTATTTCGGACTTTGGAACTTGTTCGCCGATGTTCTCTCCTGAACAAAATGGGTATTTTTTTAAATCTTTTGAATTGAATGATAATTTACTCATTTCAGTCAAACGCTTCGCAGCCTGTGCCATCGGATATTTGCCATGACGCAGCATTCTTTTAATGTGATAGAGTTTATTCTCAAATGGGTATGCATTCATAGTCGATAAGATACCAAATCTTTTAACTTCGTCGACGACATGAGATAAATTATGTATGTTACTGGAGATAGACCCTATACCATAAATACTTATATAGATTTCAATAAAAGCATTAATCATATCTTTAGCAGTATTAAGTAGATGTGAATAAACATTACTAGAACAAATTGTTATAGCGCAAAATATCAACAAGAAATGTTCGTACAAGTCATATTCTAAATAATCTTGCAACACTGCAATTGAAATATAATGAAAAAACGTCCGGAATTCTAAACCTTTCCAATTTGAAAGGTAATCAAGACCTCTCACTGCACGATGTAACTCCTTTGGCATTTTACATGATAATAAATATTTTGAAATTGAGGAGATTTCATAAGCAGTCCACTTTCTCATATAATTTTTAAACGTTCCATCTCGCCACCCAAATAAACATCTTTTCATGTAACCTAGATGTATCAAATGCAACTCTTCAGAAACAATGATGTCTTTGATCATATCAATAGGCAGATCTTCAAGTGGTGATACTGCTTTATGGTGGCTACTGTAGATCCTATTTCGAAAATCTTGGTCTGTTCTATCTGGTAGTCCAATATGGGGAAATGACATGGTTTTATTAATATGACTCCATTCTCCAACTACAACGCATTTTAGGCATCCGTGTTTACCATTAAAATTAATAACACCTTTTAGAAAAGCTCTTGCCGGTGAATCACAAACAAAGCATCTGATTTGAATATTCACATGATATCCGTTTATTTGAATACCAGTAGTCAATAAATCATTTAACTCGTTCACAAACGGTCTATAAATAGAAAATAATTGATTATTATTTAACATAATGGAAATTAAATCGTACAAAGTTTAAGTTTGAAAACGAGATTGCCGGACAAAAAATTTGATTATTACCGTAAAAAATCTTCTACAGATTGTGGTTTTCCTACCCCACTCCAGATTCCAACTACCATTGGTGTGAATGTTGGGATTTCATGAATGCTAAATAATATCGGCCAAAATTCTTCTTTGGAACTTTTGTAAATAGGAAGACCATCGATATTAAAATTTAAAGAAATATTTAATGGCTTTTCAATATCATGTAAACTATATTTAAGGCAAACTTCAAGGCCTTGATGCCAATAGATACCATGACTTAGAGTGGTTAATGTTAGGTTTTTAGGTGTTTCTAATAATGTTCTTGCATCGCGGGGGACATTTACCGTCGTTCGTCTCCTTATAATTTGTAGTAAAGAGTTGATTGCTGTATGCCTTATATTATAAGTAGTAGCCCAAGTTCTTAAATCCTCTTGGAAATGTGTATCGTTATCGATTTTTTCAAATTCAATTTCACTTTCATCACAAAAATTTTCAAAATATTCATAATGGCGTTCATTATTAAAATTTTCTTGACTTGGAGGCACGTTCTTGTTGCTTAAGGATAAAACACTTTCAAATGAAGACTGTGAATTTTTAATTTCCGTGTTTTCACAAGGAACATTGTCTATATTGCAAACTTTCAAGTTTAACCGATTTTTAATCAATAGCCGTCTGTAGGTACCACTTTTTTTATATTGTTTCCACTTGGAAATCTCAATTTTCGGCTTGAACATTATTAATTGAAATGGCACCGGCGTTTCGTGAAACCGCAACTTCTTAAATTGTCAAATGACGTATAAACAAAATGGCTATTCGTAGTCTTTAAGCTCAGTTTTCACATCCAATGTACAACTAACCAAATAAACGACAACTAAATTAGTTCGCAAAAAGAGTTTTGAGTTAATTTCACAACTTATTGTGCACTCCATTAAGAACTTATCTTAAATGGTGATTGTAACCAGTTGTTGGAACTGTTTCACAACTAATTTAATGTTACATTTATTTTAGTTCATGATTGGTGATTAAATTAATTGTGACATGTATGTCCCAACCAACGCAGCGAACCAATCGGTGCTGGTTCGTAACTGGTAACTTGTTTAGTTGTGGCATGCGTGTGCGAAACAATTTTGTCAACCAATGTGTGGCGTTTCGTAACTGGTAACTTTTTTAGTTGTGACATGTATGTCCGAACTAATGTGACAAACTAATTGGTTGTGGTGACCATTCAGCTGTGGATATTATATGAGACAACAACTTCACAAATATAATTTTTCAATAAAGTTTTTGCTAAATTTGACAACCATTTCACAAGCAATCCATGGTTGTGACAATTATGTGACAACCATCAATTAGCTGCACACAACTAACTAGTTGTAAGATGCTTCTTGGGTCTTCTCGTGTGTTATTTTACTAAATTTTACAAAATAAACTTTAATATTAATTTCGTGCTTGTAATTGTTTGATATTTAAATTTATTTAAGTTATATTCTAAATTATTTCAAATATAATAAAATACCAAAATATATTATTTTAAAAATATTAAAATATATTATATTTTAAGTCAAATACGTAATAAATAGCTTTTTCAATAGAAGAATTCTGTTCCTGCATGCAATAATTTTAAATTTGTTTATTTTGGTAATGTTTAAACAAATTTTTATGTTAATATATTTCTTGTAAGTGGCGGTTAATTTAAAAAAAAAATTAAAAATAACAATAACATTTATATTCACTTCGTGCATGCAATCATTTTATTATTTATTATGACAAAAAGGATTGCATTTTTTCAATGTGCGGTGTATTGAAATACAACATGCGTTCAAAATTATTATTAGTTAACAGTTTAGATATCCAAAAGATGCATTTTATTTTTAAACTAAACTCATATAATATATGGCTTTAATAATGTAAGAATTCACTTCCTGCATACAATAATTTTTAGATTGTTTTATTTTTTAAATGTTGTAAAAATTGATAATGTGCAATACTAATAGACAAACCTTTCTCTTATTTGTAGTTGTTGTATACATTTTAAAACAACGAATATATATTCGAGCTGTCTGGTTTATATGATTCAAAACCGGTTATCACCCATGGGACTCATTTTCAGCTAACCCATTCAAAATATGTAAAGTGTAGAATACTGAACATAAAACGCAAGTAAATTGTGAAAGACAACAGCGTTATTAACATCACTAGATTACAGAACAAAAATAATTAAGTCTTGCCTCAGATGATCAAGCAATACGAGGCCAAAAGACCAACCAGTCACAAGAGCAGCACCAAGATTACCTAAGCGTACGTCGCACTGAACGACATGAATCACAAGAACTTTTCAGCTATGCTGTCCGAAATAAAGCTCCTAATTTCCACGAAACCAGCTTAAATTCAAACAGTTTTAATTTAATGAACGTCATGTGTAAGTACTGCAAATCAAAACAATTACTTCCAGAGAGGACTTCCGATGGAAATTCACACAATGCTATCAGAAAGTCTAGGTTCAACTTCCAAAATGAATTGATATTAAAGGCAACAAACTTTCATATCATTTCCTGTGTGAACGTTGCAACTGCTGCAAAAAAGTTCCTGCTCCGCAAGACATTTTTATGTCACGCTGCTTGAGTCTCGAATTTTATACAACATACTCTCTGCTGCACTCATATCCATATAGCGAGTCAGGTTGGCAATTAACTGGCAGTGTAACTGTAAATCTTATCCAGGTGTGTTGCAACATGTCCATGTTAAAGAACTAAGTTGAACAAAATAAAGTTATTTTAACAATTGTTTGTCTACTTCTACCTACAAATTAAAGCTAAAATCTTGAAATTTTCTCGCTTGAACAAAGACATCACGGCGAATTATAACAAGGATTGATGGATGAATTAGAAAATGTATAGTGGACAATTCAAAATATTAGTGCCAGAGTATTCTCAATTATACTTGGTTCTTTACTTGACGATGACATTAAACATTGGATCTTAGGCAATGTACATTGCCTATAAAATACAAAACACGATCGTGTGTTAAAAACGTGGCCTCTCTAATCATTTTGAAATTAATGAGACTAATTGACCCACTGAGAGAATTTATCGTTTTAGTTGAGCGAAAATTACAAAAGCTGACACCAATTATATACGGGCCATGCCGTGCCAACAATTTTAATCTACGATGCATGGAAAATCTAGCATATGAAATAAGAAATCTCCCCAAGAATTCAACAAAAGAATACTATCAAACTTGAGCCGCCATCAAGTCTGTAGATGCCACAAAGGTGAAATAGAATCTGTCCGAGGTGCCTGGATGAAAAGCTCATCTGTCGAGCCTCAAATTTCTCACCTGTTGCTAAAGTATAATTAAGTATCTTGGCTCTCAAATACATAATGCTATATACAATGCTGGTTTGAGTAAATAATCTAATTTTGAAAAATACCGCTCCGTAAACATAATTTATTCCAAACTGTTTCGGAAGTGGTTCGATCCATTCGTTTTCAAAAATTTACATGTTGCAAATGTGACAGCCAGAGTTTGAGAGTTTTTTGAATGTACAAAATATTAGCCCATATTTTTAAGTACATACAAGCGGAATTTCCGGTATCCACCCCAAAAACAATTTTTCTTTCGCTCAACTTATGGGTATAAACAATCGATACTCTACTTTACATTGTAGACAGTTTAATTAAAAACTTGACTTTATATATTTTCATCCCGGATAAAAAGTTTTAAAAAAAAAAAAAAAAATCGAAAAACACAAGAAAAGAAATGATAATGAAAAATGTGTATTAACAAATGATGCAGTTTGCAAAAGGAAAGTTTTTTTGTTAGTTTGTCTTTTAATGGAAAGTTAATATTTTTTTCTTCATTATATACGTATAGATCACAAATCAAGAAAACACTTTGCAGATTGGTATTATTCTTATTTTCTTTATGCAAAGAAACTATATTAATCATAATAAATTTTGGAGCGTAATGCATAACACTATAATAAATTATGTCCGTACGCATTTCCAACGCAGTTGATTATAATCAGGATGAACGATTTATATCTTTTCGTTTACACCGTTTCATCTTAAAACTCTGTCGGTTTTCCAGTCACGCGAGATTTTCGATAATTCATTTGGATGTATACGGTATACGGTCTGAAATTACATGAGCGCGGCTTAGACGCAACAAGAAATAAAGTATAAATGCTTAAAATACTATACTTGTGTCCGCATAAATTATATTTGTGTGACAAAAAATAATGATCTTAATGGTGAAAGTATTTCATCATAATAATTTAAGTTTTACGTTTAACATTTATAATGTAAGATTGTTTACGTTTTATCCGTCGTGTTCACTAAAATATAATGATATGAGGTAAGAATTTAGGTTACATGTTGAAAGTCCATCGTTGCTCTCTTCAATCAGCTCGATCTTACCAATGCAGCTTGATCTTATTGTTCAATTCACTAAGCCAAAAACCACTTTTCTCGACGTATTGGACGTCTCAAATCAAAAAAAGTCCATCTGGATGAATGAATGTCTCTATCAACGGTATAATTGCTTATGCGTTTCGATTTTTTCGCAAATTTATTTTTGATACTGAAAATTGAAAAAAAAATTGGAATCTCCTCCTCAAGGGGGACCTACCATAAAAAAGTCACGCAAAATACCAACCAATTACATTTTTCCGTCATTTTTTATTTGGAGTATATTTTGGATATATATTCTATATACGATATATGACAATCGTTGACAGGTATTGTCGGAAATTGCCGTACTCTTGTTACGAATCTTGAGGTCTGGGTTATGGTTAGACTTTTTCGCAGCACCGTCTTAGGCTAAACACAGGTCTGTTGAATATTATAAACATTTTTATTTATTTCTTTTCCTTTCCCATTATTTTTCTGTTTTTTTACCTCAGATGAAGAGCCACACTACCAATATTTTCTATCGAGTGATGAACCTCGATCCGTGTCCCAATTTTGTAAATGAAACGCAGTTGGCTTGTACATGGAGAAGAAAAGGGATTAAAAAATCGGGATGCATCAACATTCAACACTTATACAGAAGTAAGAATGATTTTTAGTAGAACAAATGCTAACAGAGCCTAATCGTTCCATAAATCTAACAGTTTCATTAATAGAGCAGCTGGAGAAGAGTAACTTGGGTTAAATATTAGGTACCACCCACTCAATCCTACAAATTTTCGCAATTATTGTTGAAAGATTGAGGAAATTGATCAATTCTATAAGTTGGAGTTCCATCATTTGATCGAGTTCAGCCGAAAGAAGGTTTAGCACTGTGATAGAAATTGAGTAATGTTGCGACCCACAAGGTTTGCCATAAATTATCAAGTTTAATTCTTTACGTTGAAGATGTGTTAGATTGTGTGTTTCAAGTGACGCTTGATTGACCTCGACATCAGATATTTTGCAAACGCTTCAAATATACGAGGAGTTCGTTAAATGGAATATTACATTAAATAATCTAAAGAAATCTTTTCATGATAGTGGATGGAAAATAGTGTAATTTAAAATTGTTGCTGTTGAGGATTTCGTGGCAACAATTTCTAATCACTTTCACATGATATGATACTGGAAAATTGTCATTTAAATATGCGGATATGATCAATTTGATTAACTGTGTTCGCAAAGTAACGAAGTTATTGCCTACTATTCATGTTCCTTAAGGTGCGATGACTCTCTCAAGTGCTGAGCAGGGCTGAGTACATATTTTAAAAGTTTTAAAGTGCATAGTTCTTAATCCGGGGCCTTTTAAGAGTTCGTACGAATTAAGTGTTCCTTTGGTTGGCTTGCTATCCCCATGCAAACTACTAAAATAGGTGGCTTGCACCCATTTTAACTCTTTTCATGTGGTTGTTCCTGGTGGCCGCAACTTAGTGACAGTGTGAGGACCTGTTGTAGTTGCAGATCCTTTACAATAAGCGACTCGTCAAACAACAGGTGCAACAGATGTTGATGGTGTTTTCAATTAAAATCAATAAAAAAAGGAAACCGCGTCTATTTTGAAATCTTAGACTAACTTCACTGATAAGTCATATTTCAAATTTAGACTAGTTTGGAATTTTTATCGAATGCAGATAGCGAAGGCTTCCATGCCTACAATTTCACCAGATTTATCAAATCGGATGTATCGAAAGTTTCAGTCCCGCTCATACCATAATACATTGTCGTTTGCATTTTGTTACACAAGTTTCAGCAATTATGGAAATATCAATGGAAATATATATAATATACATCAATGGAAATATATATAATATACTTCAATGGAAATATATATAATATACATAATATATATGGTATGTGATATAAAAACCATATGGTATTATGCAAAATGGTTGATTATTGGCTAAAACAACCTATTAATTTATTGTTTTTGGATATATGAAAATTATTATTTCAACAAGTTTTTTGTGGGTATATACAGCTGTTCCGGGTAAGATACATATAATTTCATTAACAACATACAATTCAAATTATTTAATAATCATGTTTTATTTTGACAACAACAAAAATTATTGACAAAAACAAAATGTATACTGTGATTTAAATATATTTCATTATCAATCTCAATTTGAATTATTTTAAACCTTAGACTGTGTGCCTGAGAGCGATTTTTTCGACTAAATTGCCAACTAAACTAAATTAATGACTAATTCATATCATTCTTTCAAAGGTGGCACTAGTATATTTTAAATATGCTGTGCCTCCGATTGTAAACTAAATTGTAAACTAAACTAAATTATGACTTTTCATATGTAATATTGTTTTCAACAACACCGATTTGTTATATTTTAAAATCAAGGAAATAGAAAAAAAACAAATATGGATATGGAAAAAGCATTATTCATGACTGTGATTAATGCCCCTATTATGGTACTCACCTCACCTCACCTCACCGAGCAACTCACCTCACCGATCAAAGTCGTGTGAATTAGTTTTTTGTATTATGGTGCTCGCTTTTATTTTGGTGAGTAGTGCGCGCAGACCCTACGCGTCCCTTTGTTTATTATGACAATTTCCATTAGTTGTTTAAGTAGGCGTTATTATAACTTTAGCATTTTGAACATACATTTTTGACAACACAATATTGGGTTTCGAGTGTTTTTAATAAATAAAGTTTTTGTGTTGTGTTAAAAATTATTTAAATTGTGTTTGCATTTGTGTAACTAATATAAAGAATGATAAGTAGCGTCGATTCATTTTTCGACGACAAAATTGAGGAAGAGCACAGCACTAATGTCGCTCAAATCAGAAAATGCTTACGGGATAAGTCTGATCCTTTCGCTCTCCCGGATATCAAGTAATTTTTTAATTGTATATATTTTAATAATATATATATATTTTAATAATATATATATATTTTAATAATATATATCGGATTTGTAGATTTATTAGTCATTTTCGAATTAGTAAAGATGAGCTGCGATATTTGCTAGAAGAATTAAGTGGAAAATTTGTAGCAACTAGACGAACATCGAGCATTCCCTCTATACTAAAACTATGTGCAGCTCTTAAATTCTTTGCAACTGGGAGCTACCAACAGGTTATTGGCCATGATTTCTGTATTGGGATGGCGCAACCGACTGTGTCCGTTGCGATTCAAGAAGTGGTTAATTTAATAGAAATGCACATTTGCCATAAGTGGATCAAATTCAAAATGTCCGATGATGAAAAATTGAAATGTAAAATGCATTTTGTGGCGAAATATAACATTCCGGGGGTAGTTGGTTGCATCGATGGCACCCACATAAAATAATTTCGCCCAATATATTAGAGAAACATTTATTTTACAACAGGAAAGGCTATTATAGCCTAAATGTAATGATAGTAAGTATCTGAAATATTTTATGCCATACATGTATGTATATATAATAGGAATACTTCATGTTGTTAATTCTTTGTTGCCTTCTAGATATGTGACCATAATCTTATCATTAGATGTGTAGATCCGAGGCATCCTGGAGCCAACCACGACTCATTCGTCTGGAACAATAGTGCAATTAGCATCACAATGACTGAAAATTTCGAAAATGGGGAACGTAATTGCTGGCTGCTAGGTAAATTTTATATTGATTATATTAAATGCAATATTTTTATAGTTACGGTGGAAATATTTTTTTGCAGGTGATTCGGGTATCCGCTTTTGCCTTTCCTCATAACCCCATACAAACAAGCACCACCGGAAAGTCTGCAAGCCCAATTCAATAAAGTGCACTCTTCTGCCAGAAATATTGTAGAACGAACCATCGGTGTTCTTAAATCGCGATTTCGTTGCTTATTGGCGGCAAGGGAAATGCATTACAGCCCAAACAAAGCGAAGCAGATCATCAATGCTTGCTGTGTACTACATAACATGTGTAGATTTTATAAAGTAAATCACAATGAAGAATTTGAACAATTTAGTGATGGTCTTGGTGATGAGGATGATAATGATTGTAATGAAGGACCACAACCATCATCTAGGATGAACACATTGCTGCAGGAAGGAAAAAGAATACGCGATGAAATTTGAAATTCTTTGTAAAATTTATTAATTCAGAAAAATATCACATTTCATCTCATTGATTTCAGTTGGTACTAATTTTATAAGAAAATAATAATAAACTTAAAACATAAAAAATGCAAAAATATGTAAATTTGTTTATCACAAAATGAGAATGTTATTCAATTTTTCAGTCATCATTTTCGGTGTTGCTGGCTGTAAAATTATTTTCATATATCCCGTATTTTCGTTCCTCCAACGCTATAAGTCTTTTTTTTAACATTAATTTTTGTAGTATAATTTTTTGATTTTCGATTTCAATGTTTTGTTGTTTTTGAATATGTAGTTCTTGCAATGAAACCTGTTTTGCTTTTAATTCATAAGTTTTTCTTAAATAATATTGTATATTGTACGTATTTTTTTCAATTTTATTTAAAACTTTTACAGTTTCATTTTGTTTAGCAGTCTGATCCTCCAACAGTTTCATTCGTTTGTCCTCCACCTGCTGGTGGGTGCTTGATCGTGTTGCCCTTCGACTGTTTTGTAGCGTAGCTTGTTCAACATCTTCGTCTAATTCAACAAGATGTTGGCTATTTGATTCTATAGGTGCAATATTCAAAATTGTTTGATCATTCATCATATCAATTCTGCCCGCCTCATTATCCAACATAGCTGACGCATTGTTGGAGTTGTTGGTACCACCTCTAATACCAAAACAGAGTCCGCTCGGAGCACGAGCTTTTGTTAAGTTTAGCATAGCATCCACTTGCTCCTCCAGCAGACTAAGCGTAATTTGCGCATTATGGCCGCCCCCCGTCGCTAAAATTTCGCTTTTTATTCTGGCTATTTTTTGTTTCAGATTACGTTTGTAATCGTTCCAAACCTAATAGAAAAAAGCATAAACACAATTATAACGAACACTTAGTGAACACTAATGTAGAATATTGGTACTTACTCTTTTCCACTCCGACATTTCTTTCACAGGTGGCTCTAAACTATTCAATACCATGGACAATTCCTTCCAGAATTGGTTTACAGAGTCTTTCGTTTTACCAATATCTGGAAAAGCTCGAGCAATGTCGGGACTTTTTGCCAGTTCTTCAACCATTTTTAATAGTTGACCTGGATTTGAAATTCTTATTTTGTGCCTAGAAATATTTTTCATTATGCAATAATTTTATAATATTTTTTTTTTTAATTTTATAATTTTGTAAAACCCTATATAAAAATTATTATGCAATATTTTGATCTTGATTTTATTTGTACAAAGGTTACTATGAACTCACCAATATATTGTTGGTGAGTATATTTGACCCTCACCGTAACAAGTATAATATCAAATATTTCAAAACGGTGAGTTCAAGTCACCATTATGACGTATTTCTCGGTTAGTTGAGGTGAGGTGAGTACCATAATAGGGGCATAAAACGGAATTTAAGAATGAGATATTTCCTTTTAGACATTTCTACTCGCATGCATACGATAAAAAATTAATAAAAACAAAAACTGAAAATGACAACTAAATAGTCAAGCAACCTCAGCAGGAGTCTAAATGACAAATACTGGTAGCTATAATAGCATAATTACTCATTTATTTAGTTTAGTCGGCAATTTAGACCGAAAAATCGCTCTTAGGCACACAGTCTTAGTTCATAAATATATATAGACTTTAAGTCCTTCTTATACACATAATTTGTTATTATCGGCCATGTTTAGTTTGACAACAAGAACAAATTTTGACAAAAACAAAATGTATATCTACATTGATTTAAATAATATCAATCCCAGCTAAATTTACTTTTAATCTTAATTCAGTAATTATATGTACACTTTATGTTCTTCGTATGCACATAATTTGTAATTATTGGCCATGTTTATTTTGAAAACAACAACAAATTTAACAAAAACAAAATGTATACTTTAGCGATTGGGATCGAGAATTCTCGGATCGCGAAATTTAGGGAATTTTTTAATTTTTGCTTTCCTTATTTTCCAGGAAGTTCATTTATGTTTCTCTAGAAATTTTGAAAAAATAAAATTATTTTATAGTTTGAATAACTTTACCTTATTTTTCATTAAACGATCCGTCAAATTCGCACATTTTGCATTAAACTACCTCTCAAGTACACCACATTTTTTTCCATTAAATAATCTCATTCTATTTGCCAAATATTCTATTAAATTTAGAAAAAAACCAC
Source organism: Nephrotoma appendiculata (assembly GCA_947310385.1). Lineage (NCBI taxonomy): Eukaryota > Metazoa > Arthropoda > Insecta > Diptera > Tipulidae > Nephrotoma > Nephrotoma appendiculata. The sequence continues at coordinate 272,836,738 of OX371224.1, forward strand.
TTAATAGTTCCGTATATTAAAATAAAATCATAAAATTATTGATTTGAATAGATTTTTAAAATAAAAAAACAAAATAAATTATAATCGATTTCGTAAACTAATAAAAATTTAAACTTAAATTTTGCTTGCATGGTGCAAGTTAATATAAACAATGTTTTCGTAAAACAAATTAAATTACTTCTGTTTGAGTTCTAACCTCAAAATTTCTTGTTTTTTGATCTGATTCAAAATTACCAAAAAATTTGTTTATAGCTCCAATATACAAAATGGCAAAATATAGTGATTGCTGCAAATATTTTAAACCAGCTGCAGATAAAAATACAGCCAAATGTATTATATGTAAAAAAATTGTCATGCCATGGACCATCAACAACGACCAGTGTTGTGCCTGTTTTTTACGTTACGTAATATACTCGGTTTTTTACATGTAAAATACGTAATTTCACATAACAATTTTTTACAAAATGTAAAATACAAAAACTATTCGTAACTTATTCAAAATTACTTATAGTTCATAATCTAAATCTCAATTCTTACGTATCTATATAAAGAAAATTGGATATAGGTGTGATGTAAAATGAGAATTGAACTTTAAATAATTGAATTGAATTGAATTTATTTATAATTCTTCTAATTTATTAATTATAATTAAAAGTAAAATATTTGTAGAAAACTATAAATAAATTTTTTTTTTTTTCAAAGAAAATATGGTTTGTTTCTCAGCTACTAACTTATTTTTTAGAATAGAAAAACAAAATCCACAACACTATGGGATTGAAGTGTTAAACGATTAATCATCGAACTCATTCAATATTAATGCTATAACATTTTAATGTTATCGGTTACAAAAATTGTTCAGATGATTACGAGAAATCATTACCATCTTTCGACAAGATTATTTAACTTGACACAGACAGAGACATCTGTAGTGCAATTTGTCCTCTATCGATTATTGCTTAAAATAAGAATTACATTGCTTAAAATAAACAACTTCATACTGCTCTAATATTGTAGCAAAACGAAATAAAAAAATTGTTGCGCTAAGTGACGTGAGGAGAAAAAATCCAAAAATTTAGGTGTCATTTGTTATTATTAAGGTTACTGCAACATACCAACAGTGAAGCAATACAACTTCTTGACATAACACAAGAACTAAGACGCCTTAAAAGAATTAAACCGCATGAGCTAGTCATCTAATAAATAAAGTTTCATTATTGGGAGCAGAATATTGATTTCTGTAAACCCACACTCGCTCCACTTATTAGTTTCAAATAAGTGCGTTATTATCATTAGTAATAAATTATCATGTGATAAGATTGTACTATGTATTAAAAAAAAAAAAAAAAAAAAAAAAAAAAATTGTTATTATCAAATGTCAACACAAAAAAATAAAAATCGAAAAATAAAATCAGGTATATAAAAATTTAAATATTATATTATATCGAAATAATATAATTATATCCACCAGCTCCAAACACACCAGCTCCAAAACTAGAGGATTTTATTATGGCCAAGGAATCAAGGATAGTGCAAATTTGCTTGAAAACGATATTTCGTATGAATGAGTTGGAGTTCAAAACTATGCTTGTTCGATGTATCGCTCATCTTAACCTTAGCTATAAGAATACGGGAAATCAAAATTTGGCCCGAGATATTAAAATTTTACTAACCGTTTTCGAGTGAGATTTCTATTATTTATTAAATTGCAAGTCAAATGAAACTATACCAATGGCTCTTTGGCTCGAATATTTTAATTTTCTTAACTAAGTAGAATTTTGACTGAAAATTAGATATTTTGTTTACTTATGCTTATAATAATTATTAATAAAAAACAAATATGTTGTATTTCAGTCAGGCTATTTCGAATTAGGCAAGGAATTTGACCCCGATTTGAAAATATCCGTTCAATTTGCGCTGCCGATGCTGGAAGTTTTAATAATTTCAGTGCTAAATTAGATACGTTTGGGTGGCTTCGCTGCAGTGCTCCAAAAAATGTCTGGAATCTTTTGAGTATAAAGTTTGGAAAATTCCACTTTGTTTTTGTAAATGTGCCAATCCTCAATCCTCAAATTTCCGTGGCCAATTAAATGTGTCAGACACCAAAATAGTTATCGCAAATATATCAAAATTTATTTTTGATAAAGATTTTATCGAAATCGTACAAAATTCAAAAGAATTGTTTGATCCCGTATGTAATCTTATAAACACTTTCCAACGTGGAAAAATTACTTAAGTGAATGCTGATTTTATGTCGCTATCATTTAACGTGCAGGTAAGATTTAGAGATAAACTACAAATATTTTTCGAAAAACGCCAGCTTATTATGTGCATCCTTATTACGATAACGACCTTTTAATTGATAGTCAAATGGATAAAATCAATCAGTTTTAACAAATTTAAATGGCCAAGGAAATGAGGATTGGTTCATTTACAAAAACAAAAGTAGAATATCCCATACTTTATACTCAAAAGAAATAAGAAATCCACAAGATTTTTGAAGCACTGCAGCGATAAGCCACCCAAACTTATCCAACTTTGCACTGAAATTATTAAATCTTCGATCAAATTTGAAACTTGACCCTCCCTAGTCGAAAATTTTTATCTAACAGACTCTTAGGGATTAACTACGATAGCTGTCTTAAAGAAATTCGTGCAAACCTATCTGAAAACTCCGTAATATTAATCGATATTACTATTTCGATTTTTATTTTTATTTTTTTGTGTTGACATTTGACAATAACAAATGACACCTAAATTTTTGGATTTTTTCGCCTCACGTCACTTAGCGCAACAATTTTTTTATTTCGTTTTGCCACAATATTAGAGCAGTATGAAGTTGTTTATTTTAAGCAATGTAATTCTTATTTTAAGCAATAATCGATAGAGAACAAATTGCACTACATATGTCTCTGTCTGTGTCAAGTTAAATAATATTGTCGAAAGATGGTAATGATTTCTCGTAATCATCTGAACAATTTTTGTAACCGATAACATTAAAATGTTATAGCATTAATATTGATTGAATTCGATGATTAATCGTTTTACACTTCAATCCCATAGTGTTGTGGATTTTGTTTTTCTATTCTAAAAAATAAGTTAGTAGCTGAGAAACAAACCATATTTTCTTTGAAAAAAAAATAATTTTATTTATATTTTTCTACAAATATTTTACTTTTAATTATAATTAATAAATTAGAAGTAATATGAATAAATTCAAAAATTTCAAATCCATTTCTCATTTTACATCATATATCCAATTTTTTTTTCATTTACGTAAGAATTGATGTTTTTGAACTACCTAGTTACGAACAATTTACGCAGTGCTCCTCGCAGTAATTGCATTTGCGAAGTGTATATTTGGATAACGACTTCTGTAGTTATGCTTATGTCGTATTTTATATTAATTTAACTTAGCATCTTTTATTAATATAGTTTTTATCGAATAAAATTAAATGTATTAATATGATACAAATTTACGTTTCGTATACGAGTATTAAGGTTTGCGACTTTACTAAGGTTTTTAAATACGCGTTTAATTTTATACAATATTATACGTTTTATACAGTAATTTAAGTATATTACCGTTTTTTACGTAAAAAATGTATACAACAGTTTTTTACATACAATTGCACAACACTGACAACGACACGGCATGAATAAAATATTTACTCGAATGCAGCCTGCGCCATATACTTAATCTTTAAATCGTACGAAGCATGAACAGGAACACGCAAAAATAGACAATTTTTTTGAAAAAGAAAACACCATTAGAAGAAATAGTGTCAGAACTAGCTCCGTATGATAACATCCCTATATTTACAAAGTTTCCGCCTGTGTTTTCATATGCAGCAGCTTGAAACTACAAGGCCATCAACTCCCTAAATATCAAACGAGTTATTCCGTTTTGCCTTGCGGCCACAGAATCTTGCTACACATCTTGCTGCCATTAAAATTTTTTACAAAAAATCGGAAAATGCCCATTGTTTAAAATCTTAATCGGAAAAAGACTGCCAAAACTTTCAACATGTAAACGAATCCGATGAAGAATATATTGTACGTAATAATTTCGAATTACCCTGCATCCCCAATAGAATTCCTTATGACTTTTTACTTACAGAAAAGTATGAAAAAAAAACTTGACAACAAAATATTTTTTTTGTCAAGTTTTTTTTTCATACTTTTCTGTAAGTAAAAAGTCATAAGAAATTCTATTGGGGATGCAGTGTTAGTTAACACACACAACATAAATAGAACAATAATGAAGGTGCGAAAAATTCTGAACATTTTCAAGGGTCTTCTGTGAAAAATTCTGCTTTACAAAACAACGTAACATAAACTTAAAAAAATTAAATTGAACTTAATATTGGATTTTAAAATTCGCTTGTATATCGCAGAAATAGTCAAACGGGATTTGAGAATACTAGATTTGGTTTTAAAACCGTTAGAAGAGCTAAATTTACGAAATATGTGGAATAGTGACGACACGACCATTACCAAAAATATTTTAGAAGTTTTAAATCATATTCAAATTGCCGTGAAAGCTCTATCACGCCTTGATGCGAGCTTATTATCTAGCGAGGGATTACTAGAGTTGCTTTCTGAAAAGCACTAAGAAAATAATTCTTGTATTAGCTATGAACTATAAATCGATTTTATATTACAAATTGTGTAACGCCGTAATTCCCCACAAACTACTCTACTAAATTTTTTGAACATAATCACAGTGTAAAACCAAATCAATGTTCCTTAAGAAGTGCTGTCGATTTATTTTAATCAATACATCAATGAACGAAATCGTTAAAAACCCCTAAACAATTTATGAAAAAGTATAACATATATAGCAAAATTGCGGATGAAAATGATAATGTCGATAGTGATGACAATGGTACGGATAATAAAAACAATAAAAGCCAGAACTTAAAAGAAAAACTGGCGGAGCAATAAAAAGATCTTCGTCCACGGTTTTAAAAGCTGTAACAGTCGTTTAAAGTACTATGTACACTACTGTTCCAGACTCAACATCGTTTGACCCACGCAGTATTTTTCAGCCAGACTAGCTTTCAGCGGCTGGGGGGTTTTTCTGTGGAACGATGAAAGAGCTTGATTTTACTGCAGATGGTAGATTTTTGAGGTTTAGCTTTTAATGTGCCGATCGAATGCATTACCAGTGAAATTCCGTATTAGTTAATTATGCGTACATTTTCTCATCAATAAACATCAATTAAAACAAAATAGTTTGATTTCATCCCCACACAATAAGTATTGAAGAAAAAAAATTTTTATTGACTATAAAAAAAAATTAACCAAAGTTAATAAGAACTTCTCCAACAAAAGTTAATAAGAAATTATACATATATTCGTATTAACGTAGAATAAACATTGGTATATGAAATTATAGAAAAGCATTCGAATGCAAATGTCGGAAAATTCAAATTAGCTTAGCACTCCGCTTTACTTCTATAAAACTAAAATAAATATTATGGCCATAAAAAAAAATTGTATATACTCGTATAAAGCACGCAAAACTTAAAGATTTAAATACTTAATATAATTATTATAATATAATAATTATATAGAAAAAAAGAAATTTTTAGCTTAGCATAAGAAAAACAAAATTCAATACTCAAAATTTTTATATTTTTACGGTGACTGATGAACGCTGTATCCAATGTCCGAAATGATGCGAAGAGAAACCGTTGCGGATCCGTTTATGTATGCGTATATGTATCGGGTACGAGAACTATTGTCATATTTATTGATATTCACGTAGTTATTAATTTATGAAGGATTTATTTTATTTATTTATTGTTTATTTGTTGTTTTATTTGTTTTTGTTGACATAAACATATTATATAGGTTTATTTTCAACAAAATGCTTGTATTCAGTAGAAAAGCCACATATTGAGCAATTAATAGTTCACGCTTTTTATTAGCACAGCACAAGGTCGTTCATCTTAAATCAAACTGTCCATATCGAATGACCACATTTATCACTATAAAAATTATTATATTTTTGGAGTGTTTATTTTATATACAAAAAATTATAAATTAGCTTATTATATGTGATACATTTATTGTTATTTATTTTTTTATTATTAACTTTATTTATGTTCACATTTTATTGTAATTTTTGTGTATTATTAAAACTTATTTTTATTAACTTGAAAGTATTAAACTCTTTTTTGTATCTCCCATTTTATAATTTATTTGTAATTCGACGAACTGTTTCGTTGCAAGGGTTCTCAGTGACTGCCGTACGAAAAATTTTGTTTTTTCCAAGATTTTTCTTTTTGTTTTGTTTGTTGATCTCAGTATATTGTTATATTTTATGACCCTATCCAAATATTAGTAAAAATTCCAAACGGATTTATATTAAATATTAGTACTAATAATTGATTTATATAGTAGCCTAGAAAAGTGGTGTTAAGCTAATTCAATTCAGCAAATATTACCATCTTCACATTAAGATAGCATTTATTTTAAAAGTCAAACGTTTATTAATAGTGACGAATAGTACGTTACAAAGCAAGTCAACAAATCGAGCCCAGACAATTAGTAGGAAAAGTAATTTTAAAAAATTAACGGGGCAATTAACGCCGAAGTTAAAAATGCTTTGTTTATCAACCGACATCAGCGCAAAATGAGCGCCACTTTTCTATAGGAGGCAACCTAGTTACAAAAAATCTTCAAATAGATTATCTAATATAGCGCAGTAGGCTTGTTGTTTTTTTAAATCGTTTTTCTCAAAAAACTCAAAATTACACTAACTTTTATCTTCGCAGCTATTTATAACTTATAATTTTTAAAAAAACTCCAATTTAAAACTTTTCAAAAGTTTTAAATTGGAGTTTTTTTTTTAAATTTAATTTGAAAATTTAATAATGTAATAATGAAATATTTGTTTATAAAATGGATAATTCATATATTAAACTATCAATACGATATAATATGATATTTTTATACTTAATCTGTCTTTTTCTTTATTTTTGTAAATTTCCTCGAGAATTCTCGAGAATCTCGGGAACCATTAATAAAATTTCTCGAATTCTCGAGTAATTAATTTTATCGAGAAATCCCAATAACAATATACTTTGATTTAAATATTATTCAATATCAATTCCAATTTCAATTATCTATTATATTAATACGCTTAATTTTTTCAAACTGAACCCTAAAATGACCCCTAAACATGATCTGATACGTTTAAATTCAGGGTAGGTCGACATAAATATAGCGGTGTGCCTTTGCTAGAAAAATCGGAAAAATTCCACCGGGAAGTACCTCAAACGGGTACCTCAGGTGTTTTCAGCAAAACTTTGTCAGGACGCCAGAATGCCATGACAAAATATGTTTATATTGAATCTATGATCATGCACATTACACCGTGACAATGACATCATTTATTAAAATTGCCGATGTTTTTGTCATGACACTGTGATGACAAAATGAGTAGAAAATTTGTAATTGAATCTCAATTAAACAAACCAGAGAACATACAATGATTTTACATACATTTTGGTGTTAATAGTTGTGAATGTAAAAATACAATTTTGTCATGACATCTATCTAATATTTAAAAATTAACAGCGTATATGAATTGACTTTATTTTTGGTAAAAGTGCATCAAATTTACATCTTAAAAAATCTTCTTAATCATTTCTTAACCAAAAATTCAATAAAATGTATTCACGTGACTGATTATTCAGTCGAAGGTCAGCTAGTTTTAAATAATTACTGAAATTATATGTTAATTGTAAGCCCTTCTTATGCATGTAATTTAAAATTATCAGCCATGCATATTTTGATAACAACAACAAATTTCGCAAAAACAGAATATATATACTTTGATTTAAATATAATTTAATATCAATCGCAATTTAGATTTATTTTAAATCTTAATTCAGTAATTATTTACAAACTTTAAGTCTTTCTCTGTCAAAATACAACAACAACAAATTTTGAAAAACAATTAAAGATAATTCAATAACAATTCTAACTAAAATTACTTTAAATTTTAATTTTACTTACTTTACCTTCAACATTTTCAATGAAAGTTAGGTCTCGTTGCAATGTTTTTCGTGGTTGTTAACGGATTGTGGCAAAGGATCATCCCAATTAAATTCAAAATTTCAGTATCAATATTTTTGGTAAATTTTTTGATATGAGATATTTTGGTTCGTTTGCCAATAGCTCTATTCGATTATACATAAAAAACTAAGCAATTTTAAAATGATGTTTTATCTTTTAAGAACTCGTTGATATTTTTGACGAGCATTTGTAATTACAATTTTACTGCGTTTCATTGTCACTCAGTCGAAATTACAAGAGACTGTTTTAAAGAGCACATTATATTAATAAACAAACAGTTAAGCTTTCAATAAAGTGTTTTCATTCTATCCATTCTATCCAATACTTATATTCTTGATTCTCCTAGGAGAAGTGCTCTAACGTTAAACATAATGCCTTGTTTTGTTCGTTTTTCTCACGAGTGATTGCAGCAAAGTTCTTTTTTGGTGACTCTAGCTCAAACAGTTTCCATGACGTCGTCTTCACCTAAAAGAAAATTTAAATGAAAATTCGGCGAATAACAATAAAGATAATTGACATTTATTTGTCCGGACGATAATTGGCTTCAATTCAAAAACATAAAATTAGAATATTATTCTAAAAAATTATTCTTAAAACACAAATGATCTTATTAACTCGAAAAGTACATTTTTCGGAAACCTCGAAATGTTACAAACATATTTCTGGACCACTTACAGGTTAGGTTAGGTTTCAGTGGTTGCTATCGCACACTTAGGCCAATTATGACCCATTGTGATACCACAGTCTGCTTAAATCACGCCTACTCAGTGTGATTAGGATCTTCGAATTCGCCTGAAAATCTTAAAAAATTATGAAAAAAATTAACTAAAAGGTTTCGTAGTCTCACACACCCTTTTTTATTTTATTAGTTGGTCAATTACTGACGCCAGACAGCAGTGCAAGACTAGTCTATTGCATTTCCTGTTTACATAACAACGAAAAAATTATGTTTGATGGTTTTCTTTTTGAAAACTGGTTTTCAACAATTAAGTCAATTAGAATGCCTAATCAATCAATCATCAAACGTATCTTATTAAATCAGCTCCTTCATAAAAAGCTAACAATGTTAATTTCTTCTTTAGTTATATAATCTTTCATAAATGAACAAATATCTTATTAATATTTTTATAAAAGTGAAACATCTTCCAATATTTGTTTTGTTAATTAACATGCAGACACAATCCAATAACAAAAGAATATGACTAGGTAATTATACACGCTCAAAGTTGTACACAGGTATTTACAAAGGTTATTATCATCTTAAGTCGTAATCACCACAGCTGATGAAAAGTTATAATCATATAACATGTCGTTAATCTCTTTGGTTGCATATATTATCAAACGCTATAACAGATATCGGTTCATTCCAAAACTTTTTTGAAATACTATACTGATTAATGGACACTTATTTAAATAACCGGTTGCCGTGTGTGCACGTGGATAACGAGTTCATTATCAATAGTCGCATCGAACGCGCATAGACGCATAAGTAAAATTAAAGAAATTTTTTTGTTTCATTATCATTCACGATTGAAAGGAAATTATTATTTATAGTGAAAGGTATTTTTTTTTCGAACAATAATAAATAATAGTGATATTGAACTTTAAAGTTAAGACAAAAATATATACATATATTCAAATAACGTAATTTTATCACACAACGTAAACGCGATGAAAGACTTCCGGGTGATCTTAAATGAAAATAAGAATATTGATGTTATGTAAGATAAGCTGGCACAGTCACGCAGTGTTTTATTAATTTATTATTAATTTATCATAAATAATTATATTTTTGCAATACGAGTTGAACTAAAATATTTCTTTGTATAACGGTAAACGAAATTTTTTTATTTAACGACGAAGAACATCTCATCTGCGAGTGATGAAATATTTTATCTTAAACTTGAAATCAAATAATGACACAAACTCTAGAGTAACAATTTATACACGTACCAGTATAGCTTACATTTTTTTATTCATTATTTCATATAATGCAAGGAATAATTGTAACTCATCTTGTATAAAAAATTCCGTAATGAAATTTATCAAGCATAAAATTTGTTTGTACCGAGTGCTCATTTTGAAAGTTACCTCAAAAATTATTATATATTATATTATTTTAATTTGTGTGTATAATTATCGCTAAACTGCTGGTTATCACAATTTTTAGTTGAGTATGTCTATACCTTTGCGACATAACTCAAACAACTCCAGTTTTTCCAGAATTGTACCGTTTTTCGGTCAGTACCATTTTTTTTCTTTTTTTTTTTTACTTTTTATTTCATTCTTAAAACTAGAACGCTCTTCGGGTGAAATTTCACCCATTAATGATTTTAAAGTTATTTTACCTTTTTATTTTGATTCAGGATGGTTAAAATTTTTGAATTCGTTTGTGTTATTCGTTTGTATTACAAATAAAATATTGAAATATGTGGTGTATGGATGGATATGTATATAGATTTTATATAATATATATTCAGGTGAAATTTCACCCGAGCATTGCATGTGTAATTTTCTTTCGAGAGTCGTATGAGGGTTAACATTTCTCATGGTTTTACTCGCCACGTTTAAAATATCATCTATCTAAAATTATAATAATAACGACCATACGCCGCCTGTATCACTATTCTGGTAATTCGGGAGTAGGGAATTGTAGAAAGAATTTATAAGTAATTTTTATTTCAATGTTTTTACTGCATACTGGGGTAAACAGGTAGGGTAGGGACAAATTATAATTTAACCTTTTGTTAAATTTTTGGAGAAGTTGTGTTTTTTTTGCTTTGCGAACATTTAAAAATCTAGAACAAGTTTAATGTCATTAATATTTTAATACAATACATCGAAAAAATCTCAAAAATCGATGAAATTAACTTTTTCTAGTTATGGGCTGTGTTTATTCAGTAATGGGCCATATAGTTTTAATAGTAAAAAATCCTCTGAATATCAAAATGGTATTATGGTGTTTTTAATATACGTTAACTACATAAAATGAACGAGAAAGAAAGATCGGGAAATAATACTTGTTGTTTGTGTAAAAAATAAATATTTTACTTTTATTCATAAGTAAATTAATTTACAATAAAAATAAACTACACTGAAAAAAATAGCGCGGAGATATTTACACATTTTGCTGTGTAAACCCAAATTTGCAATTATTACCAATAATTCCTTAATTAAGTACAAGCCTTGTAAAATTTGCAGTGCAATATTTACAGTGCATTTTTAAATATTAAAATTATTGCTGAGCACCGTCTGATGACAAATTAAATTAATGATATTACAATGCTGCTAGGTAAAATTTAGCTGCGCAATTTGAATATATCATTTTCAATGCAAACATATTAAAAATGAAAAAAATTTGTCTTTTTCGTTGAGAATAAATTGCAAATTGTTTTTAAAATGTTCCAATACTTTTCAAAATTTACTTTGCACTTTGTAAAACAATTTTTGCGGGGAGATTATAACTAATCAAATTTCAAACAAAAATTAGTCTTAAAGTGAATTTAAAGCAGTACACAAATTGCCACAAAAATGCCAGTTCGTCTATAGTTTCCAGATTTGTTGCGAAAAATGGTAATTATTTAAAAATAAAATAAATAAAATAAAATAAAATATAAATTAGATTTATTTTTATCCTTCATTTGCAGTTTTTTTGTAACCTTACTTCGCGTCGCAGAAATGACTGCTATAACCTTCAGCATTAAAGCATAGAAGTGCTGAAACGATATATGGTAAACCCAAATTAAATTTACAATACTTTATGTGGCTTTACTTATATTTGTTGCTTTCTTGTTTTAATTTCAGAATTTTATAAAGCAACTTAAGAGGACCGGACCAACTCAGTTCCACATTAAATGGTTACTCATTTGAGGAAAATTTAATTATTAGCAACATTACAACAATTCAATATCTTTTAATGCTGTATAAAGTAAAAATATGTTTGATCAAAATTCACACGTAAGTTTATTGTCGATCCACAGATGTAATTAATTATCATCTTTATTTTAAGAAAAATCGATGGCCTTTTGTGAAAAGTGAATAAAAAAGATTAAACGGTGGTTTTGCGGGCTATATTTCACGGAGAAATGTTCGAATCGTGGAATTTTACAGAAATGTTTTCTAAAAAAAACGCAAACTGAAGATAAATGAAAAACCCGACTGTTCCGCCAAAATTTGTGCGATGAAACTTGAGGAACATTGTGAAATAATTATAACCGGATGTAACCGACACAGAATGAAGTCTCCCTTCCCAACATACCGATCCGAATGAAAATTTAATAATTCATTTTATATAAAAAATACAAAATCCCAAAAAAAAACATTGTCAAAAATGGAGAAGCGAGACCAACGTGCACACCGAGCGCGAGTTACGTCCGATTACTTCACCAACCACAACAACAACATAATGATGACAAATAACGGGTAGGGCAAAAGTCCCGCTACCATTTTGATTGCGCGCCATCTCGGTTATGTGACGTTTAGCTAAGTTTCGCTTTAACCATTGTATTGTGTAGACGCCCAAATTTTATAATGGATAAATATACGCAACAGAAATAGTGACAATATTTATTGGAAATAATCGTTCCATTATTGCCACTCAGCGGAAATTTCGTTAAAAATAGCCTAATCGACTAGTGCCTCACAAAACCACAATTTAACGTTTACATGCGAATTTTTGACAGTACAGTACGACATCTGACAGACCTCGTTCTGAAAGACAACGGACGTCTCGTAACGCTGAAAATGTGGCTCTGGTGCGCAAAAGTGTTGCAGGGTCTCCAGAAACATTAATTTGGAGACGTGGTTCCCAGTTACACATTTCTGCACGCAGTTTAAGGCGAATTTTGAAAACTTATGTTCCCGTACAAAATTCAATTAGTCCATAAATTGCTACCGAGAGATTCATGATCAACGAGTTGAGTACAGTAATGCAATCCTAAAGCTGTCTGGTGAAATTGAAGATTTTTCGTCTAAACTGATAATGCAGCGATGAAGCCCATTTTCTTCTCAGTGGCCACGTCAATAAACATAACCGTCGGTTTTGGAGAACACACAATCTTCAATTAATTCATGAAACATCATTGCATCCACTAAAAACAACTGTATGGTGTGGTATTCATGCTTGAAACATTATTGGTCCCTATTTTTTTGAAAGTGACCGAGGTGTTGAAGTTACTGTTACTGCTGAACGGTACCAAGACATGATTCGTAATTTTCTTGTGCCTGAAATGGAACAACAAGGACTAGAGGACATGTGGTTTCAGCAAGATGGGGCCACAGCACACACAGCCCGTTCAACAATTGAATTATTTAATGACGTTTTTCGACGAAGACTATAATTTTGCGAAATGGCGATTTAGCATGGCCAGCCAGATCCCCGGATTAAACAGCACCAGACTTTTTCTTATGGAGTTTTTAAAATCAAAAGTATATGTGAATAAGCCCCAAACGATTCAACATCTTAAAGACAATGTTCGTCACGAAATTGAAGAAATTCAGCCTGAGCTGTTGCAGGATGTCTTGAAAAATGCCTTAAAAAGAGCCAAAAGTTGCATAGTGAATCGCGGTCACCAAAAAAAATGTAAAGTCTAAAAAGACTTTATTTGAAAACCAAACTTACTTATCTTCTCTTTGAACAAAGTTATAGGCAATCAAAATGGTAGCGGGACTTTTGCTCCACAGGTTATTAGTATTTTTGAATCCAAATAATATTTAGAGTAGATAACAAAATGCAGAATAATAAAGTTGCAATAAAGAAATATTAGACCTCTGCATTTTTCCAATCTCTTATTTTGTTTTCCATAACAAAATTTTCAATCAAATCATTTCCAACGATAAACACTTTATTTATCAGCTTCGTATTCTTTGTTATATTTGCTTTCTAAATTTTAATATTAAGACCAAAAGAAAAATTGTAACGGCAGATTATTAGTTGACTTGAAAGTGAACACATTAAATAAAAACTACCTAAAAATAAACTAAATTTTTTTATTAAATATCCCTACTGCAAAACGTTACTCGGCCTTGGTGCCGTCATGCCATTAGCACCACGACCGGACTGTTGGATGTCTTCCCGCCGTACACCGAATAACCTTTGCGGCCTTGGTTATGCCTTTTATCCGCGTGATTCACCAATGCGGCCCAACCGCGGTAAACTGCTACCAAATAATACGGCTGGCCTGGTAAATGGAGGGGACTCAACTATCCACCTGTAACTAATTGTTGGAGCGTTTTCTCGTCCAAACTAAATTAAAAACGATGCAAATGAAGTGTCCTCAACTGGCCACCTGCACAATTCATTGGGCGTTGTTTCGCCTAAATCCACAAACCAATGAAGTGGCCTGAACTGGTCAGCCGAAAAACTCGTTGGGCGTACCAAAAGTCCTATAAATATTGTTGAATGGCCTCAACTGGCCACCCAAAAAAAATCTCGATGACTCGCCAACAAACAACAAACCGTAAAATGAATGACCTCAAATTTTTTAGGGACTTTAAGCACTTTAAGATATGATTATAACTATCCCCCATTAGATGATAACTTACTTTTTCCTATTTAATTTGGAACACAATTTCACGCATGAATTTAATTTAATCGTACTTATAAAACTTTTTTTTCGTTGGAGGGTGGTTATCGGCAACAAGCACAAGCAAGTTGGTTGTTTTTTTCTTTTCACTCAAAACGAAGTTGAAATGTTGATTCATATAACCAAATATAAACAAAACAATTTAAGGTTTTAAAATTTTTTCTTTATTAAAAATCATTTACCAAAAAAAAAACTTGTTACAGGATGGCTACTGCCATCCTGCAGATATCACTTAGCGCATGCAGAGTCCTCCACGGTGATTTTTGCCAGCTACGTTCTCAGGGAGAAGTGCTAAGGGTCGTAGGGTTTGAGGCTTGCATGGCTCCTGGCTTACACCGTGATTACAGAAATTTAAATTAAAAAAGAAAACACAAATAATAATGAAACGCGAAGGTTCCGCCGAAATTCGTCGGACGGAACTTGAGGAACGAACCAGATAATCAATAAAATAAAATAATAAAAACAATATAATAATAACGGAAGAGGCGCTTGGTGCGCGCATCCATTCGAATTCAAACAAGGCAAAGCCCTGGTTTTGGAATTGGATGTGGACACCAAGGAACCGCAAACACTATGCTGACACGAAACGGAAGTCCCCCTCACCATACCTAACCTCAAAATTAGTAATTAATTGTTTTAAAATAGAAAAAAATCCAACCACAAAGAAAATTGTCACAAAAAGGAGCGAACGAGAGATGAAAAAGGAAATAGGACCGCCGAAAGTGAGGGACACGAGACCAATGTACATCGAACGCGCGACAAACAACCGCTATTCGACGCTCGATTACAAATTCAAAAAAAATTTAATACCAAATTTAAAAACAAAATATTTAAAATGTAAAAAAAAATAAAAAAAATCGTACCTTGATTAAAATTTTCTTTTTAAATTAAAAAAAATTAAAAATCCTGTTGCGGCCTTGCTGCCGTCATTCCTCAGGTGGTTGCGGTGCCTTTCACCGATACAAAAACGAATATTTTTGCCCGGTTGGGCCTCAAAATGTTGGGCGTCCTTCGCCTTCACCATAAACTGGATGGCCTCACCTGGTCACTCGTAAATAAGTTGAGAGGCGCTGTCTCGTAAAAAACAAAACTCGCTGGACCGATAATAAGTCAGTTGACGGAACCTCAAATGATCACCGGTATAATGGGCGTTACCTCACCTTACTGCATTTCGTAAAATCTTTCGCCGTTACACAAAATAAAATATGGATGCTCTCGTGGTGGGCCACCCTGTTGTGACTTTATATGTATGTCTTCAGCTGTGCAAACCAAATCATAAAAGGTGTTTGGATTTTTTGTTTTCAGCTAAGCTCAAGAATTCACCTTATTTTTATATTTTTTAATGCCTTTTGTTAAAATTTTCTTTTACTCAAATTTCATTTGTTTTATTAATATTTGTTTTATTAATATTTGTTAATATTTCGTGACGACGACGACCAAAAATATAACCTTTAATATTGTCTAAAATAACTTTTTTTAATTATTATTTTTTTATGTTAACACGTATTTTATCAAAAAAAAAACTTGACTCATCCAGATTCAAAAAAATCTAGACTCGAATCATCTTTCTTTTACAATCCAAACTCGAAATAATTTAGTTTTTTTTCTTTTAACTTTAATTCAGCCTCAAAATCACAACTCGAATGACAAAAAAAAAATTTCTCGCACCACAAAGACGCGCAAAAACATTCCAGAAGAATCTTCTTTCTTCTCTGTTTCTTGTTTATATCAATTCGCATTGATATAAACGAGAAGTATATAAGAAAAATATTCGTATGCAATGTTTTTCCTTTTCACACACCCGATGCACATTGATCTCGCTCCATCACAACATTACACAAAACCGGCAACCACGCAACGAAGCACATGTACTAAAAAGTGCATACAAAAATCACAGCCAAGACACAACCCGTGGGGAATATAAAACAAAAAGCGCTGGTTACGATCATGTAATCGTAACAAAACTTAATTGCACAAAAGTAAACTTCAGCATCAAATTATTGCTCGACATCAACTTTTATTTTCCAAAACTAAGAAAAAGACTTTATTTTTATATTTTCTTTACCCCATTCCAATCAAGACTAAACAAAAAATTCTCGCACCAAAAACTTGAACATTCATTTTTGTTGTTGTTTTGACGCTCACGCGAAACCATCGTATTGAGAAAACCGGGAACCAACGTATAAAGAGACGTTCACAATGTGACAGCAAAAAGAAATATTAATACTAAAAGTACTAAATGTTAGAGAACAGGTAGCGCTGTAATCAAACGAAATACTCCAGTACCATAGAACGAATAAGAAAGAACACTCAGAGGGAATGGAAATAATTGTAATGACCATATGGAGTCGTTTCCAATTTTCGTTTTTGTTTAAGCATCGCTTCTTGATCCTTTTTTCTTTTTTGATTTGTCGTTGCCTAATTCGATTTTTCTTTTCGGTTTTTGCAATTCGTTTTTTAATAATTTTATTTTCTTCTTCCTTCTGGTATAGTGCTTATGAAATAATAAAGCTGCGACGTTCGAAATTTGTAGTTACCTTTCGCGCAGTAGTTTTAGGGACCGTTAGAAATCTTTGAATTTGTACATTTAGATCATCTAGATACAATACTGATAAACTAGACAAATTTTAATTTTACGAACTATTGGTAAAAAACAAATCTGTAAATTTTGAAAAAATTGTCATATTGGATAACGTAGATTAAACACTAAAATAATACAAATAATTTTTACATCATGAATGAATTCAATAGTTTGTACTTCTTTCGAAATTGTGAGAAACACATCTTTGGGCACCTTGTTAAAGTTTGCAGAAAGTTGCCAGCCGAAAATAAAAAAGTTTGATAATGCAAATTGTATCTTTGGTTTGATAGCCGAACATAAAAATTCAACAACGTTGATCAATATATTTCAGCCGAAAGTTAACAGCCGATATTTAAGAATAATAATTGTTTCCTTCATTTTATTTACTTCTTTAAGTTGATATAAAAATAAAAGTTTCAGTTTATGATACGTTATGTCTACTCCAGACCAATTGTGAAAAAATTTTGATGGGGATACGGGGGTGAAAAAAAAAATAGTTCAATTTCTGAAAAATTCAATGAATGGCCTGGCGCTCTTGTTTAACCTAAATACGCATTGATGCCACTATGGCCATTTGAAGGCCCTGATGCCTGTTAACAACAGTTAAATTTTAAAGAAATTCTGATGGGGATACAGGGGTGTAATTGGAGAAAAAAATCCATAGTTCAATTTCTGACAAATTCATTGAATGGCCTGACGTTCTTATTCAACTTTAATTCGCATTGCTGCCACTATGGCCATTTGATAGGCCCTAATGCCTATGAATAACAGTCCAATTATGAAGAAAATCTGATGGGACACAGAGGTGTAATTTGAAAAAAATTTCTATAGTTCATTTTCTGAAAAATTCAATGAATGGCCCTATGTTGAGCGATTTAAACCAAAAAAGGATTGTGTAATGGCACCCGAATAAGTGATAAGAATCGTGGAGATAGCTATTCACTATTATCTTTATTTCGCGAATTTATTTGGCTCCAACAAACACTACATTGCCATTCATATTAAAGCGGCGACAATTTCCGATCACGCCATCACAATCAACAAATCGCAAGGTCAAACTTTCGATCATGTCGCAGTTGATCTATAGACAGCAGTTTTTTCGTATGGACAGCTGTACGTTGATTGCATTGTCACGCTGCAGAAATCTTGCAAATGTGAAAGTCCGCTTAATGGAAAATCCTCAACAAGAGAAGTTGCGGCGATCATTGGTATCAATGCGAATTTAGGTTAAACAAGAGCGCCAGGCCATTCAATGAATTTGTCAGAAATAGAACTATGGAAATCTTGTGAAATTGCACCCCCGGGTTTCAAAAACCCATCAGGATTTCTTCAAAATAGAACGGTTCTTAAGAGGCATTAGGTTTAGCAAATCGCCGTAGTGGCATCAAACAAGAACGCCGGTTCATTCAATGAATTTTTCGGAAATTGAACTATGGAAATCTTATCAAATTGCACCCCGGTCCTCATTAGAATTTCGTTAACCGGTTAATTTCGTTTTGCAAACGGGGGTGTAAATTCGCTAATTCAATATGTCTCCACAGTTAGGCCGAAGCTGACCAACATGATGGCCTATCTAGTGACCATAATGGCATCAATGACAAGGCATGCTAATCTAGAACCACAGGCCATTCATTGCATTTTCGATATATTGAATTAGTGAAATTTTGATAAATACACCCCTGAATCCCCTTCAGAATTTCTGCATAATTAGGCCGAAGTTGACCAACAGTATGACATGCCTAATGGCCAGAGTGGCTTTCCCACCATACTTTATGTTCATTTGAAGCAAGGTTAAAAATATTGCTTTTCAAATTATAGATGATTGATTTTAACATTTGTATTTCTCAAGTCTAAATAGAATTAGGTTTTACAACAACTTTCGCATACTAAAACAATAAAATTGGTTTCTGGTGAGGTGTTGTTGAAATAATTTTTCGCCTGATAACTTTGAGCTGAAGAATGTTGATCAACGGTGACGTATTTATCTACTCTCGGCTAAGAAAACGAAGACACTATTTGCATTATCGATTTTTCGGCTTGAAACTTACGGATAACTTTAATAGCATTCTTTGAGCTCGGGTATTATTGCATGTTCAATGTTGTCTTCTTAATTTTCAGCATCGTTTTAAATGGCAACATCGTTATCGAAGATAATTGTGTTATCCATTTGCTATAGGTAATTGAAATAACAAAAAAAATTGTTTTATAAAGGTACATTCAACTTACATTAGTTATGTTTGCATTTGAAAGAATCGTTCTACAAGTTTGCTGTAGAATTAACAAATATTCTGAAGGACTCTCTGGAAGATTTTCAAACTGTGTCAGTTTAACTGGACCTGAACAATATATTTAAAAATTTCGAAATTAATTAACCTTGGTTGTCACCACTAGAAAATTGATCAACATTTGATGAATTTGTTCTCAGAAATAAAAAATGGAAATAAACCACAGGTGTGAAAACCAATAATAATTGAGCATTTGTTGATGTATTTGTCAATCACTATTTTTAAAATTGGCGCGAAGCAAGCTTTTGTTAGCTTTTGAGCGTTACTTTCTTTTCTCTAATTTAGGACGGCTGTTTTCCAATCTGTTTTCAAGGTTTCAGCTGCGGTTGGAAAATTCTGGTTTAATTTGGATATCAACAAATTAGATTAATTTTTAATTTCTCACATAGCTTAGACAACTGAAATGTCGAATGCGATTTATAACTAAATAATTGGAAACTCCACATTTTGTGCCACATTGCTGGAGTAAAATATAGCTACAATACATTCGTAAAAGACTTCAGTAGTCATCCAGCCAGAATCAGATTTTAGCCACTTAAAATAATCTGATCTACCAATAATGGAGGTGCCACAAATCCAGATGCGGAAAAACTGAACATGACCGTCAAATTTTACTTGGCTTGGCCTCGATCGATTTCATACACATTCTTTGAGCCTGTAAAATAATAATATTTTCCAATTAGCTTTAGGAGCAATTACTTTCCAAGTTTTAGGACACATTAAAAAACTAGTCTCATCTCCATTAAATATTCTTGACTGATCTTCAAGAATATTTAAAATGCTTTTGTCGGCTAGTAATGTTTTGATTTGGTTAAACCATCCGCGAATATTTGTCTCTGCTACTTTCGAACTGGCATCGGTTATCGGTTCTGGAGTTCGAACTGTAAGGTTTGTGTGCCGTTTAAGGAAGCTGTCGTACCAATGATTACCCGGAAGATTATTTTTAAATGGACTATTTCTGGGTGTCGCATCGAACAATATTCAACAATATGTTGTTGCTTCTTTAGTACCCAGTGGACCCTATATTTACGAGAAGCACCGTGAATCGACAACCCATTATTTTATCTTCGTCAGTGCAATTTCAATATTTTTTATGGGTGTAGTTTTTTACTAAGTTTGAGCATTTTTCTGGAAATAACATCATTTAAATAAATATTGACTCTGGCGAAGATTACAACAATTTATTTCTCAAAAATAACAAGAAACTAATCTATTGACAGAAATGTTTAGGTTTAGTTTTTATTAGGGGTTTATAAATAGCCAATTATAAGCCTCGTAAAATGCCCCTAGGCATTTTACCCTAATGCTAAATTACAAAATTAACTTTGGAATAATTTTCTCTGTCTATTTTAAGATATGGAAAAAATATTCCCAATTTATAAATCTGTGGCAATAATACAAAAGGGCATAACTCTTTTTCCAAATTTTTTTATGAAATCATTTTGAAGTTGAAAATGATTATGTAAAAACGAAGTCAGCATCTTGGAAAAGTATTTAAGTGTTACGTGATGCCTAATTATTCACTCGACCACATCGAACAGTCAGATGTACCTTACGATTTTCGTAGTTTTTCTCTATATAAAATAATATTATGAATAATGGCATAACTCGAGTTATGCCCTTTTGAATTATTGCTACAGAAATATTTACATCAAACTTTTCTCCTCAGTAGCTAGACCGGAAAAAAATATTTGAACAGACATTTTATATAAATTGTTTCTCAGTGGCACTGTTCTGCCTTTCCCAGGAAATAGGGAATTGGAAAAAATATTTTTATAGCATTTTTATCCAAATTGTATTTTTCTGGCCTACTGAAGGAATAAGTTTATTGCAAAAATTTCCAAAACAAAGTTAATATGGAAAGTTTTGTTCCACAAAATTTTTATAGGGAAAAATATTGTCCCATCTAACTTTGTTGCGAAAATATTTACTTCAAACTTATTTCCTCAGTAGGCCAGAAATTAGGTAAAAATACCATGAAAATATGTTTTTCCAATTTCCTATTCCCATGGGAAAACCAGAACAATGCCCCAGGGACCTGGGGAATTACCAGAATAGTACCACTGGTCGGAACAAAAACTCCGTGCAAAATTCGCCTCGTTACACTAGAAGCACTCTAACAGAATATCCCTGCGCTAGGAAAGCCACGACTAAAAATCTTCGACAAATTAAACGCGATCATATGAGATCATGTATTGAAAACATAAACTTCCAGGCGGAACTAGGAAATTCAAGGGACTGTTTTGTTAACGCCAGGATTCTCACTTAATACATCCACCCAAGAAGTTCAGCCATCAAAGAATAGAATGGAGAGCTGAAAACAAGCTGATGTTCGCCTTGTATGGCAAACCAACTTTCAAAGTCTGCTAAATCGGAATGACGGAGTAATCCCCATTAGAGCAATAGCTCCTCCAGGTATAGGGTTTTTTGTGGAATATCCCACAGTTAAGGAGGTTGTAACGGAACGAAAGTTGCGTTGACAGAATATTCCTGCAGAGGTTTTTTGAAGCGGTTTTTGTAGCCGGCTGAGCTCAGGGGATGTCGTGGGGTTTTCAAAAACTTACAGGAATCGTGAATACCGCTGTTAAGGGGAAGGAATGCAAAGAATCCGCTAGCATACAGGTCCACCTAGATTGCCTCCATCATCCTAAGAGAGGGTCTTAGTAATTAGGGTATTTCTGCATACCTAAATCTGTACCAAAAAAAATAAAAAAAATAATAAAAAAAATAAACAAAAACATATAGAGAAATTAAAGAGGAAACCTACAAAAAAAACCGAGCAAGAAGATATTAAAGTAAGAAAAATAAGAAGATGATAAATTAGTTTGGTTAATATACAAATAGTACATAAGAAAGATCTTTATTGTTTCTAATTTAGCACAATCCAAAATCAAATCGCATAGCTTGAATGTTCACATAAAAAAAATAAAATGAAATATAATGCTTACAACTAGAAATGCAAAAAACTAAATCTAAATTGAACTTAAGGCTAGCAAAATTTTCTTTTCTCATTTAGTCCGGACTTGAAATTACCTTATATAAAAAAAAAGTATTTTTTTTTTTTTTTTTTTTTATAAAGATAATAAATATATATATGTAAATTGTAATATAATGTAAAAAAATAAATATAAATGTAAATAGTAATATATAATATAATAATATATGGAATAATAATAAATATATAAAGATTTATAATAATATATAATGTTCAAATAAATACATGAATGAATTGCACCCGCTAATCCAATTACCGTGCTATTGTATGGTTCCGCATCAAATTAGTGTCCGCATATTTGTTTTCGAACTGTAATGCGAATATCGTTATCGCGAACTGTAGAGATTTATACATAGATAATGGAGTACATAATATGTACCATTCCAATTTCGTAAATAATGATGATCAAGTAATAAACCACCGTCGAAGGTGTATAACAGTGGTGTATGGTTACGTACATACAAACCACTAATACTATGCACGTAATTAGTATAGAGAATGTTTTCGTTTTTTTTTATAGCTTAACTTATAATTTCATAATACAGTTTGTTTTTTTTTCGTAATCAATGACACTCTCTATTTAATTTGATTTTGGCGGTATTTTCTTTTACCAACACTTTAGGCAGGTTTTTTTTTTATTTAACCAACGTAATTTCTTACTTATAATCTCATCACTAGGTTTTCGCTATATATATAATGTGTTCGTATCAACACAGTACCACACTAGAATTTGGTACCGCTTGAATTATCGCGGTTAGCGGTCGCGTAAACCAAACCGTTCGTTTTACACTTGCCTATCAAATTTCACCGATAGATAGTACAGATATAGGCTCAAAAATGCTACCCACTGAATTACACCTGGCCTTTTTTAATTTAGTTTTTAAACTTGGGTTATAGCGTATCGCTATACTATTTACTACGCTATTTACTACACAATATTTGGGTAGGCCGTAGCGTCACAAAATCACAAACTTGAATTAAATAACTACTATGTACTACGCGATCCCCACGCGTATCGATTGTATTTTAATTTTATACAGGGATTCTTCAACTATAAGCACTACTTCCACTCATTTTATATACTTATATATATTTTTTTTTATGAGGCACAATATAAATTTTAATTTTCAATTTTTTTAATATTTTTTTCTTTTGTACAGACTTGGTGCACAAGTGGTAAACAAAATATTCAATAAAAACGTTCAACCCTCGACTGACTGACAATCGGCTTATTTATATCTTTTTCTCGTGGAGGAGAAGGACAGGGTAGAAAAACAATTATTATTTGGATAGGGAAATTATTATTTTTTTTTTTTCCAGGGATGGGAACGAGAACCGAGATAGGGCCATCGTTACAAACGTGGGGACGACGCACGCCCGAGAAAAGTCTCATATAGCCGGGCAATTCTATGGGAGAATACAGTCATAAGGATGGTTAGGGTAGTAGAATATTAGGCTCTAATATCCTTTGCATGATAGGTTCCTAATAGTTTTCCATCCATTTTCTTGAGAACATAAGCAACATTTCCAAGTTTTGAGTCTATAATGGCCGGTATAAATTTGGACGTTAATTTGGCCGAAAATTTATTGACCGCGTCACTTTGGGCAAAAGCTCTAACAAACACTGGTTGTCCGGGTTGGAAACTGCGACACCGACTTCGTAGGTTATAGTGTCGGGCGTTACGTTCGTAGGCAACTTTCATGTAATGAACTATATTGTCTCTAACCAAATTTAATCTATCGGATTTCGTCATGATTTGGATTTCATTAGAATCCCCAAATAACAGCTGCCGCAGGCGATAATCCGAGCCGTGCAGAGTCATGTGTTGACCAAATACGACGTAGTGAGGCGAGTATTTGGTTGTTTCGTGTATCACATTCCGGAGAGCTGCTGCCACCTCATACAGGTGTTTGTCCCATTCGGTGTGGTCGTGATCATTTAGGTAAGAACGAATAGAGGCTAATAATGTGCGATTCACGCGCTCCGACGCATTACTTTGCGGGGAGTAAACCGGCGTGCGAACGTGTAATATTTTATATTTGTCAAGTAGTTCTTTAAATAATTTCGAAAGGAACTGTTTGCCATTATCGGTGGTAATATGCTCGGGGACGGAAAAAATCAGAAAAACTTCATTTTCTAAAAATGCGCATAACTGAGATGCAGATGCCTCTCGCAATGGTTTAATCAGGATAAATTTCGAGAAATGATCAAGCACGACCACAATGTAGCAATTTCCCCGTTTTGATCGAGGATAAGGTCCTAAAAAATCGACATATAGCCGTTGGAATGGCCTGGTCGACACTACTTGTGTCCCCATTGTTGGTCGAGTGGGAAAGTTCACTGGCTTGTTCATTTTACACTTGACACAGTTAGAAATAAATTTTTTAACATCGACCGACATGCGAGGCCAGTAAAATTGACGTTGAAGCTTTTCGAGAGTTTTAGTTATACCCAAGTGTGCTGACGTCGGGGGAATATGCGCTTGCTCAATTAGATTTTTCGTCAATGATAGCGGGATAACCAATTTCCAGTCGGTTACATCTGAATCGCAATACCGCGATCCGTAGGAAAGAGATATTAGAAGCTTATCATCTTTTACCATTAAGTTGTTGGGATTATCCGCTAACTGTTTAACATAATTAATTTGCCTAACGTACTCGTCATCCAGGAAGGCTGGAGAATTGAGATCTAAGGGTAACATCGGTACATCCGCGAAGGTTACGGTCGAAATAGATGGTGAGAAGTCGATAGTTAAATTACCCTTTCCTGGTAATGGAATTTCATCGCAGAAGGCTCGGGACAGCGCATCCGGTACTATATTTAAAGACCCTTTACGATAACCAATTTGGAAATCCATGCCCTGTAGCTTCAGGCTCCATCTCGCGAGTCGGCCCGACAAATCTTTTTGCGTCATTAGCCAACGCAGGCTTGCATGGTCCGTATAAATAATAAAGGGATACCCTTCTATATAAGGTCTAAATTTACGGACGCTCAATACCGCGGCGTAACATTCAAGCTCCGTGACGGAGTAATTCCGTTGAGCAGCGTTCAGTTTCTGTGAAATAAATTCGATAGGACGCTCAGCACCTTCATCATCCGTTTGGAAAAGAACGCTGCCCACGCCCACGGAACTGGCGTCACACTGAATATAGAACGGCCGGCTGTAATTGGGAGTAGTCAGTACGGGGGCTGAAACCAATGCAGATTTCAATAAGCTGAAAGCGTTTTCGGCGGCGGGGGACCACTTAGTTTTAGCTTTCTTGCCCGTGAGATCTGTTAGAGGAGCTGCCACCGACGCAAAGTTTTTAATAAACCGGCGGTACCACCCGCACATACCTAGAAAGCGGCGAATCTGTTTTGGGGTTTTTGGAGTTGGAAAGTCCAAGATTGCCTTGCACTTGTCGGGGTTTGTGCGAATGCCACCATTTCCAATTACATATCCGAGATAATTAACTTCCTTCAACAGAAATTTACTCTTGGTGGTATTGATAGTAAGACCAGCTAATTTTAATAGGCGTGCAACTTCTTCTAATAATTGGAAATGTTCTTCTAGAGAAGAGGACGTAACCAAGAGGTCGTCGAGGTACACGAACACGTGATTATGAAGTTGATGTGGAATCACCTGATGCATTAGGCGGCATAGGGTCTGTGGTGCGTTGCACAAGCCAAATGGCATGACCGTGAATTGGTACAAGGGCCGGCCAGGGACGGTGAACGCTGTCTTATCTCTGGACTGAGGGTCGAGTGGGATCTGCCAAAAGGCGTCTTTGAGATCAATAGTGGAAATATATCGGGTTTGATCCAAACGACCCAACAGTCCATTGATGATAGGCAGCGGGTAAGCGTCTCTGACCGTCACCTTGTTCAATTCACGGGCATCCAGGCACAACCTTGCTTTACCGTTAGCCTTCCGCACCAGAGTGATTGGAGAGCACCACGAGCTCTGACTCTGCTCAATCACACCCAGTGACAACATTCTGTCTAGCTCCGCATATATTAATTTTTGAATAGCCGGCGACACCGCATAATGTCGTTGTTTTACCGCTTTAGCCGTTCCGACATCAATAGAATGGGATAGCAACGTAGTTCGACCCAATCCTAATTTAGCACTAGAAGGGAATGTTTCTATAATCCGTTGTAACCTATCGTGATTTTCAGGGTTCAGTTCGTGATAAACTGTAGAAGTGTCATTTTCGGACAACAAACTAGTAGGAGATTGCATTGTTAGCTCCGAAATCTTCGGAGAGATTCCAAACAGATTCCAGAAATCCACGCCCAAGTAAAGTGGCTGCTCTAAGGAAGGGACGATGTACAACCTCATACTGTGGGATTGTCCATTAAATTTGATCAGCGCATTGACGTAACCAAACACTCGTTCCGGGTGTCCACTCGCAGTGTTTACAAATGAGGGGAAATTATGAAAATTAGGAGAAGAGTTTTTCAAAAAACTTTCAGATCCCTTACCCAACACACTTATACTGGCCCCACTGTCTAAAAGGCCTTTATACGACACATTGTTAACGGTAACTAGCGCGAAAGGTCGTATGTCACCAGTTTTGGAACAAATAATAGAAGAGACGATTAAGGATCTACTTGTTTTCCTCTTGGACCAATACTGTTTTGATCTCTCTATTCGGCGTGTACGAGAAACTGATTGGGGAGTATTGACCGTTTTTTTAGATGAGCAGTGTAATGAGGCAGGCGGATTTAATTGAAATGACGAGTCAACGGTAGGAACTAAACGAGAAGGTAAAATGTTTGTAGAAGGACTTACACAGGTGGCTTCGTGGAATGAATCCGGGTTAATTCCGGATCGGTGTTGCTGGCCGTGTCTTCTCGTGAGATTCGGGAAAATGTTGGCTTCGGTGGTCCCTGGCTTCCCGATCTCCATGAACCCCTCGCAGAGTTTTCCGAACATCTCATACATCTCGAGGAAATGGTACCTTTAAGCCCACATCGATAACAGAATATTCCGCTTGGGGCGATGGGGCAGTCTATGAATGTATGACCAATATCATCGCAGTTGAAACATATTACGTAACTCGTCGAGGTAGAACGGCTGGGTTTCGCCGCTGAGGTGTCAACCTGAAATGAGACATGTTTTCCGGATGTTGAGGGCGGATGCTGAAGAACGGATATTGAATGAGATCTTGAATTGTTCGGTTCGGAATTATATGCGCTACCCGCTTGGTTTAGCCACACACCTTCGTTGGCACTTGGGTGAATTGGACTGCCTAACTCATTAATTACCCTCTTCGGGTTCGGTATATGATCTGTTGGAATTCGGAGTCGTTTGAAAGTGTCTTCCCATGAAATGCAACTTTTTATTAAATCGTTAATGCTCAGGAAATGTCTATCGGTCAAATGATATTGAAGAGCAGGTTTCATGTTCATTATCAATATTTGTATTAATTCTTCATCACTATATGGTGTGTGGCATTGAAGCGTCAGTCTCCACACTTCGTGATAAAAGTCAAGGAAGCTCTCGTCAGATTTCTGCTTCCTTGCTTCCACGGCTCGACGAATCTCAAGGTTCGTTCTACGATCTTTGAATCTTTCGGTGAAATCTCGCTTTAGATCATGCCAAGACGCGGCAGGATTGTGTCTCCTATATGTCCAATACCATTGGAGGGCTACTCCCTTTAGAACTGTACTCATCTCTAACATTAATGTTTCAGGAGGGAGACGCATGGCTGAACCAAACGTTTCCAACTGGAAAAAAAACATTTCCACCGTAATATCTAGAGGAGATCCGGGGTAAGATAGGCCACTACGAGATAGTTGGCGTCGATCATTCACGTTATGGACGTACGGCGGAGGGTTACTCGTTAAGGGGGGGACCGTATTTTGATTTTCGGGACCACTTCCGCTACTATGTTGGTCTTGCTTAGTACCAATGGTGAGGGGTGGTTGTTGAACATACCCTTGGGGAAAAATGCCTTCGGTTGAGGCTCTGGAGGCGGCCTGAATATCAAGTTTCGCCTGAACGTCGTTCTGTCTTTTAGTCAGGAAGGCTATTTGTGTCGAAAGCTGATTTAACTGAGCCAGTACGCTAAGCAACAGCGGGTCGGGACCGGATGGTTTTATTCCAGCAACGAGATCTTTTGAGCCGTCGCCCTCTGTCGGACTAATCTTGCTTGTTCCGTGTGCGGCCACATATTCTATCAAAGTATTGACAGTCTTGTCAGGGTCCTGCAGATTATCAGATTCGACATTATTAGTAGGTATAATAGATTTATCAACCTCAACCTGACTTGCAGATTTAATTGATTCATTTAGATCGTCTTGATCTTCGATGTAACTAAGGGATGTGAGTAACGATTCACAGGATTGCAATGCTTTACCAGCATGTTCCCGATAAGTTTGTGACTGGGTAGCTCTTTCTAATCGACTACGCACGTGTAACAACCGGGTAATAATTTCCTTAGCTTTATTGGTCCTAGCCTCCTCCGAAAGATCTTTTAGAGTCGGTATGTCTAACTGCAAACGAATTAGTTTGGTTCGACAGTTCTCGATTTCGGTATCTGGCCTTTTACTCGCTTTGCCATGCATCTTGTGGGGAACCGCCACCGTGCCTTCTTTTTCTTCATTTATTGTTTTTATTAATTCATACTGGGCATTAGGTGAACTAGATGAGATTCCTCGTACCTCATATTCGACCTCAATCTCGTCGGATTTCAATAGTAAGATATCCATTGTAGAAAAAAAATATATTCCTTCAAAAAAAAAACCCTACCTAAATAGGACACCACAAATTACAAGTCTTCTCCTTGCCTTAAAGAAAAAACTAATAGACTAACCGTCAATATGTCTGTTAATTATTTTTAGAAACTGCGGTGAAGTAATTGCCGTAATTTTTAGTCAAAACACGAGGTGGACGGATTTCGATAAAATTGCAAACTAAATGACAAATAAAATAGCTGAATATGTATGTAAGATATATAACGTGGTATGTCCGCGCTTTATGCTACGGATAAAATATATATATGAGTGTATGTGTTTACGCCGGTTGCGTTAAGGATTAATTTTTGCTTTGTAATTAATATACGGGAACAAACTATAAATTTAAATTTTTATTATTGAATTCAATGTTTATGAATACTTAAGATGATGAAACCAAACCAAATGAACCAGTGGATTTAATTTTATAATAATAAAAGGGATTCTTTGCATGTATAGGGGAGGAACAAGGGAGGAATGAAGGTAATATGGGGAAAAGCAATCATTTACATCTACAGGTAAATTAACTTAGCTGGAAGTAAATGAAATTAAACAATATTATGATTGACAACATATACATAAATCAGACAATCAAACCAAATCGGGAAGTCAATGTTTACGGTTTTTTTGTTATCAACCAAAAATAACGGTCAATGCTTGAAGTTGAGCCATGCTGACAATAATCTACACTTAAAGTGGAAATGGTTAGATATTTCGACTACAAACAATGTTAAAACAAAATGGGGACGAAGGTATAAGAAAAAAGTGAAAAAAATGTTGAAATTGTTGAATTGAAATTACTCCGTTCACAACAAGAATGATAGGCAAACGGTAGTCGAACACTTTTAAAGCGGATAAAGCCGAATTGATATCAAATGAAATCAAGGAATAATATAATTCATCACATGAGTGGTATAATAAAAAAAAATTACTGGAATAAGAAAAATGTAACACATTCAAACGTTCTAAATCGAACAGGTACTCTTTAAGAGAACTGGAATAGGAATTAATTGAATATGCGGAAAAATTTATTTAAATTAATCAAAGTTCAGAATGAGGATAGGGAAATAAGGTAATAGGAAAAGGATAGCCGTTAATATTTGGGCGCCACTGTAACGGAACGAAAGTTGCGTTGACAGAATATTCCTGCAGAGGTTTTTTGAAGCGGTTTTTGTAGCCGGCTGAGCTCAGGGGATGTCGTGGGGTTTTCAAAAACTTACAGGAATCGTGAATACCGCTGTTAAGGGGAAGGAATGCAAAGAATCCGCTAGCATACAGGTCCACCTAGATTGCCTCCATCATCCTAAGAGAGGGTCTTAGTAATTAGGGTATTTCTGCATACCTAAATCTGTACCAAAAAAAATAAAAAAAATAATAAAAAAAATAAACAAAAACATATAGAGAAATTAAAGAGGAAACCTACAAAAAAAACCGAGCAAGAAGATATTAAAGTAAGAAAAATAAGAAGATGATAAATTAGTTTGGTTAATATACAAATAGTACATAAGAAAGATCTTTATTGTTTCTAATTTAGCACAATCCAAAATCAAATCGCATAGCTTGAATGTTCACATAAAAAAAATAAAATGAAATATAATGCTTACAACTAGAAATGCAAAAAACTAAATCTAAATTGAACTTAAGGCTAGCAAAATTTTCTTTTCTCATTTAGTCCGGACTTGAAATTACCTTATATAAAAAAAAAGTATTTTTTTTTTTTTTTTTTTTTTATAAAGATAATAAATATATATATGTAAATTGTAATATAATGTAAAAAAATAAATATAAATGTAAATAGTAATATATAATATAATAATATATGGAATAATAATAAATATATAAAGATTTATAATAATATATAATGTTCAAATAAATACATGAATGAATTGCACCCGCTAATCCAATTACCGTGCTATTGTATGGTTCCGCATCAAATTAGTGTCCGCATATTTGTTTTCGAACTGTAATGCGAATATCGTTATCGCGAACTGTAGAGATTTATACATAGATAATGGAGTACATAATATGTACCATTCCAATTTCGTAAATAATGATGATCAAGTAATAAACCACCGTCGAAGGTGTATAACAGTGGTGTATGGTTACGTACATACAAACCACTAATACTATGCACGTAATTAGTATAGAGAATGTTTTCGTTTTTTTTTATAGCTTAACTTATAATTTCATAATACAGTTTGTTTTTTTTTCGTAATCAATGACACTCTCTATTTAATTTGATTTTGGCGGTATTTTCTTTTACCAACACTTTAGGCAGGTTTTTTTTTTATTTAACCAACGTAATTTCTTACTTATAATCTCATCACTAGGTTTTCGCTATATATATAATGTGTTCGTATCAACACAGTACCACACTAGAATTTGGTACCGCTTGAATTATCGCGGTTAGCGGTCGCGTAAACCAAACCGTTCGTTTTACACTTGCCTATCAAATTTCACCGATAGATAGTACAGATATAGGCTCAAAAATGCTACCCACTGAATTACACCTGGCCTTTTTTAATTTAGTTTTTAAACTTGGGTTATAGCGTATCGCTATACTATTTACTACGCTATTTACTACACAATATTTGGGTAGGCCGTAGCGTCACAAAATCACAAACTTGAATTAAATAACTACTATGTACTACGCGATCCCCACGCGTATCGATTGTATTTTAATTTTATACAGGGATTCTTCAACTATAAGCACTACTTCCACTCATTTTATATACTTATATATATTTTTTTTTATGAGGCACAATATAAATTTTAATTTTCAATTTTTTTAATATTTTTTTCTTTTGTACAGACTTGGTGCACAAGTGGTAAACAAAATATTCAATAAAAACGTTCAACCCTCGACTGACTGACAATCGGCTTATTTATATCTTTTTCTCGTGGAGGAGAAGGACAGGGTAGAAAAACAATTATTATTTGGATAGGGAAATTATTATTTTTTTTTTTTCCAGGGATGGGAACGAGAACCGAGATAGGGCCATCGTTACAAGGTAGATGCTGCTATTAATTTATTGGAAAAATGGAAAGATACCGGGTCTCGATAAAGTCCCCGCAGAATTTATAAAGGTCGAATGCGATAGTCTTGCAAAAATCTAGACGACCTAATCGTTTCTATTTTATCTCCGCTGTACTTGACAGACTCACCCATCTCGCGAAAACCCCCCATGACAAATCTCGGAATTGGCAACCATAAATTTGATAGCGTGAAAAACTTTAAATACCTCGGGTTAGTTATAACATCGTTGAATGATATGCAGATAAAAGTAAAACACCGTATCACCTCCGGACCATGCGTTTTCTCCACCTAATCAACATTATTGCGATCTAAACTGCAAGCTCGCACTTTATAAAGCACTCAAATGACCTATGTTGGCTTTCGGAAGCGAGAGCTGAACCATGGCCTCTAATTACGATTGTAAATTATTATCTACCTTCGAAGGTAATTCGTTCAATGTTTGGTCCAATTAAAATTGCGAAAAATGAACAACGGATTGTCGGAGGTATAATTTGTCGAAAGTACTGACATCATCGGATTCATCAAATCCAATTGAGTTATATGTCTCGGCCACGTTGCAAGGTCTCCACAACAATGGATGATCAACAAAGTGTACCATCACCAACCAGAGGGCATGTGTCGTAGAGGAAGAACAAGATCTACGCATACTAGAATGTCGAAACTGGAGGACGAGAGCGATGGATCGAGATGGTTGGAAAACTACAGTGCAGGCGGCAAAATTCCTTCATGGGATGTGAAAGCTAGGGAGAAAGAGAGAGACCATATGACATTTAGTCGAGTTTCTAACATAAGAAAAGTCATGACAATTCGGTCATCCTGTATTGAATGACGTCCCCGTCCTCATGGGCCAATTTATAATGCAAGTGAAGTATTTTATTGGTTTTTGTTTGTAGCAGTTTCTCAAATCGATTGTTTTTCCAATTAAATTCTGCAACAATTAATCCCAATTCCAACAAATCCTCTGATTTCCAATTCAAATTGAAAGAATATTTTTATCGTGTTTGTAATTCTCTAATTTCCACCGCAAATTACCTACCTCGACTTGTGTTTGTTTTAAGTATCGTTTTTGTATTCACCAACCCTCTGCTACTTCCATTCTGCACTTTATCTAACCTTCTTGCATGACTCTTGTAAGCGTTTGTATTATGAAAGTTCTTGTTCTTGTGAAAGTTCACCAATTTTTGACTAAATTTCATATTGTAAATGCTTCATTTGCCGAGCCATATGTTTCACAACAGCACTGGGTAGGAGTGTGAATGAATTTCGCCAAGTGCCTTCTGCAAATAGCGTTAAAAGTATTTCACAACAACTTTTAGTTTCTCTTGCGCACGTTTTTTCTTTCTAATTGCGTGTAATTTCTTAGGACGTCCGATTTCATAGAAATGCTTCTAATTGTTCTCGGGTCATAAACAATTTGTCACCACAATCGATCATTTCTTTTTGGATCTGTTCTTTCTTGCCATTTTCTAAGTTTACATTCTCTCTTATTCGTGTGTCAGCATTTGCGATTTGCCGCTCTCAAAGGATTTGCTCTTTGATTTTTCTGTGGTTTTTTATGTCGCTTTCCGTCAAATTAATATACGGTATCATTGCATGTCTGTTTGAATCTTATTTTACCACGCACCTTCTAGTTGCTTCTCTTTTTTCGCAGATCTTACTTTCAATAAACCATACTGGTGCAGCCTCACTAGCATATGACAGGGGATCACTATATCCTTCACTAATCGGATCTCACGCTCGACCTCTTATTCCTATAATTTGCTATTGTTTTCTTTTTCGACCAAAGTTATGTTAAGTCGTCGCTTGTCGCAAAACACTGAATGTGAGTGAACGTGACTGATTTTCTCGCAAAACCTCCACGTTTTTAACATATAAGTATATAGTAAAATACGTAATTCGGTTTAGCGTTTTACTGTTTTTCTGAACGTTGCCACTAATATTGTTGTTTGATTTTCTTGCTATTATTTGGACTATTATAAATCTTGCATGTAGCACCGCATACTGTTACTTGTAAACAATTATCCGATGTGCTGCAACTACTGGATCAGCTTCACATTAATCCATTACAAAAACTGCTGGAGTTTGTATAATTGTTTTATATTATTTCAATACGGTTCCTTCTAAAATTGTCATTTCTGCAATATACCTTGAGTTAATCAATACATTTTTATATAACAGCACCTTACACCGTTTCCAATTCAAATTCTCATTTTTAACACTGCCATATGTCACTCTTAAGCTACATCCATCTTTTTGAATAACCCATAGTGACCACTCATCTATACATTGATGCCACAAATTTCTACATTTACACTAATCTCGCGTTGCCAATGCTTCCCTTGCACCGTCTTGTTTATTACATTCTTCATGTTTGATTTCGCCGTCATCACTAAAGCGGTCGAGCGTTGCAACAGCAGTAAATTGTTTGGACTTTTTACTGCTTGCAATTTTTAGAATTATGTTTGTTGTTTCCTGGCATTTGTATATAAAAGAGTACGGATCCCTTGCAAATCGTTAATAATAGTAACCAAACTATTTGTGTTTCCCTCACTTATGAAAATTGGATTGATCACTTTTCATGGCGTAAAAGATTTTGGAATATTTTAGAAATTTGTCACTTGAAAATTTCACTCAGAAACATGCATCACTAAACGACTTACACCTGTATAGATCCACCAACAGGAACTCCACAGTATGAGAAAGATAAAGAATTTTGCGGATACAATGTCCAACGGAGTTTATAAAAAAGAGCTCGAACAATAAGCAACAACATTAAAATTTGTTTTCCATTTTTTTTGTTGCTAAAAACAATTTTTCGTTAACATATTTTTTTATAACGCTCAGAGCTTTCAAGTTCTTTCTTGTATACGTTTGCAAACGAGCACACTCTATGATATACATTTGCTACTATGTGTTTGAGTAAAATACCCTATTTATACTTATTTTTAAAGTACAGTTCTTATGGTTGCCAAAATGCCATGTGCAATATTGTCACGTTTACACGGCTATGCTGGTAGTAAATATTATAAAGTTTTATAATTTTCCCATTATTTTGTAAACCATCCTTACAAAAGATAAAATGAAAATTTTATTTCATCTTGAATGTACCATACCATAATTTTTTAATGGAAATATTAAGAACTTTAAGTATCTGTGGTACGAGGTGAATATGGTTTCTTGTTTCCTTTCAAAACTTTTTGTTTGCTTGTTGATGTGTAATAAAATGCTTTATTGTGGTTTATTCAATTTCTTAATAGCTTTTTATTTAATTTTATAAAAAGACATCAACAGTATTGCTAGTTGGTACAAATATGAACACAGTTTATCTTATCTGTATACATTTTGGTTGTACTCTAATGTTTTTTTATACAAATAAAGATTTTGGCATCGTTTAAAATTTATTTTATGAAGTACCTTCCGAAAACTCTATTTTTTTATTATCTAATTCAAATTTACAGATAGTTAAATTTTGTTATACTATAGGTGAGGTTACTAAGACGTTGAATGTCTGACTATCACCTAGATAACCCAAATTTTGTCTGCTGTGCAATTTATTAACCTTCGGTTATGTCAATTAGGATGGCAGAATCTTGAGGACGATAGTTAAATTATCTGGAAGTTTTTGCTTTAACGATTGTGATTCATTAGTCAAGCTGCACACATTGAAAATTAAAAATATGAAAAATTTTCTTGAAACAAATCTTATCAACTTTTAGTCTCGTATTATAAAATTTTAATAATCTTGTTGAGACAAAATTGCAAAAGTTCTGAGGAAACGAAATCAATCCGTTCGATTCGTCGACCGGAACACGGCCATTGCCGATAGTCCGCAATTGCTTGGAGAAATCTTCGGCAGATGGATCATTTAACCACAGACAATCAAATTAAATCTTTCGTTCGAGCTAAAAATGATCTTGAGTCATTGCGTAGATCTATCATAGTTCGATTGAGTACATCCTATGCGCATTTGTGCGACACTGTACATTCATAATCGATGATGATTTTACTTGCTACCAAAACTTTCACCATTGCTGAATGTTTCGCAATGTTGCAAGTCGTGTTTTCAGCCAATTGAAGGTTTAACGACAATTTCAACGCTGAGCAACTGCTACAGCAATATCGGATCTCAAACGAACAGGGGCCAAAATCAATGACATGAGGAATACCTTTCCAGTTCCACCGGGCGCATCGATGAAATATAATCCACCATTTCCATCATAAATTATATAGATAAGTAGATGAAATAAAAAAAAAAATGGATAAAAAATAAAATGGTAAATGTGCAAAAAAATAAAATGTACTAAATATATGAGAAAATGAATTTTCTTGATAACTTTTTTTTTGGTGAATTTTTCCAATGTTTTAATAGTTATTATGCTATTCGGAACGGAGTCAAATCCAATAAAACAAAGATCATAAAAATCGGTCCAGCCGTACTTCAGTTATAAATGGTGTAACTAACCCGACTTTGTTTTATATATATAGATATAGATGAGCTAGAAAGTTCTCTCGTTTTGCGCATAACAGAATGGAAGGATTAGAAGGACTGTTCATTATTATAAATTAACCTTATTATTCTATATTAAAAGATCTACTTTTGTTTTTATTTTCGTCTAAAGTTAGTTATGACAAAAAGTTATTGAAATATATTCAACATCTTGCAGCCAGTGTTTAATACCAATATCGTGGTAGTTATTACCATTTGTCCTGTTAAAATGAAAGATTTTACCAAGTCTGAAGGACGACTTTCTATACACTTAAAAAAGAAGCGGATAGATAATTCGTCCTTCAGATTTGGTAAAATAATTCATTACATTATAACATATCTAAAATAATCGTAATCTTCCAAGTTTCAGAAATTTTAGTACCAATTTATCTATATTAATAAATATCATTTGGCGCATGTATGACTCATCATCACTTGAGAACGGCTCGACTCATTTGGCTGATTTCCTTTTGTTGTATTCGTGAGTATCAGGACAAGGTTTGTATGAAAGAAAATTTTGGAAAAATCACCGGAAAATTCGGAAAATCGAAAAATGATGTTTTGTACCGGATTTCACACGTTTCCGATCAAGATGGTCTTTTAGAAGAGAAAAATTGGAAAATTTTAGTGGAAAACTAGGAAACTTCTGGAAAAACCCGAAGAAAATAGATTTTTTTTTGTATCTCATCAGTTGAGAACGACTGAACCGATTTGGTTTAATATTTGTTTGTTGTATTCTCAATTGCCAGGAGATGGTTCTTACGAAAGAAAATTTTGGGAAAATTCACCGTTGTCCAAAGTCGGTAAACTCGGAAAATCGAAAAATCATGTTTTTGTAGGTGATTTCGCATGAATTCGATGAAGATTGTCGTTATAGAAGAGAAAAATTCGAAAATCTGAGTGAAATACTCGGAAAATTCAGGAACAATCCGAAGAAAATCTATATTAATAAAAATCAATTGCCACATGATCATCACTTGAGAACGGTGCGACCGATTTAGTTGATTTTTTTTGTTGTGTTCTTAATTATCAGGACAAGGTTTGTATGAAAGAAAATTTTTAGGAAAATCCACCGGAAAAGTCGTTAATTTGGATAGTATTTTTATATGAAAAAATGGAAAGATGGCCTCGACGTTCAGTAATTTTCATAACAACAACAAATCCCCAATTGAATATTGATATTTTGTGAAAAATAATTTAATTTAAAGCGATAGTTCAGTGTGTTATCGGTGGTGGTTGAATATTTGGTTCATTCACAATTTGAATTTATTTAAGTTGGTTGTAATTTGGTGTGTTACAAACATTGAATTGATTTCTGTAGAATTTTTCAAGCGTGGTCGCTCATTTCAAGCTTACGCACAAAACAATTGGAAACGTCGACAAAATAGAAGGCTAAACGTGAGAATTCGACATGAACTTTTGGCGTTCAGAAATGATCCAACATTCGATTATGCTGCGGATATATCGGTTGACTTCGGATTAATGAGTACGTTTTTCAAACATTGCAATGTTTTGAGGTTTCGACACGAACCGCCATGATTATGTTGTGCGAGCGGAAAGGTGAAATTATCACCTCGGTCAAAGCGTTTCTTTCATAGTTTAAAAAAGTAAAACGGTTCCTTCCAAATGACATCAGCACGTGATTTTGCATGAATGTAGATGGAAATGTAAACATTAGGCCGACTTATCATTTTACCAGCGACGTAAGTTAGAAGCCCGAGGCACATGCACGAATACGCGTAAGATGCAATGACCTACGTACGCCAACACGGTCGACCAAACCCAAAATGGAAAAAAATCACGAAGCTGTTACTACCCGGTCAATCATCCACCGATCGCCACGACATTACAGCACAAGTATTCAAACAGAAACTCATAGATCTCGTGGACTTCGTTGTGAAGTATCGGGTCTTCGGAGACATGCGATGTTGGATGTACTCTATGGGAGTCAAAATTGAAATGCTGAGTACTTCAATTCTGTCAAATCCATAAACGTTTGTGAGTACGTCACGAAAGGAAGTTACATGAATATATTTGATACTTCAGCTTCTGATACCAACAATGAAGTTTTGCAATATCAAGTGGAAATATATATCAGCAGCAATGAGACGGTTATGAGTATCTTTCCTTTCTCAACAGACGAAAGTCATCCAATTAGGGTCCATTAAGCTGTGCACTTGGAGAATGGACAACCAGCTTATTTCACGGCAGTCCACACTACTAACGACCACCCGCGACAACGCTGACAAGCTTCTTCGCGACATACACAAGTGATCTATTTGCAAGAAAAGTGCTTTACTCTGAGGTGGCGAGATATTTCACTTGGAACGCATCATCAAACAAATTCCAACTTCGGAATCACGGACTGCCTGTTCCTGAATACGTGATTGCATATTTAACCGATGCAATGGGGCGCATTTACACTTCGTTTATCCGAGCAATAGTGAATTATTAA
Organism: Nephrotoma appendiculata; assembly: GCA_947310385.1. Classification (NCBI taxonomy): domain Eukaryota; kingdom Metazoa; phylum Arthropoda; class Insecta; order Diptera; family Tipulidae; genus Nephrotoma; species Nephrotoma appendiculata. The sequence goes on from OX371224.1 coordinate 272,875,970, forward strand.
TTGGCTGTCGAGGTCTTGATATTTGACAACTATCGATTCCTTTCAGAAGGATTAATTAAAGTCACCGAATTATGCTGATAAACCAGCAACAACAGACAATTTGCTTATTAATTACAGTTATTGATTTAAAAAAGTAATAAAGTAAATAACATAATTTGGCAAATGAAATGCGCTTTAGTTTCACATGCTCTTTGGTAATCCTAAATCAAAATCATTTATAACAAAATTTGCAGAAAAATCTTCTATGTGTCTAGGGGCTCAGCACAACTTTTTCGTAAAATTTCAATTTTGATTATTTTTTTAACTGGGAATGAGTTTAGGAAAGGAATTATATGAAATTAGTGACATGTTCGAATCCGAAAAATGCGTCCTCTAAATCAAGGGGTCCATTCTTTTGCGTTCCTGCACCATTCATCTGATTACGATGTAATGTTGATGATGGGTTGTGTCCATGCTCGCGGTTTCTGAGTAGGTAAATTTAGGGCTGGGACCCTGGGTCTAGGGGCATCGGTAAAGTGTTATTCTAAAATTAAAATTTTTGATGCTTCCGGTGATGCTTCCGATACTGAATTCAGTACCTTATGAATTCCTGCCATATGCGATTTTAACTACAGTGACGTCGAGAAATTGGTTGCAAAATATCTGTAATTAAAGTAATTTAAATTTCTCCCGTGCAACGCCGGGTAATTTAGCTATAGTTTAACAATTAAACTTAAAAACTATTATGTAGTAATCTTTAGTTTTGAGTTTGATGATTTACATAGAAAGATAGGCAAAGCACATTTATTTATTTACGAAACCACACCATTGATTGCTTTGATATGGAAACATTGTGTCTCTTGTTGAAAAATATAATCATTGTAATTGTTGCGATCAAGAAATGTTTTCAAAACGTCTTCTAACAAATTATTTAACATGTTTGAATTCAATCGGGGCATAATAAATCAAACTGGAAGCTTTCCTCTATTATGAAAAGCTCCCCGCACTATTACTACCCTCCAATGAAATTTCTTTTACACGGGACCACTGCTAATTTGTAGGAACGCTACGTATCAGCGATGGCTAAAGCTGGCAGCGTGCTCAGATCAGTGATAGGCTTTCTTGTACAGGAAGGCGATGAAGGAGGAAGGCGAGGTATGGCTAGGAGCCAAGCCCAGGGCAGTTCCCAAGAAATAAATACTGAGCAGACCTAGTTCAATGGTCTGGGTTCCCACGGAGCCGGCAAATTTGGACAAATCCCTGAGGATTATCCAGTTTTGCAATCCGGATCTCTCGACAGGAACTGGATGTTTGTGAAGCAGCAGGAGCCTAAGGACAGTTACGGACCATCCATTATGATGATCCTAGAGAAATTCTTGGCTCCCCTGTCAAAAACAAAAGGGTTATCAACTTCGGCTTTGGATCTGTTACACTCAAGGTGTTCAGAAATATTGAGGTCAGAGTAAAAACGAGCACTGCACAGCCCGAAAGGGGAGAGGAAAAGGACCAACCTGAAAGAAGAAGCGGGATGAGTAGTATTTCTCCAGAGGAGATACAGCTATTGGCAAACCGAAGTAAGGAATTAACTAGGGAACTCCACGATCAACTATTCGTTGGCAGGGGAGGGGGACACATCGGACTATGAGTGGGGGGGGGGGGGAGATGTAGACCTCTTTAAGTTTTGAGACTGCGAGTTAAGTGAGACGGAGGATACCGCCGACACCGTCGCGTCCAACTAACTGACGCAACATGGTTGTCGCAATTAAGGTATGCCAATACTGCTAGCAATGATTAGGTTTGTACAAATAAACTGTAACAACCATGGATCAACAGTAACAAGATCTGTGGCCTGCGAGCGAAGGTGTACATCGTATTTTACTCTTGTGAGATGGAACAGAGCAGATTATGTATATTGTTGGAAAATAATATAAATGTTTTTTTATTTCCACAGTATTGCGATGAAGACATCACTGCGGTCTTTGTAGAGACGGAAGGGAGGAGATTCTGGCTTGCAAGCCAGTGCCGCCAGGTAAAATGGGGGCACTTATTTTTGACGCGGAAAGGAGAAAGGTGGGAGTTTTCCTGGGGTTGTGACGCGGACGCAGACCATATCATCATAGGGAGTTCCGACATCAATGATAGGGGTGAATTACTTTTCAAATTTCTTTTAAGATCGAACCTCACTATTAGCAATATAGGTTAGGAACCCACCTTTATTATTAGTAATAGACAGAAGGTTCTGGATGTTACTCTGATTTCTGAATTTATTTCACCGATGATCAGGGAATGGAGGGTGGCGAAGGACCATTTCTTCTCCAACCATCGTTACTTAACATTTAAGCTTAATCTCCAAATTACAAATATACGTGTTGAAAAATCTCAGGAGGACAGTATGGCGTATATATAGGGAGGTTTTTGAAGGCATCATTTCATCTAAGGTTCCAGGACTCTGCACCACGGATAATGAACTGAACTCAACGGTGGATAATCTTGCTAGGGCTTGCAATATCTCTACGAGAGAATCTTGCCCATTAACAAAGCTGAGGGGAATGCGAAAACCTACCGAAAAACTTGCGGGTCTGCATGATTTACATCCAGAAAGCGGGTAGAAGCCCCACATTTACCCTAAGGACTTAAGACCAATATCTCTGATATCCTTTATGCTGAAAATCATGGAAAGGATGCTGGACGACTAAATTCGGTCGAGTATTGTACCCAGAAACTCGGCACAATCTCAGCATGCATACCTTAAGGGTAAGTCCGTGGATACGGCATTACACACCTTGGTTTCGGGGAATTGAGAAGTCACTGGATTTTCAAGAATTCTCGTTGGTGGCTTTTCTCGATATCGAGGGCACTTTCAACAACTTAAAGGTAGAGGCAATTAGAGAAGGATTGCTGCTTCTTGAGAAGGAAGACCCTGTTACCAGCCTAATTGGTCACTTGATAAGAAGCAGAAGGGTCATAGCGAGGATGGGGAAGCTTCCGTTAGGAGGCGGATCGTTCGGGGAACACCCCGCCTCTTGTTAAAATTCAGACGACTATAGCAAGGCTCTAAATCATAGAATTTTTTTGCTTCTTATTATTTAAACAGGCCAATCCCTGAACTACAAAACCTTTATAGTCCGGTTTCTGGTAATGGACATCTACTATGAATTCAGAAGATTATAGCGGAGCTCTATCTCAAAGAATTTTTTTGCCACCTGTATTATTATTTTGGTTTATTTTTTGTTGTCCTTCTCGTGTACTTAATTTTCCTATATTACTAACTTTATGCATCGTTTGACAACTGGTCATGACATATTTTTTTCCGGGATGACATTCAAAAATATCGTGATTTTTGTATGTTAGTGTTGCCATCGCATTTTTCCGGGATCGTTTACGGGATAACTTCACAGACATACAAATGCTTAACTAAATTACTCCGAATTTTCTTAGGTTTTTTTTCGTTCAACAAATTATCGTTAGATGATAAGTGTTTTCGAAGATAATATTTAGACACATGGCGAGACAATATATTATATACTTTTAGTTTTAATAGTGGACATAATTTTTGTCCTATAATCATAAATTTTAAACGTGATTAATTGTTCTTATACGAATGTTTATCACTGTATACTTTGACATTTTCATACTTTGAACTCTAAAATTTGAACTTTGATACTTAAATACGTTGATCTGGGATAATTTGATGCTTTGGCACTATGAAAGATTGAAATACATATTAATTGATTTCATACTTTGACACTTTGACACATTGAAACTTTGCGACTCTGATACTTTTACAATTTGATACTTTAATACTTTGGTATTTCTTACCCTTGATACTTTGATTTTCTGATACTTTGAAACCTTGATCCTTTGATAATCCGATACTTTGATAGTTAATGTTTTGGCGTTTGTATCGGGAGATACCGGGTTTCAATCCCGAAAGGGGCAGGATGTAAAAGAAATTTTTCATCTTCTGAATCAAATGGTACAAACTTTGAATATAAAAGATAAAAATAGAAAAATTCTAGTAATGAAAATATATCCAAGTTTAACCTTAAAAAAATAAGGTTATATTAATTTGCGATTGCAATTATTTTTTGTCCTTCGAATTATTTTATTTATTTTCGTATGTATATTTTAATGACAAGAATCTCAGTAAATTGTTTCCTTAACCAATATTTGGTTAACGAACAAAATATTTTGATTGGTCCTTTTATGGTACTGATGAAAATTTATATATGTACTGTTATAAAGGTGTACAATTTAATTATCAGCAGTTATCTATAAAAAAAAAGAAAGTTCAAAAATCATATTTCAAATTATTATTTTTATAAAGCCAATTTTCATTTAATAACAACAATAAAAATAATGTTGATGGTGATGATGAGATTAAATACGAGTATGGTTGTTTATTTGCAGAACAAAAGTAAAGTAGAATTTAAAAAAAAATACATTACATATTATGCCTTTAAGAAGGTTGGCCCCAAAACAAAATGAAAAAAAAAAAAAAATACGGGTTTCCGATTTCAGTGAAATTACATTATTGTTTTGAAAGTGAGATTTAATTATTTAAATATTGAGCTAAGTGAATTAACCGAATCTGTATAAATACTTAATATTTAAAATTTTTGTTTTGTGTACGCTGTTAAAAAATGAAAGGAAATTCCAATTTTATTATTATGACTGTTTTTTGTTGTGTACACTTATTTTTTGCAAAGTTCATGATTGATAATGACAATGGTGATGAAATACATTTATTCTATTTCAAATTGTTCGCTTCTTTCAAGCGAGATAAAATTTATTTATAGAAATAGAAATTTGTGCTTACCATTTTTGTATATATTGGATTTCTTTAAATGTTCAATTTGAGAATACTGTGATTTACAAATAATTGCTAAATAGGGTTAGAAAATAACTCTTTCTTTTTATTGAGTGTTTTATATAATTATGTATAAATCTTGTTGTCAGGAGTTTTTACTACTCCATTGTCACTTAAAATAATTGTAATGCAAAACAAATTCTTTCTTCTTTCTGAAAATACACATATCAACGTTAAGCAGCATTTAAATTGTTCTATGATAATCTCTTAATTACTTTTTTTACTTTAATTTACACCTTTTTTAAACTGCTTGTTTATTACACAAATTAACACATTCAGTCTTTATTAGCACAGCAAAACTTTAAGAAAAAAATAGTAAATTTTGTAATATTATAAAAACTGTTTTAATTTTAAGCTTAATTTACTTTTATTAGCTCGAAGTAGGTGGCATATAGAAAGTGAAATTACATCGAAAAAAACTTTACTAGCTAGAATTGCACGTTAGCATTTAGTCAGTATATAATATATCTAATTATAGAGGTGATAAAAGTTAATTAGTGAATTATTATTCGAATTATAATACTCGCTCTATCCTATTATATTGTAAATTAAAATTTTTAGTGTATCTCATTCAAGCGTTTGATTCCCAGACTGGTTCATTAATAAACTAAGCGAAATAGCTAATGCTGGGGTTGCGATCTATTTTAAACTTGTGCAGCATTCCTAGTGCAAATCGAATGCTTGATTTACTAAAATACCAGAGTGATTGGAAAACTATTTAGTACGGTATTTGTGTTTTCTTTGTCAAGTTTACAGTAGCCTAGTTAAAAGTTTATTTTTTTAATGAAAACTTCCGCTGGAAATACGATTTCGGATTTTTCTAACTATACATGCTCAGTGTGAAGCTGTAGTATCAGAATCAACATTTTTTTCATGGTTTTGAGAATAAATGAAATGGAAACGTATGGTATATTGTTGCCTGCAATTTACTTTCCTTTAAAAGTAAAAATGTTTATATTTAATGCGTGTCTTCTTATTAACCCTTAAAGATTATGCAGTCAGAGAAGTATTCTTCTTTAAAAAGTTAAACAACTCCCATTGAAAGGATTTACTCGGCGTGTGGTTTCTTAGCTGAACCTATCGTTCCGTAAGTTTGTAAATTTTTGACCAAAAGACTCCAGCTGCTACTTTCTTTGCACATTAGCGCTAGGTTGTGTCCAATGAAGCTAGTGTGATAGAAAATCCAGTCCTTTATTCGCTTAAGCGGATTTTAAAAACACAATCATGATTGTGTAGTGGACAATCACTAATGCTTCTAATGCAAATCAGGTGAAACTTTAGGATATAACATTATTTTGACAAAGGTTTAGTATTGCTGTCAAGATCGGCAATGTTTTTATGTGGTACTGGTATTAGTATATTGGATTCTTGATCTGGAAATTACCATTTTGAATTATTTTTAAAATTCAATTTTCCCATGGCTTAGGCATCGAAAGCATCGTAGTGAGCCGTACTGTTGTGTTTTCGTTCGCGCATTTAATGTTAAATCGACTATTCCTCATTCGTACAAAATGTTTGGGATCATCAGTAGGTATAGCTCCATCATTACATGAGCATTGGATTTTTTGAATTTCAGTTTCTTCTAAGATGCCCTTAGAAAAATTTTGGTTTGTATATTTATCATCAAGATAGACTTCAACCGAATCTTTACATCCTCATTCCTAAGCCTATCTGCTGTACACTTATCTGCTGTTTATGGTCGCTTCCGCAGTTGAAATTTTTCTTTTAACTTTTAAAGGTTTTAGTCTGTTTTGTTATGGAAATTTTCGATGGTGATAGTTAGACGATCTAAAGCTTTCATTATTTATAAATGTCGTGATTGTTTTTGTCTGGTAAATCATGAAATATTTGGAGCCAAACAGATTTGTGCATGAAATGATAATTATCCGCATTCGATTTCTTATCAATAAAAGAGATAAAGGAAATTTGATTTCGATGGAAAGTCTACACAAGCAGAGAGTGCCAGACAAAGTTGGTTCATTCAGCCCGAAAAATGTCAACTCGAAATTGTTAGTGATATCTATGGCTAAAGTAAAGTCAACCCAAATAAAGTGTAAATTGTATAAAAGTATAGGAATAGCTATCTCGAAATCAAAATCTACTAAACAAATTTAAATTTCAGTTTATTTTCAATAAGAATTAAGACATATCTAAATATGCTTTGTTATTATGAAGGAAGTAAACTATATAGGTAAGTATAAATGTTATTTGTTAGTTTTCTATAGCAATTCTAAAAATTTTATTCTAACACCAGAGGTTTTTTCATTTCTTAATAAATCAGCAATAAATGCTGTGTTTTTTTATTAGCGCCCGATAGCTGTATCCGGAGCAGCCAATTTTCTAAATTTCGCTCTGATAAAGAGTGGAAATAATAGATTTTTCAAATTAAAAGTCAAGTTCTCCAGATTATGAGATTTATTAAAAATCCTGCTTAAGTTGCGATAAATTTTCCTACTTGTGAACAATACTTTCGATTCAGATACATAGCTTACTCCAGCAAAATAACAATTGTCCCACTTCCAGATAATAAGCTTATCAATTCAGCATTAGAACCGAACACCGATAGATCAGAAGAAACATTTGTTTTTGTCACAACCTTATAAATACAAGTTGCCATTTGCACAAGCTATTCTCAATCTATATACACGCAACCATTGCCAAATTTTTAAAAAGTTAAATATACTCGTATATCGATTATTCTGTTCTAACTTGTAATATCCTGTTTCACGAGTTAGGAATAGTTTTGCCAAATTATTTCTATAGGTAAAAGCTAAAACATTGTTTTGAAAATTGTCTAGTTGAAATTAAAATAAACGTTTAATCGGAATACGAGCGTCGTCATAATTACCCCATAAAACTTATTAACAAATATCAATTAAATTTCCATTCCTCTTTGAGATGCCTTAATCCAAAATAATGACCCGAAAAATGAGAATCGGGAGAAAAATACTGTTCGATTAGCTGGATTATGCGACTCAGGGTCATTTTTGAACCAAGTTTACGAATCGCTTGACCACAGTGTTGATGAAAAAGGCATATTGTTCATGGCGAGTTTGTATTAAAACCCAAATGCCAATAGTTGCTGGACGTTGGCGATAAGCTTTAGTCATCTTATCTATAAAATCAGTGCTAAAGTTACTAACTTACTTTTTAATATTTGTACCAATTTTGTAAATGTAACAACCAATCATACAGATGTAGTGCTATATGTGGTCTGATAAAAATTTTTTGTTTAAGAGTAAAAAATATTCTGTATAATTACGGAAATTTTAAAATTGTTATAAACATTATAATTTATAACAAATTAATAAATTAAATTAAAATTATTTATAATTAAAATTAAGAAAATGTTTAAACTTTTCAAAAATATTAAATCGAGCAAGTGTTTATGCGATTTAACCTCATTTCCCAGTAACTCGATCAGCATTCAGATGACATTGTAATTTCAAAAACTTCTTTTTCTCTGTTAAATTGACTTGAAATTGCTCCGTTAGATATCTCTTTTAAGTTAATTTTTAAAAAGTATAAATCAGAGAAGTGCCACCTCTTCATGTTCTATTAAACTAAATTTTCAAAATAAAGCAAACAATTTAAGATTTTTAATTTATTTAAAATCAAATAATTTTTATTCTTAGATGTTTTAATTTATTCATTTAATAAAAAGTTTAGCTCTCACATTACTATACGATACAAATTTATGTTGGTACCGATGATTTATAATAAACTGTCGCCTAACCCGAATGGTCACGTGTCACTATTGAAATTTTGCTATACACCTAAAACAGATTATTAAAATCTCTAAGACAGTTTTGTTCGGCGAGCCAGTGCCCAGAAGATCAGACCATCATAAACATTCAATAAATGTGTTGGTTGTTTCTTATAAGATTTAATTTTGTATAATAAGAGACAAATTGTATTTGTTTGTAAAATGAAATTTGCATTTTAAGTTTCTTCTTTGAACAATGTTTCAAAATAATATATCGATACATATATACAAAAAATTAAAACGGTGTCGAATTCTTGATATATGTACAAATACCAAGAATGTGAATAGATTCAATAATTGAATTGTCATATGATTATCGTGTGTACTCAATTAGCAAACAATGTGGAATTGATCTCAATTTGTTTCTGTTTTCGATTATGCTAATTTTAATTTGTTTACCTTATACGCTTTGTTTTAGTGTACGCGTGTGTATGCAAAAGAATGATGTAGTATTATGAATTGTTCTTTGGAATTTTGCTATTAGCGACCTCAGAGACATTCAGGTGTTCTACAAAATTTAAAACCAAGCTGAATAATTTATCATATGGTATTTATTTATCAGCCGTTTATTAATTAGACAAGTGATTATTAGACTTAAGATTCTTGAAAGGCAGCTCTGTATTGATAAGTCTGTATTGACTTGAAAGATGATTCGGCAGAGCATCGTTTTAGTAATTATATCAAATTTTTAATAATTGTTTGAAATACCTTAATACGTATTCGAAAAAAGAGAATAACAATTAAACTTTGTTCCTAACTGGTTTGATTTCTGGTGTAAAAAAAAATACCATGACTTTTTATGTACATAATTTGAAAATGATTTGACGTGGAATCAAATTTTAGGATTTACATCAAAAGTAAATACAAAATAAGTACCAAGAATACGATATAATAAGATATTGAAAATTACACGAAATAACATCGAATACTACAAGATAAATTTCAAATAAAACTTTTACTAGTCAAATGTCTTTATTACATGGCCATTTATCAATTGATTGCTTAACTGTAGAGCTAAGAGCAGCCAAGAGTCTCGTATAGAATAGGTATTATGTTTAGAACGGAACAACTTGGTTGACACACTTAGTCATCGTATGCTGCATAATACAAGACAGTTTTCATCTACTCAATAAAAGTATTTTTTATTGCCAATCAGATTTTGACTATAAGCCACCTAAGAAAAGAAACAATTCTTTAGATAAATCTTAAATCTTGCACACCTATTACTTTTCCCACTAAAATTCAAATTAAGTTTATAAAAAAAATATGTAATTCAAATGTTTAATAAGCATAGTTATTGTTAATATTCTTAATTGCTTACTCACAAAAAAATTGTATAAAGGAAAAACGTTTTATCATTATAAACCAGAAGTAAATTGACAACAATCAAAAAGGATTCTCTATTTACCAGACCCCATCAGCAGTAACCTAGTATTACTCAATAAAGTGGTCATACCCAAGTTAACGCCTTGGGAAATATTAAAATATTTATCGTTGGTACTTCGAGTGTTTCAAGTCACAGGCTTCACTTAAACATGAGAACGTCGAATAATTCAATTAAAGTTTGAAAAAATCCAGAGCAGTAAAACAAACTACAACAAGGGCAGCGAAGCTAGAAAAATTAATGAGTACCTGTGCAAAAAACTGGCGCACATTGACTGAATTTGGTGAAAATTCATAAATGAACGTTAAATCAACATTTGCCAGTAAGTCCTAATAAATGTTATCAAGACAAAACACTGATGACGGCACGAACACAGTTCTGATGTGCCAATCAACAAAAATTCTGACATATCCATTAACAAGTAGATCGGAAGTAACAATTTGGAGCAAGCAAGAAAATTCAACGAACAAGACGTCAAAATACGTTTGTGCTGTAAACTAATCGAAAGTGCTAAAAAAGTGCTAGAGATTGAAGGCGCATCACGATCAGCTTCAACACTAGTTGCACAAAGTCGATACTAAGGTGGCACAAATTTATCAGCTGCGTGACGAAATATTAGAACATGCTGTCCCAGAATAAAAAGCCAATACACTTTACTTCTTACAAGACTACTATCAGAGCCTCCTAAATATAAGAGCCGTAACATTCCGCCATTTTTTCCAATGTTTATTTTAATATTTTTTTAGAAGCTTTTTTGTATATAAAACATTAATGCTTCGTTCTAATTTTTAATTTGAATGGTTAGTTTAATATTCAGGAAAAGCATATTTTAAAATTGAGTCATATTATGTCGAATTAACGCAAAAATATTTAAATTAGTCTACCACAATTTTTTTTTTATTATAGAAATACGAATTTGTTTATATGTGTATGTAAGAAATTAATATAGAGTGTTCCATCAAAAATTTCAGCATTTCTTGCCCAAAACAAACAACGTTCGTTAAAAAATGCCTTTTGAGTAGCTATGTAATATGGGGGTTATTGTGTTCCGGATTCTATTACAACATTGTTGATGAACAAAATTCGAAAACTGTTTTTTTCGTAATTTGTTAAAAATTTCATCGCAACAAATTCGCAGGCTACATTGTTTCATCCTGTAGTATAAACAAACCGGTGCTTCATAAAATAAAAACATTATATTATAGAGCTTTTCGCAATTAATAAACCAATCAATAGATGTCGCTAAGCATAAATTAAAGCTAAATATTAAAACCAAAATGTTTGTTAACTAAAATTTAACAATTTATTATGTATGCTGCCTGGTTCAGTAGATTATTGAGATATCCTGGAACTAAAAATAACCGAATACGAGCGAATTGAAATAAGAAAAGAAAAAATTTGGAAAAATGTGACATTTTTCTATTATTGTTTTTCAGCGCGCAGCAACTACGATGATAAATGTTTTGCGATGAAAAGCTTTATTTATTCCAACCGTTTTATAAATAAAAATTATAATTGTTTTGAGTTTTATTAATTATGTTAAATTATTGTATTAAAGACTTCGCGCTTAACTTACAATAATAATGTTTTATTTTCGTAAATAGTTATTTAATTATTTTACGCTTTTCTGTAATTTCAAGTAAATTTATTACAGAGACATCTGTGAACGGATTTTCAAATTACAGAAAGCTCGGTTTTGTAATCGGATAAAATTGAAGTTTTTTACATTTTGTTCTATTTTGTAATAATATTTAATTAAGAAAATCATGACATCGTTGATTTTTTGAATAATTTTCGTAAATAGATTTTGATGTAAAAATTTTATTATATGAATAATATTATTGTTTCTACATGGTGATTCATAAAATTTTGTTTCAGCTCACATTTCTCTTTAATTTTGTTATAAATGGGGAATGTTTAGATTGCTATTAAGTGCATTGTTCATCTCAAAAATTGTGAGGTGCATGTGACCAGAATTTGCCAAATAAGTTAAATTTTTATAAAACTAAATTTTAAATTGGATGTAAGGGGAATCCGCGGCAGCACCCTTTATTATCTTACTTTATAAACCTACACAACTAAACGGAAAGCTCATTTTTATAGAAAATTAATAAATTTATGCTCCGCTTTAGTTTAAATTTGCCAAATAAATACTAGATTATGATGGCTGATTTTCAAATATGTGTTCTTTGAATAGTTTATTAAAAACATAAAATTAAAATTTAGATGATTTGTTTAATTTTTTATTCATAAATTCGTGTTCAAAAATTTTCCAATTACCACGGTTTCTTATAGTAATTCAATAAATGCTTCACCTCTACTGAAAGCTCTCCTTTTAATATTACGGCTCTTCAAAATCATAGATGGCTCTGCTACTATACTCAGAATTAATCAAAAGCTTTGAAAAAGTGAGATGAAAAATTTCCAAGGTGCTAAATCCACAAAAATACAGTAATCTTGAAAACAAATCCAACGCGAAATTATATATAACGGATTGAAATTCTGTGATTATATCGTCCATAAGAAAAACAATATATAAGTGAAATCATCAAGATTCTCAGATTAAAAACAACAGTATTGAGGAATACTGGCAAATTCATAAGTTACATTTCGGCCGCAGGCAATTAGGACGCATGGAAACTTTTGGTAAGTCAATACCAAAATAAGACAAAAATTCCATCAAAGTAGAAACAGCAACAGGAATAAAGTCATTACACGATTTCTTAACCGAGCGCAAGCATGCCCTTAAAAAATTTAGGCATCCTTACTGTATCATGAAATTACATAATAACACCAAAGGCTGCTTACATAACAGCTCATTTTGTAATCCACGACGGTTGAATTTCAGTATGGAAAACAGCAATCAACCTTGCTACGAATGGTAACAGATCCCGGTTCACAAATTTTATTTACTACCGAAAAAGTATTCAAGAAGATCAAACAACCAACGAAGAAAACGCATGTAGAGATTAGTGGTATAAAATAGCAGGATCACAACTACTCCACAAAACTAATCACTTTTTGTGTAGGAGCACTTCTTCATCAAAGTTTTCCATGGAAATCGAAGCCTTAGTATTACCGAGCATAACTCGGCCACAGCCAAACAACATTTCGACGAAGAAACTATTATTTGCTACCAATACATAAAGCAATTCTTGTTTTATTTTTAGATTAACTGTTTTTTTCCTTACATCTATTTGACTTAAATACTCTATTTATAATTTTTATGCTCTCTCTCCATTTGCGTTTCTTAATTTTATTTTTGTTTAATTTTATTTTTTTTATTTCTCTCGTTCTTTTTGTCATTTTTTTTTCTCTTCAAGTTTTAAATTTGCTTGCTCTAAGCAAACCAGCGGTCGGTCTCTCCTATTTTGCGGCCGGGTATCATTCTCCTAAATTTAGTACATATAGATTCAGCCTTCATTTTCCATAATCTTCTTATATTAAAGCTTTTTTAATATATTTTTTATTTTGGCTAATATTAATTTATTGTTTGCCGTTTTCCTTCTTTTTTAATTTTTAATTTAGTAAAATGATATCCTTGTTTATAATTCATTGGAATTATATTCAAAAAATAATAATAATGTTGATAATGACTCCCCGCGTGCGGTCAGGGAGGGCTGATTGGTCGTTGGGAATTATTATTATTATATTTGCGAATATTTTAAACGAAAATGCTCTGAAGGTGCAAACCATGGTTAGCTTGGTAGACTTTGAAAGTCACTTGAAATGATTTTGGAAATTATAAGAAATACAACCCGACGGCTGTTATATGGTATGAATTCCTTTTCCACAAAACATACCAGCAATTGGGTTATCCAAGTAGCAAGCCCTGGCCAAATTCATTCACCTAAACCAGAGTTTGTCAATAGCCTGGGAATTCCTCTATGGATATCGAGAGTGTATCGAAATGGACATCTCGTTGAAATTAAAATGAATGTTAAATTCATCATCCCGCAATCGTCAAAACTTTAAACTTTAATAAAATTCCAGTCATGCATCCCGATGATGTCAATTCTTGTTCGGAAGAGAAAATACCAGGTGGTATGCGGATATAGAACAAATGTATACGCAGTCAGATAAAATTATATTGCCATGATCAACAATATCATAAAATATTATAGAGGATGACACCAGACAAAGTGATAAAGACATACCGATAATGACCAAAAGAAAAATAAAAGAAAAATGTTATCTAAATCATACAAGGTAATCGGTCCATTAAGTCGGTTATCTCAGGCGTCGCCTGCAATGAGAAGCTGCCTGAAGACATCGAAAACAAATGCCGTCAATATTATGCCTCTCTCCCCAAAAAGAGATCAATTTTAATTCAGCCTTAATAAGACACTTGCATCGAGTTTGTAATGTTATAGAAGTGGCTTACGCATTGGTATATTTCAAGGATAGAATGGTAAGTAGGGCAACTTTATTAGCGTTAGGTACACAAGTAGCCCTAATACTCGAATAGCAACCAAGTTATTGCTACCACAGGGCATGCAAACAACACAAATTTAAAATATTTGTAGCAAATTAAATCTCGGGAATTCTCAGAAAATAAATGCTCCATCTCAATGTTTTTTGTCAAATCATCTGATAATCTCACAGACTGTGCAAATACGAGTAACATCATCGAAAATCTGAGAAATTGGCTATTATGAGAAAGCTCATGAGAGTTAAATTGTTTTTTTAAAGTTAGGTTTTGCTTATACAGGTTGTGGTTATCTTTGCTGTGATTTTTTCGTTTAAAGTCTTGGTTTATTAAAATTGAAATTCAATTTAAAACATAATGACATTTTAATTATAAAAAAAATTTGTAAAGTGTATATGACTATAGAAAAAAAGTTGTTTAACGAAAATTTTAAAGTTTTGTGACCGTCTTATTTAAATATTATTGCATAAATTTATCAAAAATAAGCTAATTGATATTTAAAACTTAATATTCCTGACTATTGAATTTAGTACTGAAATCGAAAATTGAAACTGAACAACTGAATTTTTAATTTTTTAGATAACATTATCTAACAAATATGACATATAGATATCTTTTCTGAAAGCTAAAAGTCTGATCTATGTTTGCATTAAAAAATATTTACTGGCGTAGGTAGAGTACAGAAACAAAAAATTTTCTAAAAATAATAGAACTCTTAAAGTTTTGTTTAAATTTGAAATACTTTATATAAAACAGATATGTATAGTTATTATACCTTATTTAAACGAAAATGTTATGAGCTTCTAAATGAAATTAGTAATTGAAAATTAAATTGGTTATTTCTCAAGATATTAAAGTTTCTATAATACGAGGTGCTGTATTAGATGGCTCCTCTTTAAACGTCTATAACTTGATCAAGGAATCCGACGGTACTATTCGAGTCAACTACTTTAGGGACAACCTGTATGTAGGTGGTTCTGGTATAATATATTAATCAAAGAACACCACTTTTTCGTGATTGGTGGACAATTCATGTGATTGATCAATGTAGTTCAGATAAAAATCGTTCACATATATCATTAAACTATCCAAAAAAAGAATTCTCTCGATTAGTTCTGTAAAATCTGGTTAAATACTTTGATTTGGCATGAGTTGCTAGTGTATTGTATATATCGGAAATTGGATAGGCACAGAGCTTGTCACACAAATAAATCTATTACTATCCTAAACATATTGATTTGTGAACCTATTTCGCTCTTATCGACGATCCAAATCAGGGAATTATAGGGACTCATGCAGCATGGATAAAAATATGATTTTAAGTTCTACGGTTCTTCAGTAATAGTTCCACAGGTTCAAATAGTATTTATAGTTTTGAAAAGAATGTTTGCAGTCTTATACGCAACGGTACTTGCCGTTATTATTATTTACCTCAATTATTTGCCTAGTAAAAACCTAACCATCGATGAACAATTAGTACCATTAAAAGGCTGAGTAGCCTTCTGTCAGTATATCCCGTCGAAGCCCGAATAATATGGAATGAAGATTATTTGCATCTGTGATAGCACTACCAGTTGCCCTATGTATGGTATTAATTACTAAGGACAAGAAGGGCGAGATCGAGGAAAAACGTTGGGCCGTAAAATCGTCAGTCAATTGTGCCAACCCTTTCAGAGATCTAATCGAAATATTAGTTTAATAACTTCTTTATAAGTTATGAGCTCACTCAAGATTTACTATCGAAAGAGTTTCTTCTATACAATCGGAGAATAGTAGAAACATGTTTGTTTGAGTTTCGAAAAAATAAGATGTTGGTTAGCTATGTCCCGAAAAAAGCAGGGGTTAATTAGTTAAGTTTTGTTAATTTCGACTGTGCATCACGATGACGAATTAGATGAAAACCACAAAAATAAGCAATTGGTTATATTATATTACAACAGTACGAAGGGTTGATACTCTGGATAAACTTTCACATTAATTTTCCGTATAGCGTAAATCGAACAGACGGCCAATCAATGGTATAATTATTTAATTTAGTAAATGTTTGCGGAGTAGCGGCCATGGCAATCTGGCTGAACTTATACTCAGATTGGATAATAAAAAAATAAACTTACGCAGAATATTTTTGAAGCAGTTTGATTCGGGAATTAGATGTTCCCCAAATACAACGACGAAGCACAATGAAAATGACAAAGCGCACAGTTGCGACAATTGACAAGATTGGGTCCTGAAAAAGTCGCGTGACAACCCAGATATGTAGGATCAAATATAATATTGCCGATCTCATATACATTTTTTCGCCAAATTTTTTTTTAAAAGATGGAACCAATGCACAGTAACCCACCATACGGACACTTTTTTCATTAAAAAGTTTAGCTAAGACAACAATTTTTGTGAGACATCTAACGTTACATGAACAAAATTTTACGAACTTTAAATTTTTTTTATCGATCTTTATTTTCGACGATTTGCACATGCTGGATGCACATGTTGAAGTATGTGCATATACTTGTTGAATAAAAACGTAAACAAGAAGCAAGATCAAATTTGAATTTCTTCAATGGTTTTTGCTTTCCGTAAAATATTTTTTATTGTTTTGTGTCCTTTTAAAACCAAATTATGTTTTGTGTCCTATATTACCTACGAGTATGTATGTACCTTATGAATGAACTGTGAAAACATTTTATGATACGAGAGCCTTCATTAAAAAGAAGTTATTGTAAATAAGACTTATTATTATTGTAAATGCAACATTGTTATTCGTATTATTAAGCGATAATTTCTTAATCCGTGGATAATTGATAGTAGGGATAATAAATATGTAGATTATATGTTTTTAATATTAAATCTAAGGAAGCATGCACGTGTTAATTTTATCTTGTCTTTATGAGTGTGTATTTTAAAAACGCATATGAACAAAATCGACCTTCAACTAGTTTAGGAACTAGACATTTTTGTTTTATAAACTTATTCTTAGTGTGGAATACCGTCGATGAGGTAAACTAGTTCAGCGTTGCACTTTTTTATTTATTTATTCTTGCATCGATTGGTTTTGATATCGAAAAAATCTGAGAATGATAAAATTTTATAAAAGGGCCCCAATTTATAAATATAGTCTAGGAAGTAAGAATATTATTAAATTAGCATAGCCTATTATAATGAAAAATATTATTTCGTTAAAAAAACAGCACCAGATAATTTTTTTTTATGAAAGCTGATGTTCGATAGGAACTAGAAGAAACTCGCGTTTATAGTTGATAAATTTGAATTTAGTTTGATTTCGGTTTGTTATTTATTTAGTAGAAATGTGGAAATGGGAATTGAAGGAAGACGAACAAATATGAATATTTATACAAAATATTTTTTTATTTTTTCCTGTGATGTATGTGCAATAAACTTTTATTTAAAAAAGTCGAATATTATAAATGTATTGTTTCTCCAAAATTATTTTTCCGAGGAATTAAATTATTTTTCCTTTAAATATTATAAACAGAGAAACGAAATTATTTAAATTCCTATTTTGTTTCTTCTTATTTTTTACGTTGATCGTGTACTCTCGACTGCAATTTATTCTAATGCTAATATATAAACGATAGTTATTAATATAACATACAAATTACAAGATGTAATATACATTAATAATATTAAAAAGCAGGTAGCCAATTTTTTTAACGATTTAAGTATGAAATATAAATTAAATAAACCTTAAAATTTTAATATTTCTTAGCGGTTGAACAGATGATTGACTTATGTAATGATATCTGGATATTTTTTATTTTTTATTTATTTATATAACGACTGAGTCTTGTACCCATTTAGTAATTTACATTGCATAATAAAGTATTTTGATAACTCGGCGTAATCAAGTGATTATCCCCAGTTTCGTGTAACTCCTCCTCAGATTTTTTGCCAAAGTAAGTCTACTGACCTCCTGGTCGCGAAAAGTCCTGTGGTTTGGTAAAAATAAAAATTAAAATTATTGCTGATTGCGAAAAATTTATCGAATGAGTAATTTCAACTAGTGGGGATTGTTTCACTTATTTAAGCGATTTCCTGGAACATGGAAATAGTTCACTAATATTAATTCAAAATGAAAAATCTAATTTGATTGGCAGGAAATAGAATCAGATTTTAGATTTAGATTTCTATCAATATATAGATTTTTTGAATTTTTTGACTTATAGATGGCTAATGTGTAAGAATCACAACAATCAGTTTCGAACAGACGAGATTAATGATTTGAAAAAATCAGTCTTCTCATCAGGTCGCGACGACTGATGTTGTTTATTACATTAAAATATTTTCTATATATATAGAGCAATACCATGTAGTTGTACTACTAGCGAATTACTGCGTAGCGTACGAAATTTTGATTCTTTCACATTTCCATCTATATTCTATTTTAACAATTAACTTTTCGAATTCACGAATTTTTTTTTATATTTTATTTTGGTTTTTTTTATCAATTGTAATGGTGTATTGTGATTGTTCCGTATATTGGTCTATTTCAGCACTCTCGAATTAATTACACAACCGTAGGAAATTCTTCCATTTGCGTCAATCTGTATGACAACGACCATGATAATCGACACCTACTTATACACAATCAACTTCCCAACCACACAATACAATCACAATACACCATTACAATTGATAAAAACCAAAGTAAAATATAAAAAAATTCGTGAATTCGAAAAGTTAATTGTTAAAATAGAATATAGATGGAAATGTGAAAGAATCAAAATTTCGTACGCTACGCAGTAATTCGCTAGTAGTACAACTACATGGTATTGCTCTATATATATAGAAAATATTTTAATGTAATAAACAACATCAGTCGTCGCGACCTGATGAGAAGACTGATTTTTTCAAATCATTAATCTCGTCTGTTCGAAACTGATTGTTGTGATTCTTACACATTAGCCATCTATAAGTCAAAAAATTCAAATTTATCCGCGATCCAGCGTTAAAGGAAAGAAAAATGTATGGGGTGGTTGGGAAGTTGATTGTGTATAAGTAGGTGTCGATTATCATGGTCGTTGTCATACAGATTGTCGCAAATGGAAGAATTTCCTACGGTTGTGTAATTAATTCGAGAGTGCTGAAATAGACCAATATACGGAACAATCACAATACACCATTACAATTGATAAAAACCAAAGTAAAATATAAAAAAATTCGTGAATTCGAAAAGTTAATTGTTAAAATAGAATATAGATGGAAATGTGAAAGAATCAAAATTTCGTACGCTACGCAGTAATTCGCTAGTAGTACAACTACATGGTATTGCTCTATATATATAGAAAATATTTCAATGTAATAAACAACATCAGTCGTCGCGACCTGATGAGAAGACTGATTTTTTCAAATCATTAATCTCGTCTGTTCGAAACTGATTGTTGTGATTCTTACACATTAGCCATCTATAAGTCAAAAAATTCAAATTTATCCGCGATCCAGCGTTAAAGGAAAGAAAAATGTATGGGGTGGTTGGGAAGTTGATTGTGTATAAGTAGGTGTCGATTATCATGGTCGTTGTCATACAGATTGACGCAAATGGAAGAATTTCCTACGGTTGTGTAATTAATTCGAGAGTGCTGAAATAGACCAATATACGGAACAATTACAATACACCATTACAATTGATAAAAACCAAAGTAAAATAGATTTTTTGTTTTAAAATAATAAGTTGCAACTGGTTGCATAACCAAATTTAATAAATGATTACATTTGGATTTTTTAATGATTGTTATTTAACTTTCTAAAATATCGTCACACAATTAAATGTAAATTAATTTTATGAATTTTTAAAATTGGAGCAATAAAAGAAGCATGGGAATGAAAATTAAAATTTATTATTTTATTTCCACTAAAATTCCATAGTACAAGTTACTTGTAGTATCATGTTACTAACCTTTACGAGTATATTATATAAAGGAAACTTTTGTTGACATTTTTTGTAAACATTACGCATGAACGCCAGCGTCTCCGTGGCAAATATTATTGGCACAAAGTGCATTGATGCAGAAAAACTTGTAAACAATTGGATTGGTGAATATGTTGTGGCCTACACCACACTTTTTTTACCACGAATGTATACATAGATCTCGAATACATCAAACTTGATTTCTAAAGCGAAAAATTAAAGCTATTTGTCTTTTGGTAAAACTGTTTTGCACAATCAAAAATCATAATTCCCGCGTAAACTTCACAAAACCAACAAAATCAACCCTTGTTGTAAATTTAATCTTTAAATTTATTTAAAACTTTAATCTTTAAATCTATAACTTTTTAACATCAGTGAAAAAATTGAAAAAGCTTCCGTGGAATCTGCCACTTCTGGAACACAGATTCCCACTAAATCTCGCAAGAATCTCGCAATTAATACAAATTGATACAGATTAGTCAATCCGACTGGGCTATATAGATGTCGAACTTTTGTGACATAAAGTTTTTTTTTAGAAAAAGTCATCATTTCCGATAAAAATTAAAAATTAACCAAACTAAGTATTTGGAAAATATTTTATGATATAAGGTTTTATAAGGTTTTTTTTGATATATGGCTCACATTTTAAATTTATAATAATTAATTTCTAAGCTTTCGATGTCAATTTAACATCATTATCAAAGCTAAACTTCAAACTAATGTGTTTGAAATTAAATTTACGAGGATGCTCGATTTTTAATTGTAAATAAAACATGTTGTGTGAAATTTTTTGTGTGTAATAATATTTTATGATATTTAAGCTTGGAATATAACGTCATTCAAATGTCCGTTGTGGTTTTGCTTGGTGGGACGTATTGGGGAGGTACAGTTTTCAATGAATCAAATAAATCTCGCTGAATTTGCTGGATGGCGCTCGTTATGTTTACTTTAAGGGCATCAATTGTTTGCAATTTACTCGCATAGATCTGCAATTTAAGGTAGCCCCAAAGGAAGAAGTCGATAAAGATGATTTTTTAGCGAAATTTGGGTTAACTTCTAACTGCTCCAGAGTTAAACCAGCTAGCTTACGGCGTTGTCTATGGCCGTTTATCTTAAGTTCTTAGGTTAGTTGGATTTTATACGGGTGTAGACCCAAGCCTCTACACTAAATTTGCCAAGCTGAAGTCGCGGGGCAAGATCTTGTGAATGACTTGAAATTTAACTGCCAAGGAGTTTCCCGTACACTCTCGCACAGCAGCGATGTTTTCATCAGACCTTGCTTTTCTGTGACAAAATAACAAAAATCGCAAGATCAACATGTTTGGTTACTTAATTAAAATGATCTGAACAAATTTTATTTCAAATTTAACTTACAATCTTTTGGTTTTTAATGGTTTTTTCGTGAATGTTATATAACAGAATGTATATAATATTGCTGCCACTTCTAAAATTAATGCGGTCTCTTAATTTATAGTAAAGTCTGGCTGTACAAAGCCTGAATTTTCTTGATAAACTGTTTTCTGTTAAAATTACCATTTCCATTGAAACACTGATTTTAGCCAATATTATTGTGAATTTAATTTAGAATCGTTTAGTTCATAATGTTTTTTCTAATTATAATAATACACTTTGCAAAATATTTGCACAAACCGAAAAGGCTCCTACGCCACTTGCGGACTTTCGGCTAAAAATAACTGGCATCTCCTTATTTAAGAGAAAAGCTTAAGTATGGAGTATCACCTTAATACAATGTCACAACTTCAAAAACATTTAATTTTAGAATCCAATTCCCGCAGATCATAGCAAATTTCATTTAATCTCTTTAAGCAATATTCAAGTTTCTGGTTAATTTGGAATCGTATTCTAGAACTTAAAAAATGCAAGAAACTCAAACTCAAATTTTATTAACAAATATTAAAAATTTAAGTAAATAAATCTTAAATTTTTATTATTTAAATATTTGCCCATATTTATATTAATTATCATCTATACATACAGGGTGTCCCTAAAGTAGCTAATACGAATGGTACCGTTGGATTCCTTGATCAAAACGAAGGTAAGGTTACTTTTGTCACTTTGCACGTTAAAGCCCCCCTTTCAAGTTATACATGTTTAAAGAGCAGCCTTCCAACGCAGCACCTTGTATTAAAGAAACTTCAATATCTTGAGAAATAACTATTTTTATTTCCAAGTATTAATTTTTTTAAAAAGCTGATACTATTCTCTTTTAAATAAGGTATAATAATTATTAATATTTAGTTAAAAAGTATTTCAAATTTAAACAAAACTTTTAGAATTCTATTTTTTTAAAGAAATTATTTTCTTTCTGTATCATTTAACTCTTAACATTACTTTACGTCAGTAAATGTTTTTTGATGAAAATTTCAGAATCTCAGAAAAGCTAATTGTTAATCATATTTGCTATTTTATGTTACCTAAAAAATTAAAAGTTCACAATGAAAATGTTGTAGTTTCTTTACACTGCTGCGCAAAACCAAAAATGTAACAGTAAAATTTAAAAAAAAAATTCACCACCTTCACTGCTGCGCAAAACCAAAAATGTAACAGTAAAATTTAAAAAAAAAATTCACCACCTCATTCTTTGTCGAGTGTAAGGATTTCAGTGTGACACAAGCTGAAACTCTCGTAGTGACCTTTCTCGGTGCCAAGCCCCATATTGCGAAGTTTGCCTTAGATCTCGTAGGTTTTAATCGCTGCATACATTCCTCGGCAATGAATAACGCTTGAGATCCCAAGTCCAGCAACATTCTGCATATATTTGTAGATTTCCAGATTGGAACTCGAACTACTGCTGTTGGTAATAATGATTGGAAACTTGATAAGGTTGCTGTTTTTGACAACGACATGAGTCATAGCCTCTTCTATGTTTTTTATAGTAGCAGTGTTCGCTGTTGGCCTGACTGCATCTTCGGTGTGTAGCATAAGATGGTGTTTTCTGTGGCATTTACCGCATGTATAACTCGAGCTGCATACGATTGACTGATGGCTTGGAGTGAAACAGTTTAAGCACAGCTTTCTCTCAGGCACAAAACCTACCTGTCTATCATTAACGCTTAGGGAAAGAAACTGGTCACATTTACTGAGGTAATGGCCTTGCGAGCATTTAAGGCACAAAGGCTCTGCACTTGATTGGAAGGATTTATCTCGATTGCTGGTCGACACTTTATTGACTTCTATAGCATCCAATAAATCACTTCGTTTGCTTAAAAATCGGAAAAATCTTCCCATCGTAGGGAAATCCTCTACAGTTATCTCATTTGCCCTAAGTCACACTATCCAATTTGTTTACCAAAATATGAATGAGCCATGGGTCCCTTTTTCCGCTTCGGCTAAATCCTTCAATCCTCTCAGAACTTCATCCGATACGTCAGCTATTTGACGAAGCGCCTTAGCCGAAACCTTTGATATATCTGGCTTATCAACAAACTGCTTTATGAGATTTGTCATCACGAGCCTTTTTTTATCGTATCTCTATTTAATCTTCTCCGTAGCCGCACTATGTTTGCCTCAGTTTCTGCGATATGACGAACTAATGTGGCAGCTTCTCCTGTTAAAAGATTATAATATTTAAAGGAAAAATAATTTAATTCCTCGGAAAAATAATTTTGGAGAATCAATACATTTATAATATTCGACTTTTTTAAATAAAAGTTTATTGCACATACATCACAGGAAAAAATAAAAAAAATATTTTGTATAAATATACATATTTGTTCGTCTTCCTTCAATTCCCATTTCCACATTTCTACTAAATAAATAACAAACCGAAATCAAACTAAATTCAAATTTATCAACTATAAACGCGAGTTTCTTCTAGTTCCTATCGAACATCAGCTTTCATAAAAAAAAATTATCTGGTGCTGTTTTTTTAACGAAATAATATTTTTCATTATAATAGGCTATGCTAATTTAATAATATTCTTACTTCCTAGACTATATTTATAAATTGGGGCCCTTTTATAAAATTTTATCATTCTCAGATTTTTTCGATATCAAAACCAATCGATGCAAGAATAAATAAATAAAAAAGTGCAACGCTGAACTAGTTTACCTCATCGACGGTATTCCACACTAAGAATAAGTTTATAAAACAAAAATGTCTAGTTCCTAAACTAGTTGAAGGTCGATTTTGTTCATATGCGTTTTTAAAATACACACTCATAAAGACAAGATAAAATTAACACGTGCATGCTTCCTTAGATTTAATATTAAAAACATATAATCTACATATTTATTATCCCTACTATCAATTATCCACGGATTAAGAAATTATCGCTTAATAATACGAATAACAATGTTGCATTTACAATAATAATAAGTCTTATTTACAATAACTTCTTTTTAATGAAGTCTCTCGTATCATAAAATGTTTTCACAGTTCATTCATAAGGTACATACATACTCGTAGGTAATATAGGACACAAAACATAATTTGGTTTTAAAAGGACACAAAACAAAAAAAAATATTTTACGAAAAGCAAAAACCATTGAAGAAATTCAAATTTGATCTTGCTTCTTGTTTACGTTTTTATTCAACAAGTATATGCACATACTTCAACATGTGCATCCAGCATGTGCAAATCGTCGAAAATAAAGATCGATAAAAAAAATTTAAAGTTCGTAAAATTTTGTTCATGTAACGTTAGATGTCTCACAAAAATTGTTGTCTTAGCTAAACTTTTTAATGAAAAAAGTGCCCGTATGGTGGGTTACTGTGCATTGGTTCCATCTTTTAAAAAAAAATTTGGCGAAAAAATGTATATGAGATCGGCAATATTATATTTGGTAGGATGTACAATCGCAATATTTGCAAAGAAAACTCAGAAAAACTTGTAATATGCATATACCGTCACAACAAATAATTTTAATAATATATATCCCTTTTCCTGTCAGCCCTCACAATTGTGTGGGTATCGAGAAAGAATCATGTCAAAATATTATTTTTGTATTTTGGACCAACATACACATTTGTGCATTCCTCTTAAATCGTTTTCGTCCGAAAAATAACACTATACTATAATAATAGTAAAATAATTAATATGTTATTAAAAACAAATAACTATATGTTATATAATTTATATGTTATCAAATTATAATGTTTTTTTCAAAAATAATTTCGATGTAACTAAGATCCGTTAAAATCGGGAAGACATTACACCCTTTAATTTTTTACACACATTTGTGTGGGTTGGGCTTAAATTAAAGGAAAATATTTGTGTCTGGCAGGAAAACGGATATTAGTGGAATTTGAACTGAATAAATGAATTAATACTCTCAAAATTAAAAAAGTTGTATTATTTTTTTTTAAATTTTTACTTGTCTATAAAAGTCTCAGCTCGGTAGGATGTGTCAGTAAATTCACTCAGTAAGAATAGGGTTAATCAGAACAAGTTTTTCACTGCGTCATATCCAATTATGTATAATCAAACGAACTTATTACTACGAACTCGGCTTTCTACTATTTTTTACCAATTTTCAATGGTATAGTTGGAATTATGAAGGTCTATAGTTGAAAGTAACTGGCATTTTCTAAGATGCCTCCTTGGTGCCTTAATTTTTATCTAACTCTAGTATGGATGGTGCAGCAAATTTGTCAAGCATCATGTTGCAAATAAACAAGCAATTTAGCAATTCTCGTCTGTGTTGGAGCGTCGACATATTGTAAGTTTTGCAGCCATACGGTGGTAACTGCGCAGATTAATATAACACGGCACATCTTGAAAGTGATTTCATCCGCCTTTTCAATATTCGTGAAAAGTTTTTTTGAACATTTTCAATGACTGACAGAGGTATTTTATAGGAATTTAAATGGATTTACACCACTTAATGAATCAAAGCATTGAATTTGTTTTAGCAGCGCACTGTTTTATGTGCTTGAAAACACATATTTTCAAGAAAAATTACATCTTAGTCTTAATGTAAAAATACCTTTGTGAAGATAGCTCAATTTTCTATCCCCGAAAATCGAAAATTTGCTTATGGCAATACTACACATCTTTATGTATACTATTGCGACATTCATTTATTAATTATAGCAATAAATCTAAATTTGCCAATTATTCCAGGACATTTTTGAAATGTTTTCAATTTTTTTTTTACTTAGTTTGACACTTGAAGATATGTATAAATTTTGCAAAAACGGGGGTTTGGGGCGGCAGCCCTCATCTTCTAAGGTATACAACGAATTAAAATTGCATTAAAAAATATTTTGTATATACTGATAGTTGATTTTATAACATTTGTCAAGCTATCAGAAAAAAACTCTTTGATCTGAGTCTGCAAGGTTGTCGAAACAATTAATATTAATAAAAATAAAATAGAAAATATTGGAAAAATAAAAAAGTGAAAAATTTTCCCCTCCTAAAAACTGATAGGAAACAATCCTCCATTTAAAAATTTATACTCCTTACCTGATTTTCTCGATGTATACGTAAAGTAAAATTACGCCAAATATACCGACAGCGAAAATCCAAATTACTTTAAATATTCCTCCATCACCAAATGCAAAATTTTTACTCTCACCCCAGAAAAATGTTTGTGTCATGATAGTTTTAGCTGTCATGACAGTACATTTTCGGGGCTGACAGTAAAAATATCGTGATTTTTTGGGCTGAGAGTAAAAAAATGTCATGATAGCAATAATTAGTGTTGCCATCGCATTTTTTGGGGATGGAATTTGAGCTTTCTTTACGCATACATTATAAAAAAATGAATTCCATAATACTTTTTGTAAAATTATGCCATTGACAAGATAGTGCTATGTAATATGGTGTGCTTTCCGATGGAGTGATATGATTTTTCACTTTTAATGTTGAGCGTATGACAAGGTTGCCACTGAGTGAAAAGTAAACTCATATTAAGCGGGAACGGAACGATTCAAAGAAATTTCGTGTTTGAATGTGTGCTAAGCATATATTTACTTGAATTGAGATTAGTGTTACTAAATTCATTAAAATCGAGCAATCTGTTTTTGAGAAATACATGTTTACTTTTAATAAATTTCTTCGATTGAATTTTATATTCTATTTTTGTAAAATATTTATTCTTCGTTTGAGAGATTAGTATCATATTTTGAAGAATAAGTTTCTCAATTTCAGTATTTCAAATTTACAAAAATATAAAATAATATCTCACTTCGAACAAAATTTCTGTTCCAAAACAGAACTTTCACTTTTCATTTAAGATTTAATTTTCTTAAAACACAATGACTAAATCGGAAACTAAGAATACCTAACATCGATTTAAGAAAACAAAACTTGATGTACTTGATGGATTTGCTTAAATCAAATATTTTTATTCCAAATTGAAGAAAGTTTATACCACATTTAAGAATGAATCTATTCTTGGATAGAGATTTGTATAATTTCAGCTTATATTCTAATTTATTGAATAAAATCAATTTTAATAGTTTTTTTTAATCGTTTTATTAAAAAATAAATGTTTATACATAAAATTATTTATAATAATATTAAAATAATGGTAATTTGGCGTACATTGAACCATCTTCCAATGTCCTTAATGTAATTGGTTTTACAAATATGTTACTATTCAAATTTATAAATTCGTATTCCACTAGTTCTTTCTTAATTAAATAAACATTAAAATGCTGGTTAAAAATTATTTCATTTTTTTGTGAAATTAAAATTATAATTTCTTTTTCGGTTAAAATATATTTAATTTTGAATAACTTTGGTTTTAATTCATCAGTTTCTAAAAAAAAATATGTATGATTTTTGATTAGAGTATTATGATAAGTAATACTTGAAACTGATACCATTTTTGAATAATTATCTAATTTATTAAAAACACATCAGATGTTTAAATCTTTTTTAATTTCACTTAAAGAAATGATACTAAATTTTATTATATTAGCAGTGCTATCAAAACTCTTGTTTTGTAATAGTGAGTAGACAAATTTAATAATAAATCTCTTTGCTATTGAAATTGGCAAATTAACTCTGGAAAATGTTACATTAGTATAATTTTTAATATCTCTGTGTTTAGATTCGTAACGCATACACCAAAACATACGTAAAGGGCCAGATTTTTTAATAATAGATGGGTAATGAATAAGCATGTGATGCTTTGGCGTTAAATTTTGATCGAAACATTCGATATACATTTTATTGTGATGCCTAACTAAATCTTTTAACCTGTTTAGATCGTTTATATCAAATGAGTGACTTAACATTAATTTCACCATGTCATACAATACAATAGCGTATTGATATACCTTATCGTTTAGTGGAATATGATTTCCCAAAATACAAGTGAAATAATTTAGAAATGTGAGCGTTTGTCTTGCAGACATTTTTAATTTATTATTACTTAAATTGTAAATTTTGATAATTGGAGGTCTGTTACTTTTTTCAAGCCATATTCGAAGAATTGAATGCATGAATTAAGTTTAGCAATTGTAATGAAGTCTTTGTTAATAAAATAATTCAGAATTTCGGTTAGGCCATAAACTGCAACTCCTTCTAGAACATCATGCAATAGGTCAACACAAAAGTTTTCTGTGACATGGAAATTATTAACTTGATTCAGTGCCGAGTTTTCTCTTATTCCGGTTTCACTGTAACAACACTAAGAACTAGTGTTCACATCAAATAAACAATTAAGAGTATTTCGCAAAACAACATGTTCTTCATTAAGAATATTGTTTATATCATCGTTATTTGATTTGCACAACCGACAAAAATATTTATGTTAAAATGATCTTACGAACACCAAAAGAGTATTTAAACCTAAATTGTCGCCTATATTAATCCCTAAGGCAAAATGAACAGTTATTGCGGTATTATCCACAACAATCTTGATACCTTTATCTTCTATTTTATTCAAAACTTCTACCAACTTATAAAGGCACTTTGAGGTCCCAAACAATTTTAAATCCTTAGATTTCAAAAATAGTGCTGTGGATATGTTTTCAAGAGAAGAATAATTACAAGGCAATGTAGGAAAATTATAATAAAAGGCTGCGATGGACTGCTTCCCTGCAAAGCTTCCAAGAGGATCGCCGCACTCTAATCATAATATAAGAAGTAGGGAATTGCCAGTTTATTTTGATATTTTAATTTTTTTTTTGCCATAAATCACCTTGAATGAAATTTGATACGCTGCTATCTTTATCTTCCTGCAACCTGATTGTATTATCTAGGGTAGCTTTTAAAATACCCGGACGTTCAAAAAATTTCCTTATTTGAAATTCAATCGGCATTAAAGCCCCAGTTGTTATCTGTGTTCGTAAACAAGGGTTTCCTTTTTTAAAAGCTTCAGACACTGTAGAATTTACAATGTATTTACGCACCGGGCTATATAAATCACTTTCACGTAAATTCTTATTAAGTTTATATTCGCTATTAATAATTTGAAATGGATCCAAACAATATTGCAAAAATTCTTCTATTTTGTTTTTTTATCTTCAGCTACATTTGGTAAAACTATGTTTCTCACTTCTTGGATTATACTATGTAATATAATTTCTTTAATATCGCGAATTAAATTTTGAACTGCAGTGTTTGTGAAATAGCTATAACTAAATTGTTTACAAACAAAATTCTCGAACTTTAGAAAATATTACATTCATTGAATCATTTTGCATGTCATTGAAATTCATGTCTAAATCGGCATTTATAGATTGTCCAAAATTATCGAAAATGTGCACCTGATTCCTATTAGGTGTTTCATCGGACTGTTTCGAAATTGGAAGAGTGTTTGCAGTTAAAATTAATGAATTATCATTCTGTTGGTGTGACATTTTAAGGTGCGTTTTAAAGAGATTATTTTTTGAAAATGTAGCCAGGCATTTATTTTGAGCACATCTAAATTCATCATTTTGCTTGAGCATATGATAGTCTTTCAAATGTACAAAAGAAACTTCTAAATCCAAAAACTTTTGTTCACAAATAAAGCATAAAAAATACATTTTGCTAAGTTTAAACCAATTTCCGTTCTAACAGAATCTTCGTTTAATAAGGAATTTAAGAACTAATTTTCAGTTAAAATTTATGATTTATATTTAATATAAGTTTTTATTAGAAAAATTATATATTTTTTATAATTCGTCATTAGATTAATTTTTTTTAGTTAAAAGTTACAAAAAATATTAATCTTTTGTTAAATTATAGTTAAATTATAGAGTCAAACAAATTTAATTCAGTTTGCTTAACAAACAATTTGTATTATGTGGTAACGGGTCCGAAATTCAAATATTAGGGGTAATTCAAAATAATTCAATATTAAAATTAAAATATATTAACATAAACTGCTTTAATTATTTGTGTTCAATTTTTGGTTCAATTTCGATATTAATTTCATGACTTTCGGATCTGCTTTTTCATATTTGGTATTAATATTATAAAAAAAATTTGAATAAAGTACCAAAACTTTTCGGATTCGAAGGGATATTTAATATCGAACACAAAAATAATTTAAAACATAAGTCTATGGCAGTTACTACATTATCAAATGTATAAAATATGTTGTCGTAGGCCGCATAATGTTTAATTTCATTTAATTTATAAATAATAATCAATGGCTGAAGTGGTAAATTAAAATCTGCGTATTTTTCCCGAATATTTTGTAACGATTGTTCCAATGTTGTAATACTTGGAAGTTCCAACAAGCACGAGGACACTGAATTTTCAATTGATTGCTTCCACATTTTGTTTTTTTTGTTTGCGATCCGTCTGGTTGGTGACAAGCAATAGTAGAGCAGTTTTAAAACTTCGAGGTTTTTTAAATCTGAAAAAATACAAACATAATTATTAAGCAACTAATAACGTATCATTGAATTTTAGACATATTATCGACCAACCGAATATGTTTTACACATAAATAAGCAAAATACTTTTTAATACCATGATTCACGCCCAGTGCTTCGATACTATTTTTTAAAATTAACCCCAAATTTACTTTACTATGAATTAATTATATAGCGCGTAGGTTGGAAAAACGAAATCGTTGGGGATATAGGACGGTGGTCGATCCTGAGGACAGGGGCCGTTCACCAAATTAGATAAGAAAATGGCGCACAATTATCAGGAAACAAATTCTAAAATTTTTAAAGACATTAATAAACTTACTCAAAATAATTTCAGAATTCGCGTGGTCTTAAGATGCTGAACTTAATTAAATGATTCCATTAAAAAATATTAAAAAAATTAAACGACTATCGTAACGTGTATATAATAAGAGATTCAAACATCCAGTGTTGCACGGCGTCATTTCTGGCTTACGCGCACATAAGCCACTATTGTTTGTTGCCACAGATAAATGTACATATATCTACACACAGGACACTATTAGCTTACATCCATGCAACTACATGTACATATGTAAAAGTATACAAACCTAACACGGGGATGGGATGATTCTCTTTGACGGTTATATCGTTTTGCTTGGTTCACTTAAATTTTGACGTAGGACTACGTCTTTGTTTTCATTATATATGGGGTACAAATCTAAATTTTAATGTGTAATGAAAATGATGACGTCACGTCACGGAAATACGTATTTATGTTATTAAAGTAAATAATCTCTTGATGAAATATTGTAAGGTTTAGTAAACGGTAAAAAACAAATAAAATTAAAAATTAATTTGTGGATTAAAAAAACTTAAAAGAAAAACCTATAAATACATATTTTTATTTGAGTTTTATGTAAACAGTAATGAACTTGATCAAACCACCGCACGCCATATTGTTTCATAGTCAAAAAAACTAAATAAAAATTCCAAAAAAAAATTTATTCTCTTATATATAAATATTGTGTAGATTTTAATTTTTTTTATGCTGTATAAGCTTTGCTTTTCTAGAAAAGTATATAACCGCAAAGGTCAATTCCAAAAATAGTTAGATTTTAGAGTTAAAGGTCTTCAAAGTTTCCAAATGATCGGAAATTAATTTGATTTAATAATTTGATATAGCTATTCTTCGATTACACATACAGTAACATCAAAATAACCAAATCCACATCAAAATAAATATTTTGTTCTATATTATCATGAATATAAAAGCATGGGTTACTGTATAAAATTTAAAACTTTCGGTTTGTATATTGTTTTGTATTTAGTTGGTTTTTGTTACTAATAGAGCAAAGAGCGAAAATTAAAATTCATTGGATCATTAAAATTTATTTTGAAAACTGGAATAAGGAATCGGTAATTAGTCTAATGTTTTTGTTCTTAAGTTTTCTATTTTCGTACTAACTTTCTCCAATTTTTTTTTTTTCTTAAGTTTTGTATTTTACTATACAAACTTTCTCCAAAATTAGAAAAATTAATTCTTCATTCATGAGCTTCGGTCGCGAGCCCCAACCATCAACTTCTCGCGCTAAACCGCAGTTGAACGAATCGCTAGAAAAAATGGACTCATCCGAAGCAGATTTTAAATTACCGAAGCAACATCAAAATATCGTTAACGAGCGGAAACGAAAGTTCAAGGAACTGTGCCCAATGAGAGAGATAAGAGAACCCGGCAATGTTTCCGAACCTCAGCCGTCTACTTCCCGAGCTAGACTCCATTTCAGCTCGGCAATTGAATTAGAGGTAGACACATCCAGACTAGATATTTCATTGACGAATCAGGCGCCAAAGACTTCTGTCCAGCGGTCGCAAGCGTATAGAGCGCGCCAAAGGGCGCAGTTTAACGGGCTGGTAGAAAGCAAGACAACTACTGCTTCGAAAAATTTAGCAAATACGACACGTGCACCAAAACCCAATGTCCAGCGGATCCGAGAGTACAGAGCCCGAAAGAAGGTTAGACAGTCGGATCTACATAAAGAAAACGTAGGTCTCAATGTAACAATTGCGCACCGGCCGCACCAATCAATACTAGTCGAACCTACGGAGGATTGCTACACCCGTTCCTCTGATTATCAACGTAGGTATTTACTCGCCACCGCCAAATTCCAGAAATTATTTATCAACAACGAGTTTGGACATGTTTGTAGCATTTGTGACAGACTATGGTTTAAGAGCGATTTGAAACCTGTTTTATCTAAAGAAATCCAGTTACTGCAGACAGAGTTTCCTGAAGAGCACATTTCCAACTTCAAATTGTGCACTACTTGTAAAAAAAGTGTAAATGGTAACAAAATACCCAGTCTCTCCAAAACAAATGGTTTCAAATATCCAGAGTACCCATTACACTTGCCTCCGCTCGATCCGATTAGTGAACGTTTGATTTCTCCCCGGCTACCTTTTATGCAAATACGTCGATTGAGACAACATACTGGTAGTTATAAAATAATCGGACAAATTATAAACGTACCCGTAAATGTTGACAATATGGTGAAACAGTTGCCACGGCAGTTAGACGATGATTGTGCATTTAATGTTAGTATAAAGAAGCATTTAATCCATAAGTCCATATACCTCTCTGGATTTGTGAAGAAAATTACTTTGAAAAAGTGGCTACAGTACCTGGAAGGTACACCATTATACCGACGATTTGATATCCGTGTAAATTGGGAATTCTTATCGCAGGCTAGAAATGGCGATGGACTTATTGATTTGGAGAACATAGAAGCAAACAACGAAGTTGAATTTCTTATTGGACAACAGCAAACTATGCTATGGAATGAAAGCAAATGTTTGGAGATCGCACCGGGCCAAAATAGGCAACCGCTTTCAATCATTTATGATGATTACGCTGAGGAACTGTCTTTCCCAGCCATTTATTTCGGCCATCCTAGATTATTTAAACAACAAGTGCGCGTCACTCCATTTATGATGGCTACTAGTGAAATACGTCGGCGAGACAGACGCGGTGTGACTCCGAGTCACGTTTTGTATATGGCTATGAAGATTCTTCGTTTGCGGGTAACAGAGGGATTGTATTCAACATTCAAATGTCTCGGTTCGACCAGGAACGTAACTCGTCGAATGATTGAGGATAGAACTTTCCTTCATGAATGCGTGGAGAAAAATTTATCATTTTTAAAATCAGTTCCGAATTCAGTTCAGTATTGGAGTGCTCGAAAAAAAGATCTATTTGCTATGATCAGGCAGCTCGGAAAGCCCACAATGTTCTTAACTATGAGTGCAAATGAAATCCGATGGCCAAACTTGCTTAAAATTATTTACAAACTGAGCAAGGATTACGGTGGCGTTGAATTACAGGATCCCATGGTAGAGCTAGATGCGCTGAGACGATCGACCCTAGTGAACGAAGACCCAGTGACCTGCTGCGTTTATTTTAATAAATTGGTTGATATTATAATACGTCTCATTTCAAATTCGAATGCTGCCCAGAATCCATTCGGAAAATATCACGTTATCGACCACTTCACGCGAATTGAATTTCAACATCGTGGCAGTCCACACGCGCACATTCTTCTGTGGCTTAATAACGATCAACGCGAAATGGTCAGCGAAAACATGCCACTGACTGTGAAACTAATCACCGACCTATGTTCGGTCTCAGTCGATGATTTGTCTTTGACGTATTCAAATCAGGTTCATAAGCATACGTTTACGTGCTACAAAAAGTCAGAGAACAGCTGCCGCTTTAACATTCCGTATTGGCCGATGGACCAAACACGGGTTCTA
Source organism: Nephrotoma appendiculata (assembly GCA_947310385.1). Taxonomy (NCBI): domain Eukaryota; kingdom Metazoa; phylum Arthropoda; class Insecta; order Diptera; family Tipulidae; genus Nephrotoma; species Nephrotoma appendiculata. The sequence goes on from OX371224.1 coordinate 272,910,899, forward strand.
TTGCCGCTTACAAAAGAGGACGGCCGCCGACATGAAATGGTTAAGCAGTCGAGCAAGCTACGTGAGGCTCTGGAAACCAAGCATTATGACACTCTTGATGAGTTTCTGATCGATAACAACTTGACAACAGACTACTATATCAATGTAGTGCGTGCGTCGATTCACAGGCCGACTGTAATGTTTCGCCGCGGGATGACCGAACTGTGGACTAATACATTTAATCCATGGATTGCTAGCGTTTTGGAATCAAATATGGATCTTCAGTTCATCTTAGATGAGTATTCTTGCGCAGCTTACGTTGTTGAATATGTCAACAAGACGAATCGAGGCATAAGCAATTTGCACCGGGACCTCATACAATTGCAGGAGGATTATCCCGACCAAGATTATACAGCGCTGCTAAAGAAAATCAGCATTAAAATGTTGAATGCTGTAGAGATGAGCTCACAAGAGGCGGCCTGGTATTTATTGCGGCAACCGATGTCCGAGGCGAGTAGACAGATTACATTTATACCGACCACCTGGCCGCATGAAAGGACTAAGTCGCACAAGAGACATCAGCAGATGGATAATGAGGGTTTAGAAGAAGACTCTACAGACGTATGGACTCTCAATATCATTCAAAAGTACGAGTTACGAGTTAGCACTGACGGCTGCGATTTAGATAACGTTTGCTTGGCGGATTTTGTTGCTTGGTTCACACAATTAAGGAGCAGACCAAATGAATATAGAAAGCGTGATAGGGCCAGAGTTCTAAGATTTCGTGGATATGAAATGGATCAACTTTCCGACTACAAGCGCGAGATGGTGTTGTTATATATGCCATTCCGAAATGAATTAGTGGACATTTTAGACAATAATACATTTTTACAAATTTACGACGAGCATAAAGAAGCGTTATTACGAAAGCACAGGGAGTACGAGTGAGAGTAGTTTAATAGAATGCAGTTCGTGAGAAGTGTGGCACCTGAGGGCGATAACAATGATGATATAGAACAAATCACGACCGTTTCCAGTATTACTTCAATAGTCCGGCAAAGAACTAATGTGATGCCAAAGGCAGAGTATTGTCAACTGATGCGAAAAACTAACCCCGAACAGCGAGATCTAATTTTACATGCAATTTATGGGATGCACACACCCGAGCAAAGGGTACCACTTCAAATATTTTTCACCGGCCCCGCAGGTTGCGGTAAAACATTTTCCCTTAAACTACTGATGGAGACCTATAACCGATTCACGCAAACACACAGAGCCAACACCAATGCTTACATGGCTTGTGCATCTACCGGTAAGGCGGCAGTTGCGATCAACGGTACGACAGTCCATTCAACTTTTCGGATAGCATTATCGAGAAGAAGGGATCAACACAGCGGCCTAGCTCAAGAAACGTTGCAAGCGTACAGAAATGCTTTTGTTAATGTCAAAGTCATATTGGTCGACGAAGTAAGCATGATTGGTGCCGATATACTCAACAAGATAAACTCGCGTATGGCTGACATCACTGGTAATTTTGACGAGCCGTTTGGAGGCATTGATATAATATTCTGCGGCGATCTCAGACAACTGCCGCCCGTGAATGCTAGAGCCATATATAAGCCGCATACAAATTCAATCAACGGTGCGTTTTTGTGGCAATCGCTGGATCTATATCCACTTGTTAGAGTGATGCGGCAAAGTGATGTGGTATTTTTATTTTGTTTTATTTATTCTTTCTTTTATTATAATATTTTTACGTTATACTAGTTATTTTCTACTATACTCACCAAAATTGGGAACGGTGACGTACTTTCGCGTGAGGAGATCGATTTAATCAACCTCATATTTAGAACAACTGAATGGTGTCGACAAAACGTACCGAGCGCTGTTAGACTATTCCACCGCAACATTGATGTGGATAATTACAACATGCAGGCGTACACCGCTTCATTAGAAAGCAAGGCAGAAGATATTTATACTGGCTACAGAAATCAGGAGCAATTGACAAGTGCGCGGAATAAGGTGCATAAAATGAATGTTATCGAGACAGGAGGTTTGCCGTATCTATTAAAGCTGTGTGTCGGAATGCCTTTTATGATCACGACTAATATAGATGTCGTGGATGGAATTGTAAATGGCGCAATTGGTGAGCTCAAGCATCTAGAGTTTGAAGAAGACATTTTGAAAAGGATATGGCTTCATTTTGAGAATGAGTATATCGGATGCAAACTGCGAATAAAATCGAGACCTCTCGTTTTCTCGAAGCAGGGCGTATTGCGGCAGGACTGGACGCCGATTGTAAAAAGAAACACCACTATTACGTTGAGTTCCCACATAAAGTGCCGTCGCTCTCAATTCTCGTTGGTACCAGCGTGCGCACTCACGATTCACAAGTCGCAGGGAGGCACATTTAAACAGATCGTTTTTGAGTACAATAAAACACAAGACCAACAACTTCTTTACGTCGGTTTATCGCGTGTCACTTCGATGGACGGCCTTTACCTCACCAACGCAGCAAACGATTTCCAGTTCCATCACGGCAAGGGTAGTACCGCACCAAAAATTAGAGAGTTGCAATCGGAACTAAAACGGTTGAACAACCATAGGGTGAAAACCATCTGCGACAATATAAGAGAATTCATCGACGGAGCCTCTAATCTGAGACTCGTGACTCTCAACGTTCAGAGTTTGTTGGCACATAGTGGAGATCTGGAGAGCGACGATGTTCTACTGAGAGCAGATTTGTTGGTTATTAGCGAAACTTGGCTTGACAACGATGCGACAATAAATATAAATGGATTTAACTGCATAACTAAGGTTAAGAGAGACACCGAAAGAGCAGGCGGTGTTGCTATATATGAAAAGAACGGTGCTATCACTATGGCCGTGCCATACATGTTCGCGAATGTTGACAGTAATTTTGACAGGTTCGGTGATATCTGTGGGGCAGAAGTGGTCATCAACAATCACAAAACAGTTGTATTCTCTGTTTATATCTCGCCCAATACGACTCAATCTGATATGCGATGCTTCTTGCTGCAACGTTTGCTATGTTATACACTGAAAGGTACATCATCTATCAACGAGAAACATCAAGACACGATTCCGATTATGCTATGTGGTGACTTTAACTGTAATATTAGAAAGGAAGAAAATCATCAATTCATCGACTTCATGCAAGAAAAATTCAATTTGAGGTTGGTTTCCAGCGCAGATACAACCACCCTGAGTGACAGTTGTTTAGATATTATATTTGTCAGAAATGTGGATAATGTTTCATGTAGGAATTTCATAACTTATTTTTCCTATCATAGACCTATATTTGCAATAACGTAGCAGAATATGTTAATTTTTTTTATATAAATATAATTTTGAAATAAAAAAGAATAAAAATCATTTTTAATTTGAGTGATGTGTAATATGTCGTTTTTAATTTGAGTGATGTGTAATGTGTCGTTTTTACTAAATACGAGTAGTACCTAGTTTTAATTCTAAATTTTGGTTTCAATTAAATGTATAAATTAACTTTTCTGATTATCACGTAGTCCTACGTTAATGGATCGTGTCTCTGATACAATCTCGTCGTTTTTTTCATTCACTTTTTACGTACACTTGTAATTTCTATTTTATAATTTCTTTTGTACACTTGTAACAACCAAAATTTATAAAAGTAAATTAATATTATTTTAGTTGCACCACTATAATTTAGAAAATTAACACACGAAATTTAACACACGTCCACTGTCTTTGCAATTTTCGATTATACTGTCCATTTACGATGCGAAAAATATTAACGATATTTCATTAATTGTCTACTACTGAAAAGAAGTTAATTCTCAATTCTAGAATGACAATTCCGCTTAATATTGTTAAATTATGTTTCGTTTGAGATTACATTAACAAATATATTGTTTTATTCTCAAAATGAGAATAAATTTCTAAGGAACGGAATAAAATTATATTTTTATATTTTAAAATAGAGATTTTTTAATCTTAATTATATTATTTTTAATCTCGTTTCAAATTTATTCACTATCATATATTTAAGAATAACGATTCTATAATTGAACATAAAATTAAAAAAAAGGACGCCTAATTTTTTTTAACACTAAAGGTTTTAGTTTTAGAGGATTCTAAGCCCCGTCTCTTATCAAGAGTTCTTCTAAACAAGATTAAAGTAAAAAAACGACAACTAAGTTTAATTTAATTATTTAAGATTACTAAATTATGTTGTTCATGATCTAAGACTTTCAATAATCTAATTTGAGTATGCGCGTATAACCAACTAATTTAAATTTTGTAAATTTTTGTGTTTGATAACGTTATCTCTATTAGAAATTTATTTATTTGTTATAGTTACATGCACTTTATCAAAAGTAATATAAGTAAAAAATTGTAATGTATCAAAAATTCGTTGCTAAAATTTTATAAACTTTGTTCCTTCACGACTGTAATTATAAGCTTTGTTTATCGTAGTTTAAGAGCATAAACCATCCATAATCCATCGAAATACGTACGAGCCTTTAACGATATTTGGAATACGTAATTAGCGTATTTCGTACTTGTTTGTGAAATTTAAAATCGATCATCTGGTGGTCAATTCCTATAATTTCACCTGTTATAACAAAATTTGGTCATAAGATACGATTAAACAGCTGTACTGATATTTTGATATAGATTCACAAAGAGGTGTCATTTAATCTAGTATTTAAAGATCAAAAAGGAAATTGACAATACGGACACATATTATTATACTGTTGTACACATTTGGAGGACTAGTGGCACCGATCGTTACCGATACGCAGGTAATGAATAGACAAATCAAAAACAGTTTCCGGAGTATAATGTATCTTTCGAATCTTAAGTAGATACAATCTTGTTAAAGTTATCGCAGTTTTAAAATTTTCGAATAGAAATGTCATTAATGACTCAGGGTACCATTAGTTTTACCAGGAAGGTAACTCGATGCATTAAAATAGACCTTTGAGGGTAAGGGCTGTTGTAATAAATTCGGGAGTACCATTTTCTTGTGCAAGAAGGTATTTCGATTCAACTTATTGTATGTGATCTTCATCGTTATGGTTTTCGAAACTTCATCGTTATGGTTTTCGGACATCCACGTTGTCGGATGTACTCAGTTCAGTAGCAGAAGCGTGGATTACCACATGCACACATTCTGCTGTGGTTAATTGAGAAAATCAGATCCGATCAAATCGAATCATCAGTACCGAAATACCAGATCCAGAAGGAAACCGGGAGCTGTTCGCGGTAGACGCAACCAACACGATTCACGATCCGCATGCGGAGATCATAATACAGATTCACCGTGAAGGTCGATGAGATCCGCGTCCGTTGCTGCCATACACAATTAGTGGAAACGACGGTTATCCACTATATCGGCGTCGTTCATCTGAAGATGGTGGCAGAACAGTCACGATGACGATGAACGGAAAAGATGTTGTGGTCGATAATCGCTGGGTCGTTCCGTATTGCAAGCTTCTATCGAAAACATTCGCAACACACTGCATTGTTGAGTACTGTAACAAAAGTATTTGCTCGGAATGAAGTAGTTTGGGGCGGAACGAGGTTCGCTGGGTCCGCTAGTAAATAATAAAAGTTATTTTATTAAATGGTGGAAATGTATGGGTTGTTTTATTTGTGTAGTAAGGCACAATCGTGCAGCTGCTGTTACCTTAAAAAATAAATAACATTTCTGCATAATTTGACTTTGTTTCCAATATTTAGTTTTCTAAATAGTCGTTCTAAAATAATTCTAACACGAGAAAAACGGATCGACTATTTTGCTCCGTTTTTCTCGTGTTCAGAAATATTTTATTAAATTTAGAGGAGAAAACAAATATGATTTTCAAGAAACAAACATTCTTTATTCGATCGTTAAATATTGTAATTACTCATCGGGTTTATGATACACTAGAGAATAGATATTGATTAAATTCATAAACAAAGTAAAAATTTAAAATAGAGCCTAAAATTATCAAAAGAAATGTAGTGTTTCTCAAAATTAGTAAATGCTATTGAATTAAAGAATTATTTGCATTTCGTAAACTAAGAAACTTAGGTTTAAGTCTATATTGCATTTTATTAATAAAATTAAGCGCTAGTAGCTTCATTTATTCAACTGATTCTTCCTTCAGCTAATTAATTCTTGAATTTTACTAAAAGTTGAATTTATTGATTCATTATTCGAATTTTCTTAAAATTAGAATACGATTTTTCTCAGTGGGAGACACATCAATTTGCAATATTGTCGACATCTGCTTGCAGTTTATTAGGGTCGTCGATATTTTACACTCTTCTATACATCTTTTACACTCTTCTATCCTTGTGGTAGTGGTTGATTATGTTTTTGTTTATTGTTTGCCACATATTTCTGCTGAATTCGTTTTCTACTATCATTAATTTTTTGAGAATTGCCCGATTTCTTAAATTCAGACCACAAATTTCCAAACACGGGTACACGCTTACGGTAGCATGGTTGGCTATAGAATCATACAAATTTTAAGCCGGCATTCATTATAGATGGCTGAGATAGCACCGAACGTTTTGATTCAAAAGAATTCTCCTTAGCCGTACTTTGGCCATCTATAATATTCATTGGTTTTGCTCTCCCTTCCTACAGAATATCTGCTAGTATAACGAGATAGTTTGATTGCCACTTTTTAAGATTAAATGTTTAAAAATATTTGACGTTTTTAAAGTAAATCGTCTATAAAAAAGTTGTATAATATTTTATCCGCAATCAACAAATTTTTTTATAGCACGTTATTATCTTTGATATTAAGGAAATTTGTGACCAGATCTGACCGTCATATAACTTATAGTCTATAGCTGGTAACGAGTTAATTAATCAGTTGGTTTGGATCGGTATATACAAATCTGTCTTACTCTCTATTATTTCAAGCATCGAACACAACTCTCAATTTTATATACTGTAACTCGTGAAAATTAATATACTAGCCGAAATTTGACACGATACTAGTCGGTGCGATTACTGGTCGGTGCGATTAATTCAAATACTCTAGAACTTCATAAAAGTTTTGTATCTTATTTTTATCTGGGTTTATTTTTAATTTGATTGCCTCACTTTATTGAGATAATAGCTTAACTCGTTGTGATTTGATTCAAACAGAAGTTTCACTGAGAATCTACAACTGATTCCGAAAGCAAACCGCGTAGATTTATTGATCTCCGAGGGTTAGCGTGAAAAAAAAAATATTAACAAACAAAAATTTTTTTGCTTTTTTATGATAATATTCCTTCATCAAAATTGATGTCATTAAATGAAAATTATCATCCACAACCAACATGATTGACGAGGTTTTATTAATAATTGGTTATTTGGATAAAAAAATTATAAATTCAACATTAAAAATGTTTTGAATCAAACGAGATAATACTGTTTTGGTTTGTTCTAGTCTTGAAATGGTGGCACAATTTTTTATCCGACAAATGAAAAGTCTCTACTCCATTTTCGATCACCAAAATTACCTTTAGTTAATTGGTTGCTTAATTAGTTTCAGTATCATGCTTTGGTTTCTATTTTAAGCTCTTTATATGATTTGTCTGTCTTGTTCCCATTGATGATTATCATGTTATATCATATATATTAACTTAACATAAGGGATCATTCGCCTCTAGTTTTTAACTACAGAATGTATCCTATTCATCTCTTCCAATTGGTTTCTTTTTTTTCAACAAATTAAATTTTTCAAATTTTTACATATTGTATTGTAGTTCTTTTATATATACTTGTTAGTTTTTAAAATTAATTATCTAATTTGTCATTAATTATATATGGATCCAAATGGAATTTGATGAAATAAATAATAAATAATAAAAAAAATAATTTCACGGTTTATGGTGTAACCGATTGAATCTTGCCCTCTTACGGTATGATAAGTCAACCATTCTTTGAAGAGCTTTAAAGTTTTTGCATCAGGTAGTTACAGTTTATTTACCTCACATATCCTTAGTATTATATCGATTATTATCTCATTCATGTCGCTATTGCTTTATCAAATTCAATGTATAACGATGTCAGACTGAATAAAACGATATTTGAATTTGTAAGTTTGTTCTTGCGTCTTTGTTTATTTAAATTATGCCGATCTATTCCGAATATTGCGATTTTTGATAAAAAATATCGCTTTACATTAGACGGCTTCTCCAATAATGAAGTTGGTTTCTTGATACAGAATTTAAATGCATCTCGATGATTTCAAAATGTAAAAGTGTTACAAATTAATTTCTAATAAACATGTTTCATATTATCAACCGTAAATATGTATATACTTATGTATTTCATATCTTTATATAAACATAAAAGTAAATATGATCAATTTTCGTTCACTTAACTCAAAGAAAACATATTTACTGTTGTAATGAAAAGCAAAACTTAACTTTTTCTTTAATTTCTTAACAGTAAAATGTTGTTATGAAAATGCCATATAAAACAACAATTTTTAATTTCCTTTTGATTTTTCTTGTATAGTTTTCTTATTTGTACAGTTGAAATATTATCTGGAATCATAATTCATATCTTCAGCTGTTTCTGCAAATACTTATTCAACATTTAGATTTGTGCCACTAGATTGGAAAAATGGAGTTCCGGCAGTTTTGGATATCTCGTATAACTTAATCTAAGCACGATCATAAATTAATCATGGCGGATACACAAGAACCTTGATATTTTTTAATATCATTTTACTTTTGATTTTAAATGAATTTACGGATTACAATCTATTACAAACCACCATTAAATTTTTAATTAATTATTGTAAGACAATACCGCATCAATATATTATTTTACACTTAAAGTGCCGATCGAATCGGCTGAGATCAAGGCAACGATATTACATTTGAATGAATGTTGATGATTTTTTTTTCTTGTGAAAGTTACCGTGAACTACTAAACATTATCACTAATTAACGGGAACCGCACTCAACAATAAACGATATAAGAGATGAGTATTAAGTTTTGAATTTTTCTTTTGTAGTTCTAAACTATTCAAAATCAATTTATGCAAACTCTAATTTCTTATTGGAACTACAACAAAAAATCGCATTCTTTTTATAAATTTTGTATAACGTTTGGTTTGTAGCTCATAATTTGTATTCAAGAAAACGGAAATTGTAGAAATCTTTTCGTGCTTCTTACATATTCATTTCATATAGTCTCACTGTGATGTGTCTTTTTGTTGCTATTCTTATTAGTTAGTAGTTTGTACTCATTTTCATTTCAGAAATTGTTTTTCTGTGTATATTGTAAAAAATTCGTCTATTTATTGTCTAATCTGTAATAAGCTTTCAAAACATTTGTAAATTTAAATGCCATCCGGTAAGATAAAAATTATTGAAATTACTTTCCGTGGGTTAGGTGAATAGATCATTTTAATTTTACGGTAGCCAGTAATAAAACAACCATTAAAATATATAGATATTTTATCTAGACGATGTAAATTTACGTTGCATAACTAAACAGTGGTGAAAATTTGTAAAAATGTATAATTGTCTTGAAAATGTAATATCTTTGAATTATGCGATTAATCGGCGCTATAATCACGATTTCCGCCATGTCTAGAAAAAATTATAAAGTAATAAAGTTTTATTATTAAAATGATTAACATTCTCTGAATTTCGTGGTTTTAAGTTAAAATGGATATAATAGTGATTATAAGGCGCATATATACAGTTTCACTACCTTCCTCATTGGAAAGCATTTAAATATATTTCTCAACCAAAATTTTAATCACAACGTGTCATCTTAAGACGAAGACTGCCCTGTTGACGGTCCCAATTAAGTTTTTGTACTACCAATGGGTTCTAAAAGCAAGCAATGATAGCTTGGTACGTTTCAAGGAGCATAAATATAAACGTTTAATTCATCAGGTAAAACATTTTGAATTCCTGAACATCCTCGGTTAACAAGTTCTTCTATGTTTCGTCATTTTAAAATATGATAAGGGACATTTCATATATTTAGATTATTTGATACACAACTGTGATTCTTGTTGTTATTTCTGACTCTTGTTGCTACATATGAACCGTTTATTTTGAACTTTCCAAAATTATCAAGTTAATGCTAACATTAGTTACAATTTAACGTTATCTATTCACTTGCACATTTTGAGCTGGCTGTCATCTTAAATAGACCATCAAAACCGTTCATACTTGTTTCGAAATATAGTGGAGATTATGTTCGAGTTTAGCATTCTGGACATACTATAGGGTGTTCAGTACATTTTGTCGTAATAGACAGGAAAAACAAGATTTTATAATGTGAAATACATTTTATTATTCAATATAATCTCCCTGAACTTCAATACACTTGTTCCAATGGTGATCTTCTAATTTATGAATTCCATCCTTGAAGTGAAAATGACTGTCAAAATACGCTTTCACGGATGCTCTATTTATTTCGATGAAAATCATTTCGCAGGCATGATTTTTTTAGATGTGAGAACAGCCAGTAGTCAGGGGAGCTTAATCTGGTAAATAGAATGAATATTGCAACAATTCATATTTTAAATCACTGATTTTCGTTATAGTTTTCTGAGCTATGTGAGAGATCTTTTCTCTCGAAATTAACATCTAGCTACTCCAACAGGTAACAATACAAATCTGCTTTTTTTGTTTACCAGTTTGGAGGAAACCATTAGCAAACAGTTGCGTCAAAACAACTGATGTTAACACCTTCTTGGCTAATTTCTGGACCATAACTCGCTTCGGAATGGCTCACACAACTAGCATCTCGTTTTGATTCAGGATCATGGTGGTAGACCTAAGTTTTACCCATAGTGATGAAACGGCGCACAAAATCAAGTCAAATCGGATCAAATTATATCGAATGTGCGTTTTTGTTACATTGTTTCCAAATGCGGCACCCATTGTGCACACAGCTTTCAGAAACCCAAAACTTCAGTTAGAATATTGCTCACACTGCCTAATGAGATCCTTAGGTCTTCTACTAAATCTTTTTCGCTTAATCGAAGATCTTTAAAAACCATATGCTTACCACAATTTCTATTGTTGATGCTATTTTTATACGTCCTTCACATGGATTGTAACGGCTGCATTTAACTCTGGTGGTGCGATATGTACATTATTCGATTTTGTGATGGTAATAGCTTTTTTAGCTTATGTTGTCGAGCGATAGTACATTGTTATATTCAAAATACATAGGTCAGTAAACTTGAATTACCAAATACTATTGAAACGGAAATTAATTTCTTGATTGTGTGGTACCGACTTTACTGCATAATATGGGTAAATGGATTTGTGTGTATCATCTCAGTATGCATTTTTCTTGTGCAATTGGGTATATTAATAGTACATGGTACAGTCGTGACCAACAACAAATACCAACTCATAATTTGATTATGTACATACAGAGATATTATGTTCTTGCAAATGTTTATCTATTTGTATTTGGCTGCACAAACAAAGCATATAAATTTCATATTCATTTAACAATAAGTTCCGCAAGTACATGATTGGTTACAATTATAAAAACAAAAAAAATGTGTTTAAAACAAAAGTAAACCACATGCTGGGAAGAGACATCAAGAATAAAAATTTTATCCGCAAAAGCCGATCGTTTTTTTGTGCAGATTTTTGTGAATTGGTAAGCCTTTGGATGTTCCAAATATTCTCATTAATTACAAAACCAAAAAAAATTTTTTATTTTGAAGTGTGTTAGCTAAGTTTCGCATCCGTGTTTCGAGCGAGTTACCGCTAATTTTAGAGGAAATATACGTAGCACACAAATATTCCCGGAATAATAATTCGTTTCTGGCGGATAAGTTTTTTTGATACCGTCTTTATTTAACGGGGAATTAACACCATATTTATTTCCTCATAAATATAGAACATTAAATTTTTGGGGGCTCAAATTAAAAAAAAAAAGTTTTTTTCTTCACGGTAATCGAGTTAGTATACCGAACATCTGGATTATCAATAGGCCTACTATCGGGCACTACAGCTTAAGCCACATACATGGTAATGAAGTTTTTACTAAATTTTACTAAGTGACGTCATTTACATTTAGTAATGTTTTAATAAAAACTTCATTCGTGTATATAGGTGATAGAAGTATTTACTAAATCTTACTAATTTTTTTGTAGATTGACTGTGTCATAAATTGAATGAATATTGATCAATTAATAAAAACGAAAATATTTTTTTGTGTAAAGAAATATGTTGGACTGCAAATTAAATTAAAAAAAATGATTATATCACAATAATGACAAAAATCAATGGAAATGTTTTATGGTAAAAATTACAATAACACTTTGTTTATGCGACACCGAGTAATAATTCAAGATATTTATATCCGATCAATTTAATCGCTAGTACACCACAATACAATTTAGCCGTCCACCAATGAATAAATTTTGAGGAATATAATAATCAAATTAATTGCCCTGGCAAGATTTAAAAAATTGTCACATACTGAAGCCAGAAAATATTCGTTGGCCCAATTAGCGGTGCACATCGTTTGATAGGTGGATGTTTAAGGAGCGTATATGAGTTTTTTTAGAATTTTTCTATGTATAGTAGTTGAGATATAGTCCATAGAAGTCAGAAAATATTCGTTGGCCCAACTAGCGGTGCACATCGTTTGATAGGTGAATGTTTAAGCGTGAAGGTGAATGTTGAGCGTATATGATTTTTTTTAGAATTTTTCTATGTATAGTAGTTGAGATATAGTCTATAGAAGTCAGGAAATATGCGTTGGCCCAATTAGCGGTGCACAGCGTTTGATAGGTGAATGTTTCAGGAGCGTATATGAATTTTTTTAGAATTTTTCTATGTATAGTAGTTGAGATGTAGTCCATAGAAGTTAGGAAATTTTCGTTGGCCCAACTAGCGGTGCACATCGTTTGATAGGTGAATGTTTAAGGAGCGTATATGAATTTTTTTAGAATTTTTTTATGTATAGTAGTTGAGATATAGTCTATAGAAGTTAAGAAATATTCGTTGGTCCAACTAGCGGTGCATATCGTTTGATAGGTGAATGTTTAAGCGTGAAGGTGAATGTTGAGCGTACATGATTTTTTTTAGAATTTTTCTATGTATAGTAGTTGAGATACAGTCTATAGAAGTCAGGAAATATTCGTTGGCCCAATTAGCGGTGCACATCGTTTGATAGGTGAATGTTTAAGGAGCGTATATGAATTTTTTTAGAATTTTTCTATGTATAGTAATTGAGATATAGTCCATAGAAGCCAGAAAATATTCGTTGGCCCAATTAGCGGTGCACATCGTTTGATAGGTGAATGTTTAAGCGTGAAGGTGAATGTTGAGCGTATATGATTTTTTTTAGAATTTTTCTATGTATAGTAGTTGAGATATAGTCTATAGAAGTCAGGAAATATTCGTTGGTTCAATTAGCGGTGCACATCGTTTGATAGGTGAATGTTTAAGGAGCGTATATGAATTTTTTTAGAATTTTTCTATGTATAGTAGTTGAGATATAGTCTATAGAAGTCAGGAAATATGCGTTGGCCCAATTAGCGGTGCACAGCGTTTGATAGGTGAATGTTTCAGGAGCGTATATGAATTTTTTTAGAATTTTTCTATGTATAGTAGTTGAGATGTAGTCCATAGAAGTTAGGAAATTTTCGTTGGCCCAACTAGCGGTGCACATCGTTTGATAGGTGAATGTTTAAGGAGCGTATATGAATTTTTTTAGAATTTTTTTATGTATAGTAGTTGAGATATAGTCTATAGAAGTTAAGAAATATTCGTTGGCCCAACTAGCGGTGCATATCGTTTGATAGGTGAATGTTTAAGCGTGAAGGTGAATGTTGAGCGTACATGATTTTTTTTAGAATTTTTCTATGTATAGTAGTTGAGATACAGTCTATAGAAGTCAGGAAATATTCGTTGGCCCAATTAGCGGTGCACATCGTTTGATAGGTGAATGTTTAAGGAGCGTATATGAATTTTTTTAGAATTTTTCTATGTATAGTAATTGAGATATAGTCCATAGAAGCCAGAAAATATTCGTTGGCCCAATTAGCGGTGCACATCGTTTGATAGGTGAATGTTTAAGCGTGAAGGTGAATGTTGAGCGTATATGATTTTTTTTAGAATTTTTCTATGTATAGTAGTTGAGATATAGTCTATAGAAGTCAGGAAATATTCGTTGGCCCAATTAGCGGTGCACATCGTTTGATAGGTGAATGTTTAAGGAGCGTATATGAATTTTTTTAGAATTTTTCTATGTATAGTAGTTGAGATATAGTCTATAGAAGTCAGGAAATATGCGTTGGCCCAATTAGCGGTGCACAGCGTTTGATAGGTGAATGTTTCAGGAGCGTATATGAATTTTTTTAGAATTTTTCTATGTATAGTAGTTGAGATATAGTCCATAGAAGTCAAAAAATATTCATTGGCCCAACTAGCGGTGCACATCGTTTGATAGGTGAATGTTTAAGGAGCGTATATGATTTTTTTTAGAATTTTTCTATGTATAGTAGTTGAGATGTAGTCCATAGAAGTCAGAAAATATTCGTTGGCCTAACTAGCGGTGCATATCGTTTGATAGGTGAATGTTTAAGGAGCGTATATGAATTTTTTTAGAATTTTTTTATGTATAGTAGTTGAGATATAGTCTATAGAAGTTAAGAAATATTCGTTGGCCCAACTAGCGGTGCATATCGTTTGATAGGTGAATGTTTAAGCGTGAAGGTGAATGTTGAGCGTATATGATTTTTTTTAGAATTTTTCTATGTATAGTAGTTGAGATATAGTCTATAGAAGTCAGGAAATATGCGTTGGCCCAATTAGCGGTGCACAGCGTTTGATAGGTGAATGTTTCAGGAGCGTATATGAATTTTTTTAGAATTTTTCTATGTATAGTAGTTGAGATGTAGTCCATAGAAGTTAGGAAATTTTCGTTGGCCCAACTAGCGGTGCACATCGTTTGATAGGTGAATGTTTAAGGAGCGTATATGAATTTTTTTAGAATTTTTCTATGTATAGTAATTGAGATATAGTCCATAGAAGCCAGAAAATATTCGTTGGCCCAATTAGCGGTGCACATCGTTTGATAGGTGAATGTTTAAGCGTGAAGGTGAATGTTGAGCGTATATGATTTTTTTTAGAATTTTTCTATGTATAGTAGTTGAGATATAGTCTATAGAAGTCAGGAAATATTCGTTGGCCCAATTAGCGGTGCACATCGTTTGATAGGTGAATGTTTAAGGAGCGTATATGAATTGTTTTAGAATTTTTCTATGTATAGTAGTTGAGATATAGTCTATAGAAGTCAGGAAATATGCGTTGGCCCAATTAGCGGTGCACAGCGTTTGATAGGTGAATGTTTCAGGAGCGTATATGAATTTTTTTAGAATTTTTCTATGTATAGTAGTTGAGATATAGTCCATAGAAGTCAAAAAATATTCATTGGCCCAACTAGTGGTGCACATCGTTTGATAGGTGAATGTTTAAGGAGCGTATATGATTTTTTTTAGAATTTTTCTATGTATAGTAGTTGAGATGTAGTCCATAGAAGTCAGAAAATATTCGTTGGCCTAACTAGCGGTGCATATCGTTTGATAGGTGAATGTTTAAGGAGCGTATATGAATTTTTTTAGAATTTTTTTATGTATAGTAGTTGAGATATAGTCTATAGAAGTTAAGAAATATTCGTTGGCCCAACTAGCGGTGCATATCGTTTGATAGGTGAATGTTTAAGCGTGAAGGTGAATGTTGAGCGTATATGATTTTTTTTAGAATTTTTCTTTGTATAGTAGTTGAGATACAGTCTATAGAAGTCAGGAAATATTCGTTGGCCCAATTAGCGGTGCACATCGTTTGATAGGTGAATGTTTAAGGAGCGTATATGAATTTTTTTAGAATTTTTCTATGTATAGTAGTTGAGATGTAGTCCATAGAAGTCAGAAAATATTAGTTGGCCCAACTAGCGGTGCACATCGTTTGATAGGTGAATGTTTAAGGAGCGTATATGAATTTTTTTAGAATTTTTCTATGTATAGTAGTTGAGATGTAGTCCATAGAAGTTAGGAAATTTTCGTTGGCCCAACTAGCGGTGCACATCGTTTGATAGGTGAATGTTTAAGGAGCGTATATGAATTTTTTTAGAATTTTTCTATGTATAGTAGTTGAGATATAGTCCATAGAAGTCAGAAAATATTCGTTGGCCCAACTAGAGGTGCACATCGTTTGATAGGTGAATGTTTAAGGAGCGTATATGAATTTTTTGAGAACTTTTCTATGTATCAAACGATGTGCACTGCTAGTTGTTCCAACGAATAGTTCCCGACTTCTATGGACTGTATCTCAACTACTATATAGATGCAAAATTTGATTTCGGTTCTGTTTTTGTTATGTCGTTGATATATTCTTTGTACCTCTCTGGAAAACGTCTACCTGTTTGTCGGATGTAAAATTTTGGGCATTCGTCAAATGTTAGTGTATATATTGTTCGTCTATTTTTTGGGGCGTTTTAAATTTTGGGTTTTCTGTTCTAATTTATTACTGTTTTTGTAGGGTGTCATGTTTCCGATTTTTTTTTGAAAGTCTTTTCTATTATTTTGTAGTCATTTTATTGTATTCTACGTTTTGAATTTTTTTCTCTGCACTGGTTGTCATTTTCAATTGTGAGGTCCATATATGTATATTATTTTCTGTTTCTAAGGTAAATTTTATAATGGGTTGTAAGTTACTTTTACATTATATTATCTTTAAATTTGTTGTTTTTGCTATTAATGTTCCGTCTTTTTAAATGAGTCATATTTATGCGAATGTTCCTACCTGAAAGTGGACTTCCCTCAAGACGGACTATATATAGAAAAATTCAAAAAACTCATACATGCTCCTTAAAGATTCACCTATCAAACGATGTGCACCGCTGGTTGGGCCAACGAATAATTTTAAATTCTATGGAATATATCTCAACTACTATACATAGAAAAATTCTAAAAAAAATCATATACGCTCCTTAAACATTCACCTATCAAACGATGTGCACCGCTAGTTTGGCCAACTAATATTTTCTGACTTCTATGGACTATATCTCAACTACTATACATAGAAAAATTCTAAAAAAATTCATATACGCTCCTTAAACATTCACCTATTAAACGATGTGCACCGCTAGTTGGGCAAATGAAGATTTTTTGACTTCTATGACTATATCTCAACTACTATACATAGAAAAATTCTAAAAAAATCATATACGCTCCTTAAACATTCACCTATCAAACGATATGCACCGCTAGTTAAGCCAACGAATATTTCCTGACTTCTATGGACTATATCTCAACTACTATACATAGAAAAATTCTAAAAAAATTCATACACGCTCCTTAAACATTCACCTATTAAACGATGTGCACCGCTAGTTGGGCAAATGAAGATTTTTTGACTTCTATGGACTATATCTCAACTACTATACATAAAAAAATTCATATACGCTCCTTAAACATTCACCTATCAAACGATGTGCACCGCTAGTTTGACCAACTAATATTTTCAGACTTCTATGGACTATATCTCAACTACTATACATAGAAAAATTCTAAAAAAATTCATATACGCTCCTTAAACATTCACCTATCAAACGATATGCACCGCTAGTTAGGCCAACGAATATTTTCTGACTTTAATGGACTACATCTCAACTACTATACATAGAAAAATTCTAAAAAAAATCATATACGCTCCTTAAACATTCACCTATCAAACGATGTGCACCACTAGTTGGGCCAATGAATATTTTTTGACTTCTATGAACTATATCTCAACTACTATACATAGAAAAATTCTAAAATAATTCATATACGCTACTTAAACATTCACCTATCAAACCATGTGCACCGCTAGTTGGGCCAACTAATATTTCTTAAATTCTATAGACTATATCTCAACTACTATACATAGAATTCTAAAAAAATTCATATACGCTCCTTAAACATTCACCTATCAAACGATGTGCACCGCTAGTTGGGCAAACGAAAATTATCTGACTTCTATGGACTATATCTCAACTACTTTACACAGAAAAATTCTAAAATAACTCATATACGCTCCTTAAACATTCACCTATCAAACGATGTGCACCGCTGGTTGGGCCAACGAATATTTCTTAAATTCTATGGACTATATCTCAAAATCAACTACTATACATATAATTCTAAAAAAATTCATATACGCTACTTAAAAATTCACCTATAAAACGATGTGCACCGCTAGTTGGGCCAACTAATATTTTCTGACTTCTATGGACTATATCTCAACTACTATACATAGAAAAATTCTAAAAAATTCATATACGCTCCTTAAACATTCACCTATCAAACGATGTGCACCGCTAGTTGGGCCAACTAATATTTTTTGAATTCTATGGACTATATCTCAACTACTATACATAGATAAATTCTAAAAAAATTCATATACGCTCCTTAAACATTCACATATCAAACGATGTGTACCGCTAGTTGGGCCAACGGATATTTCCTGATTTCTATGAACTGTATATATCTCAGCTCTTTTTGAATTCAAAAATTATAGAAACTTTGAACAAATATATCGCGATATTTTTATATCATATACTAAAGTTATATACCATGTTACAATAGTTAACAGTAATTTTGTTGTTTACTGTAATTTATTTAGAATGTACGAATGTAGTTCATGTTTTAAATGATGTGGCTAGTTTTATTCATACAATTTTGTAATCAAAATTTTACAAATTTTTTTTTTTATTTTTATTTATAAATTTTTTATACTTGCATATCAAGTTTTTAACTCTCAGCCTCAAAAATATTTACTGTTATGATAGCTAAAACTATAACGACACAAAAATTTTTCTGGGTTGAGAGAAAAATATTTTTTTTTGGTGAAAGAGGAAGATTCAAAGTAATTTTTGATTTTCGATATCAGTATATTTCTTGGAGAGTAGAATTTAGTTGTTTTTGTTTATTTACACATTTTATCAGAACTTTTTATTGTTTTTATCAAACTCAACATTTTTATTTATTATTTAACTGTTATTCGGAAATATTTATACCCGAATTTAGATTTATTGCTATAATTGTTAATTAAATATCGCAATAGTATACATAAACTTGTATAGTATTGCCATACGCAACTTTTTCGATTTTCGGGGATAGAAATTTGGGCTATCTTCACAAAGGTGTATTATATTTATTATTATATTTTTGGATTTATAAAATATTTTGGTTTATTATTTTTTTACGAAATTTGAAAACAAATGCAGACGATTTTATTCAATGATTTTTAATTTAATGAATAATTATTCATTCCTGAAAAGAGATATTCTTTCAATTCGAGCTTACATTTGATTATGGTTTTTATGGACTTTATGTGTATCGGCAATTCGTTATATTTTATAAACCCGTTAAGGAAAATTTTATTCCTAGTAATATGTAATGAAATAATGAATATGTGAAGGCGGCTTCAAGAGACTTTCGCTTATATTTGTTGCTTTTGTCAACCTTCAAAATCTCTTGATCTCTGGATGAAGTATGCAGATGACATGACTCTTGATTACAGCCGACACCATATTGAAAATGTAACAAAAAATTTAGCTCTCCACGATATCAAAATAATTCTTATACAGCACGGGCTTTCTTGCGCTATGATCGGCTTACCAACTCGATCGAGAAGTCCCGTAGAAGTGCAACTCTTCGATACAGTTCGAGAAGCCGAAGAAGCTGAATTACGAATTCAACTACTAAACGAAAAGCAGTTGGATGCATTTTTAAAACAACTGCTACAGTGGATATGAAAATGTCTTACGCCGAAGTTGAGATTTGAATATTTGGTTTGTCATCATTTGTGCATTTGAGCGCGTGCCTGCCGTTTAAGATTTAAACTTAACCGCGTATATGAATTTACTTTATTTTTGATAAAAGTGCATAAAATTTACATCTTAAGAAACCTTTTTAATCATTTCTTGACCAAAAATTCAATAAAATGTATTCACGTGACTGATTATTCAGTCTCAGGTCAGCTAGTTTTATATTGTTTATAAAAATTAAATCTAGAATCGGCGAGGATACCTAGAGGAGTACCTTGATTTCCATGATTTGTTTGTTCGTTTAATTTATTTAAATCATTTGGTAAGTTTTCAAATAGATGTTTATTTTTAAATATAATGTATTTTTTTATTTTTTTTTTTTTTCAAATTTATATTGAGCGAGTTTGCTGGAAGCCAATTATCAATTATTGTTTCGTACAACATGTCTTAATTAAACCTTTCAAGCTTATTAAAAATAAGTCATTAAGATAACAATTGAGCAAGACTGCCTCGAGGTGCTCCACTTAAAACAACAAGTATAGCACTATGTCAGTTCTCGATAGGTATTTGTATACTAAATACAAAATACGACCACTAAAATATTCTTTAAAGCAACTTCAAGTAGATTCACTAGGATTTAACGTCTTAAACTTCGAAATTAGTATACTATGATTTACACAGTCAACGGTCTTTTGTATATCCTTCGCCATTTTGTTTGTTTATCTCAATTGCGTCATATACTCGTATTAAATTATTTAAATTAGCAATAGCAGTTTGTGTTTTACTCGTTTTGATAAAACGAAATTGTTTTTGGTTTCTTATTTTGAGATAATAATAACGTATGGTTTTTAACATTGCACTGCCAGAATCTCAGGACGCTTCACCTCGACCTAACTGATACAGTCAAGCAGGGATGCTCAATTCTCTCGCTCTCCGAGATCTGACTACTGAATGACGAGCATGTTCAATTATAATAATTTTGAACGGTGCGTTCAGTTCAAGAGAGATATTCAACGGGCGGTCGGAGTAGCAATATATAAAAATTCAAGTAGAACTCATACAGTCTCATCTCGCATAAGGAAATCATCGTTGGACAAACAACTGGTATGAGCGTAACAACACAACCCATTGGCGATATACGATGCTTTCAGTAGTTGAATACAACACGCCGAATAAAGCTGTCGGAGACATAATCAAGTACATACAATTCGTCCTTGCTCCATATTCTGAAAAAATTTCAAAAATTTTCCAAGAAGACTAACATCTTTAGTCCATGATTATGAGCAGGGATTTCATTTTGCTGCTCCCTAAGCTGAATCACTTATAAACTTCCTGCGATACGAATTCGATTTGCACAAAATCTCAGATCGAAATATATCTACTGCGAGATAGGGGATCGCGTTTTTGATGCTTGCAGCTACAATAATCCAATTGCGTCGATTATACCGTCGATTATTGCGTCGATTATACCGAACAAATGAAAATCTCTGGTTAGTAAAATTGCATTCCTTCTTTCTTCCAAGTTAACTGTACACACGCACTATACACACGCCATGTTCACACATCTCCTTGAGAGTAACTAATGGACTCACTTTTTTTTATCAAATTTTAGTTAGTTAAAATCAAATATAGGTAGATAACACAGTCTCTATGTATTAGGTGAACAAATAAATTTCCGACCTATCTAAGGTGTCGTTAGTATCACTGCTTGCATATTTTTCAATCAGACAATAAATGTTTTTGGAGGTTAGATGTCAAGCTTCAATAATTACTAGTGACATTTGTTCAAAGCGTAAACAACAATTATTTTCATGTAATTGAAGATGTCGAATTTTGTGCCAAAAAACAACATTTGCGGAAAGTATTGCTTCATTATTTTTTGTTGAAGAAAAGTGCAGCGGAAACAAATCGTTTGCTTGTGAAAGTTTACGGTGAACATGCGCCATCGAAAACAACCATCAAAGAGTGGTTTCAATGATTCAAAGTTGGTGATTTTGACGTAAGAGACAAAGAACGTGAAGGCAGACCAAGAAAATTTAAAGATGGAGAATTGGAAGAATTGCTTGATGTGAACCCTTGTCAGACTGAAAAATATTTGGCAGAAGAGTTGAACATTACCCAACAATGTGTTTCGCAATGTATACATGCAATGGGATTGGTTCAGAAGCTGGTAAATTGATAGTGTTACACAAATTGCAAGAAAGGGACATGAAAGGTTGGAAAACCATGTGCGAATTGTTGTTTCAACGACAAAAAAGGAAGGGGTTTTTGTATCGGATCATCACTGGGGATGAAAAATGGATCCATTATGACAATCCAAAGGGCAAACCAGCGTGGGTCAAGCCAGGTGAACCAGGCCCGTCGACGCCAAAAGCAAATATCTACGGTTGGAAGGCGATGCTTTGTATTTGGTGGGATATGAAGGGTGTCGTCTATTATGAGCTGTTGAAAGAGCGTGAAACCATTACGTGACAAGTTTATCGACAACATATGATGGCTTTAAAGCAACCTCTAGCTGGAAAACGACCGGAATGGGACAAAAGGCAAAATGAATATTTTGCAATATGACAACGCTAGGCCACATGTTGCTATATCTGTCAAAAATTACTTGGACAGGCAGAACTGGGAAATTCTACTCCACACGCCGTATTCACCAGACATTGCTCCCTCTGATTACTACTTGTTCCGGTCGATGCAATCAGCCCTGGCACAGCAGCACAATCAAATGAAAACGTCAAAAAATGGGTCGATGACTAGATCGCCTCGAAACCACCAGACTTCTTCCAATGGGGAATCCGTTTATTGCCTGAACGATGGGCGAAGGTTATAGCTTCCGAAGGAGAATACTTTGAATAAAACATTCTTTCATTCCCTACAAAATCTAATGTCTTTTATTTCAGTTAAAAAGGTCGGAAATTTATTTGTAGACCCAATATCACAAAAAATATTTATCATAAAAGTTTCCTCGATGGTTTTCTTGTAATATCTTTTTCTATAAAGTTCTGTTTTTATACAGAACTATTCAGAACAACGATATTACAAAAAATCTATGAAACGTTTTAGATAGATTTTTCGTGTTATGCAGAGCACAATTTCATCTAACATATATTGCATTACAAAAAAAAAAAAAAAAATTATGATTTGACCAAATTTGATTTAGGCTATTTCGATCTCGAACAACTGTTTTTTAAAAAAAATCGGTTAAAATATTTGACGAACTAAATTAATGGTTAGATCATGCTTGTTGTTCATAGATATCTCTAATATTCAGAAATAAAATTATGTGTGATATTCATTCTAAACTGCAAAATTAGTTCAGATTTATAAATCTCCAATTAGAAATATTTTGGTGATTTATAAATCTTAATTTATTTAGAAAATTTTAATTAAACATCAGGCGCTGTTTTTTTTGTGTCATCTATGAGCTAACCATTAATTTAGTTAATCGAAAATTTACGCAAATAAAATCGGCGTGAAGCTCACAGTAAGTACGTTAATCTCAGACTAAAAATCAGTTATCTATTTTCAAAGATGTACAACAGGCGGCTTTGCAAGGGAAATCTCTTTCACAGCCGCGAATTTACCCTCGTTTGACGTTTTGATTATCGATAAAACGTAATCATATTTTATTTGTTTTTGTTTCAATACATCTTGATGAACTTGATTCCGGCTAGAATCGAAATTCATTCGTTTGTGAGCGAGCAAATAGATTATAGTAGTTTAGTAAGCGATTAAATAGTTCAACTCTAAACAATTTGAGCAGCAATCAAAACCACCCCTATATCTCAGGCCCGAAGTATGACAAAATGCTCAAACTTGTCTACTAAGTTCAGTTGACCATCTCTCTCATCAAAACACATTCGTTTGTGAATGGGCAATTATTTGTTATTAATTAAAATGAAGTTTAATCTGTCGAATTTAAAATACTTAATGTTACGTACTTTTATGATACTCGAAGTTTAATGTTAATATTTTTTTTTTTTTTTATTTATCATTATTTTATTGCTTCTTTTATTAATTAAGTTATAATTGTTGCATTTTAAATTCAGTGAATGTGTAAAATAACTCAACAAAAATACTAGTTGATATTTTTGATCAATCGATCAAAAATTTCTTTCAATTTACCACACAATCAATCAACAAGAAAAATTTAGTAAGATTTAGTAAATTCTTCCAACGCGTCCACATACAGATGATCAACTACACCTTACAAACGACTAATCAACTTTAAATAACGATCGTCAGATAATGTTGTGTTGTGTGTATAGTGGTAGTGCTTATGTAAAACAAAAGAAAATAATCGCTCGGTAAATTTGAAAGCAAAATATTTCGAAAGAAAATTGAAAAAAAAAAAATATTACTATACGATCAAAATTTTGTGAAAGAAAATGTCGTTGGTGAAAAATTAAAGTACTAGTTTGTCAAAAAATCTGAGACAAATTGCATGTTACAGAATTAAAAAAAAAAAAAATAAGTGTTTTTGAAAAGGGTATTTGGAGCAACATATTTAATTTAAGTTTTTAGGCACTCCAAACAACCTCAGAGTACTCTAAGGCGGAATTTGGTGTGGTGAGTTTTTTTTATATATATTTTCATCATTATATGATATTATATTGAATATTACATATACGGGTTATTACTTTGGCTCCCAATTCCGTTTGATATATTTAACACTTAAGATTATGCATTTAAAAATATTCATTGGTTAATACGAATTTCTTTCAAACAAAAAAAAATACTAAATTTTACTTAATGATAAAACTATTAGTTTGTAATTATAAATTTTACGTTTGATAATAATAAATTAAAGTAAATATGGAAAAAAAAATTTATGTGAAGATGATATGGGATATGTGAGAAAAATGTGGGTGCTTTTCAATCAAGTGGTCAAAAAAAAAACGTGGAACTTTTGTAGACCTTACCTTTGTACGACGGCTATGTGAACCCCCAAAACCAACTGTAAGCTACCTATCTTAAACACGTAATAGACGTCAAGGTCAGTAACAGGATCATTTTCAAGACTTGTACGACCACATTTATTTTAAGCAGCCCATCTTTCTACGATTCAAAATGAACGTGAAGAAACCTTATACACTGTTAACAATCGTTCATTAATTGGTGTTATTCCATACACATTCCAAAACCAACAATTTTATCTCTGCACGATATTAAATATTTTTTATTGTAAAAAAATACTGTGACAAGTCATTTTTGAACCATTATGTATTCATAAAAAAAATTATCATTTTTAGAAAAATAAAATGACGAACCTAATAGCTGAGACAACCTAAAACAGATATTTCATCCTATGTAAACGTAAAAATTTAAACTGCGATTTCATTTTCTGTAAATAGCCGCATACAATCAAAAATATTTTGTTTTTTGGGTATACGTATACGCAGTTTGTCGAAAAATCACATATACAACGATGACGTTGGAGTTATCAGAAGTTTGTTTTGTTTTCGTTTTTTAGTTCAAATGAAAAATCTAATTTGATTGTCTAAGCTAATAGCGATATCACTTATCGAACGACAACATACTGAGCAACCTAATATATCTAACACTATATTAAATCAGATGTAACTACTGTCAAAAATTTAATCATATTGGGACATTTGCTATACAAGAATAAGAAAAAACAAGAGAAAAAAGCAAATTTTCCAACCAACGCCGAATATCTGAAGCTTTTTTAGCAATCGTGCTATACCAGAGCAACGAATAAGATACCAGGAAATGCCAATATTTAACCAACATCAAAACTCAAACTTACATGAAACAAGTTTCAAACAAACGGCAACAGCTAATTTTCAACCGAACCGCAAAACTACAAGTACGAGTCAGAAAGGCACACATACATATACAATGAAACCCACATTTTTATTCCAGGAACAAGTAATAGATTTTCAACAGCATAAAAAGCAATATTGACATACAAATCAGCAACAACAATCCATTAAAAAATATTGGTATTTTCAGAAATTCTGCAAACTAATTAATGTCAAATTAAACCATCACAACATTACCCAATTGAAGT
Organism: Nephrotoma appendiculata; assembly: GCA_947310385.1. NCBI lineage: Eukaryota > Metazoa > Arthropoda > Insecta > Diptera > Tipulidae > Nephrotoma > Nephrotoma appendiculata. The sequence continues at coordinate 272,936,725 of OX371224.1, forward strand.
TAATACTAAATTAATCCTAAACCAACAAAAACTAAAATTAATAAGAGTGATTAGTTTAAAGTAGCCATTTAGGCGAAGGTGGAACGCAACAAATATTTATATTGAAATAATTATTTAAATATTTATTTGTTTAATTAATTCAAAGTTTTATATTAAAAACAATAATGTTAACATAAAATTGAAGACGTTTATAAAAGTCTAAAATCAAATAAAAAAAATTACAATAAAACTCTATATTTAATTATATTAATTAAAAAATGTTGAAATATTTTCCGAATTATAATATTTTGAACGATCGAAAAACATGTCAGTATAATGTTTTGGTAGACCTACATGTATACTCGACAAGTAACGACCCGATTAAAATTCTGATGGAACTCGCGTATCTAAAACGACATTCAATTGAAGAATGGATTTTCTTAGTAAATTTGATTCTAAGAAAATGCATATCTCAAGATTTTCACCAATCGGCAAACCTGCCACTATAATATTTTGGTAGACCTATATGTGTACTCTACTTGGGCTAACCCGATTAAAATTCTGATGGGGCTCGCATATCTAAAAGAACATTTAATTGAAGATCGGAATTTCTTAGTAAATTTGATTCTAAGAAAATTCATATCTCAAGATTTTCACCGATCGGCAAACTTGCCACTATAATATTTTTGTAGACCTATATGTGTACTCTACTTGGGCTAACCCGATTAAAATCCTAATGGGGCTCGCATATCTAAAAGAACATTTAATTGAAGAACGGAATTTCTTAGTAAATTTGATTAAAAGAAAATTCATATCTCAAGATTTTCACCGATCGGCAAACTTGCCACTATAATATTTTTGTAGACCTATATGTGTACTCTACTTGGGCTAACCCGATTAAAATTCTGAAGGGGGTCGCATTTCTAAAAGAACATTTAATTGAAGAACGGAATTTCTTAGTAAATTTGATTCTGAGAAAATTCATATCTTAAGATTTTCACCGATTGGCAAACCTGCCACTATAATATTTTGGTAAACCTTTATGTGTACTCTGCTTGGGCTAATCCGATTTAAATTATAATGGGGCTCACATATATTAAACGACATTCTTGTGAGGAACAGTATTTCTTCAGTGAAATCAAAATCAATGAAATTATTGAGAAATGAAAATTCTAAGAAATACTATTCCTCACAAGAATTGTTGTGTAATATACCAGAAAAGACGATTCATTTATTTGTTTTCCGTATTGTTAGTAAGGTTGTTCAATTTTAACAAAATAAACACATTTGCGTACAAGAAATGAAAATGCATACTTGTAACCTCGAAAAATGCACATTTGTTTTCCGTAGTGCTTGTATAACATTTTCATTTCCTCGAAATTTTAGTATATAAGAACCGCATTATTGTTTTAAGATATAGTTACAGTTTTTGTTATAAATTAGACAGTTATAGTTATAAGTCATACAGTTATAAATTAGATGGTTATATGACTATTTAACTAACTATTTAGTCATAAGCAGTAATCCTCAAAAAATTATTTTAAATGTAAATTTAAGTTATGTGAAATTAATAAAATTGTAATAACAGAGAAACGTGAAATGCAGTATAAAATAACCTATCCCGAAACCGCTCCGCACAACAGAATGTTGTTTTAGATATGCGATCCCCATTAGAATTTTAATCGGGTTAGCCCAAGCAGAGTACACATATAGGTCTACAAAAATATTATAGTGGCAAGTTTGCCGATCGGTGAAAATCTTGAGATATGAATTTTCTTAGAATCATATTTACTGAAAATCGATTCTTCAATCGAATGTCGTTTGAAATTTGATTCTAAGAAAATTCATATCTCAAGATTTTCACCGATCGGCAAACTTGCCACTATAATATTTTTGTAGACCTATATGTGTACTCTACTTGGGCTAACCCGATTAAAATTCTGAAGGGGGTCGCATTTCTAAAAGAACATTTAATTGAAGAACGGAATTTCTTAGTAAATTTGATTCTGAGAAAATTCATATCTCAAGATTTTCACCGATCAGCAAACCTGCCGCTATAATATTTTGGTAGACCTATATGTGTACTCTACTTCGGCTAATCCGATTAAAATTCTGATGGGGCTCGCATTTCTAAAAGAACATTTAATTGAAGAACGGAATTTCTTAGTAAATTTGATTCTGAGAAAATTCATATCTCAAGATTTTCACCGATCAGCAAACCTGCCGCTATAATATTTTGGTAGACCTATATGTGTACTCTACTTCGGCTAATCCGATTAAAATTCTGATGGGGCTCGCATTTCTAAAAGAACATTTAATTGAAGAACGGAATTTCTTAGTAAATTTGATTCTGAGAAAATTCATATCTTAAGATTTTCACCGATTGGCAAACCTGCCACTATAATATTTTGGTAGACCTATATGTGTACTCTATTTGGGCTAAGCCGATTAAAATTCTGAAGGGGGTCGCATTTCTAAAAGAACATTTAATTGAAGAACGGAATTTCTTAGTAAATTTGATTCTGAGAAAATTCATATCTTAAGATTTTCACCGATTGGCAAACCTGCCACTACAATATTTTGGTAGACCTTTATGTGTACTCTACTTGGGCTAATCCGATTTAAATTATAATGGGGCTCACATATATTAAACGACATTCTTGTGAGGAACAGTATTTCTTCAGTGAAATCAAAATCAATGAAATTATTGAGAACTGAAAATTCTAAGAAATACTATTCCTCACAAGAATGTCGTTTTAGATATGCGATCCCCATTAGAATTTTAATCGGGTTAACCCAAGTAGAGTACACATATAGGTCTACCAAAATATTTTGTGGCAGTTTTGCCGATCGATAAAAATCTTGAGATATGAATTTTCTTAGAATCAAATTTACTAAGAAATTCCGTTCTTCAATTAAATGTTCTTTTAGATATGCGAGCCCCATTAGATTTTTAATCGGGTTGACCCAAGTAGAGTATACATATAGGAATACCAGGTTGTTTTAGTGGCGAGTTTTGTGACCGGTTTAAATTTTAAGGTATGAAATTATTAATAAGCAAGATTTCTTTGAGATGCCGGGTTTCACAAGAATGTCGTTTTAGACCATTATAATTTTATTTTGGTTCGCGCTAGTAGAGTCCTTGTATAGGTATTCAAATTATCTATTTTTTTTAATTTTGCGTACTTTGAAGGAATAAAATGCATAATAACTTAACGATTATTATTTTCCGAAAATTCCTACTGTTATTTGACTCTACTTTTAATTTTTTCTTTTAATAAAACCTGTGAACGATGTTTAGTTACTTCTGGCATAACATAATTTCTCCACAATTTTTCTGTTTTTAAAATAATTGATTTTTATTAAATTGAACCTAAATAAACAATGTGAATTTAATTTATTTGTAAACCAAACAATTTTGTAAAAACGCCTAAATGTTCGCAAATCACCAATCCATCTTCACATTTTGTTTTATTTTGAATTATCGTATAAACTTCATACTTCTCAGTAGAAGTGTGAAGTTTTTCCTAAAATAGTACTAACCGCCATTTTTACAATTTAGGATAAACTTCATTGGCATCACAACATTACAGTGACAACGAGGTTAAAAATTTACAAGTGAGAATTAGATCATTTTCAAGCATGAATCACTAAAATTCAGAAGCCAACGAATCCATTAATACATCAATCAACCAAACCAAACCAAATCGTTCAGCTATTCCAAGACGTCAATAAATTTAGTTTCTAAGAAAGCGAGCCGAGACGCTCATAATCTAATTCAAAACATACAATCATTGTATTAATCCACTGAGTCCAGAAGCCCTTTCAACATATTTAGTTAACGACCAAAATCAATTTCGTAATAAATAAATGAATAAATTGCAAAATTAAAACAAACATCAACAACTAACAGCAGTCAAATCAAATGTCATCAGACAATTTCAATCATAAGCAAACTTTTGTGACGTAACATAATTTTTTTAATGTTTAAAGCTACTAAATTTCTAAGATATATTCTAAATGTTACAATTCATAGTAGTAATTGTACATGAAAAAAGACCATATTTAACCCTTGTCGGGCCGCACTGCGAAACAAATTTGTTTTACGTCCCTTAAGCTAGCAGAACCCATACAGCAGAACATTACAAGATACTATGGATAATTATAGGATTCATGACAGAGTACTTCCAACCAGTTCCATCAAATAACTTCTGGCATTGGTTGATACACTTACTAACCGAAGTCTTAAAAGACTTAGTTGGATATCTGCCAAGCTCTATTGCTTTGCTTTCTGTAACAAAATCAGAAATTTTATTGCAGTAATCGATTTTTGTGAGCCCGGTAATTGTATTGCCTTTATCCGCTATACACGCTATTAGGTCATGGTCACGTAGTTTTTTCTTTATCGCACCAATCACTTTGAGGGTAGTATTAGAAGCCGCAGAAGAAGAAGAGTTTGACGGAGAAGAAGAGTTATCAATACCTTTCTTTATACCTTCTTTTCCTGCGCACGCACTGGTTTTATTTGGGTTATCTGGCCAGATAAGGCTGTTTTGGCATCTACAGCGAGATTCTCGAATGAACGAAAGTCGATTTTGTTTGGTGTAGGGGCTAAATTCACTTCGTTGCTAAGCATTTGCACCTCTGTATCACGGAAAACGACTGAGGACAAGTTCTTAAAACGTGGATGAAATTGGGAATCAGACGTATTACCTCTACGGTTAAATGGATAAGCCTTATCTCGCAACACATCCAGCTTAGCTTTTTGTTTCACATATTGAATATGTGAAGTTTCCGCTACCTCTGCAAGAACATTTTTGTCTAGCCAATCGAACTCAACAGAGTACAAACGAATTGCAAACTCAGTGTGAACAACTTTAAGATGGAGATATAACTTGTTCCTGGTAGCATACCCTTTACGCAGCTCGTTATCCCTCCAGCTACAACGGGCTAGATTGATAATTGAAAATTGGCGTCGCTTAGAGTATATAGGAAAAACGAGCCAACGGATTAGCAACATCGTGTCCAATTATACTAATATTAGTTTTGCGTTTTATAATAATAACACAATAAAGAAAATGATTTTTAACAATAAATCAACCATTTCCAAATCTGGTGTTTATAGGATCAATTGCAATGATTGCAGTTTCTCCTATATTGGTCAGACTGGGTGCAATTTTGGAGTTAGAGCTAAAGAACATTTGTCTGGTTGCAATCAATCAACTTTCCATAACCATTTAACTTCAGAAAATCACACAGCTAGCTTGAACAATTTAGACATATTACAGATACAATCCAAAGGCAGATGTTTAGATACCTTAGAATCTTACGAAATTCGAAAATCAATATTTTTTAACCAAAATATCCTTAACGAACAGAGAGAAATCCGGTTCTCAGCAAAGCCCGTCCTTTTCTATTCACACGTACGCAATAACTTGACTAATACGTCGGGTAATTAAATGTACTTCAATATACCTTGAATTTTGTTACTCAGGCGATGACTAATCGCCTACCTGCGCGATCCGTAGATTAATTTTTATTGCTTATTTTTTGTCTTTCCTTCTTTTATTTATTTTTGGCCTTTTTTCTACCATATAACAAAATTTTTATTTATACAAATCAGTAGATTCTCCTGATGATGCCTTAGCAAGTCGAAATCGATCGAGTGATTTTTTAAACTTTTTGAAAATTATTCAAAATAATTTGCGAAACAAAAAACAAGTGATTAATAAAAAATGTGTTTATTAAGTATAAGTATGTTTTGCCAAGTGCCTACGGCAAATAGCGTAAAAAGTAGAATAATATTTGTTTGATTTTTAACCGGGGAAAGTTGCAGTGTCAATTTGGTTTTAGAAAAGGTCATGCTACGACGGATGCCCTTTCTTTCTTGCATACGAAAATTACATCGGAACTAAATCAAAGAAGAGTGACATCAGCTTGCATTCTGGATATTCAAACAGCATTTAATACTGTTTGGATAAAGGGGCTAATATTAAAGTTGATTAACTTTAATCTTCCGGGCTACTTAATTAGAACTATCCACAGTTTCTTAACGCAAACAGATGTTTTTGTTCAGTTAAATTCTACATGTTCCCAAACCCTCAAATTAGATCGTGGTAATCCACAGGGGTCCATACACACAGAAAAATATTTTGTCCATAATTAAGAATAGCCAATCTTATTTGTGGATTTTTTCAAATATAAGATTTAATTTTAAAATATAGCTTATAATTCTATTAGAAAAAATATTTACACTGGCATTTAGTACAATAAAACATAACATTTTATTTCAAGTATTCTTAAAATATAAATAATGCTCTTACTATAAGAATGGCTGAGAAAACTTTCCCAAAGCATATCTATCTGAAATATAAGATAACCATACTTTGTGTTAGATATGAAATCTTTAAATAAGCATTTTATTTTTAGAAAAAATTGAACTTCTGGGAAGAAAATTGTTCTCTCTTGATGCAAAAAAAACTATTAAAAGAAAGAAGTTTATTCTTGGGCTGAGCACATTACTGATTTACATTCTTAAAAAAAGGTTTTTTTTCCTAAACAAATTTCTAGGCTTAATGGAAATTTCTTGCGCTCTCATCGAGAATTTATTGCAAAAATGAATAATGACAAATTTTTGGGAATTTAAAACGTTAAAAATTCAAGAACAACCATTCTTATTTCTCTGTTGGTTTTTTAAAAGATATGTTTAAGCTACAGAAAAATCAAATTCTAATCGCCCCTTTTTTAGTTGTGGCTTGTGCTTCTCAATGATTACGTCGCCTCATTTAAATCGTGTCATTTAAATTCAGTGAATCAGTGGACATTTTAAATTTGTGATTTTAGTTGTGTAGAAAAAAGAAAAATAATTTTGAAAACAAATCATTTAATTTAAGTGAAACTAAAGTAGTGACATAGAAGAATATTTGCGATAAGTTAATATTAAAATGCGGATGTTAACAGGTATAGAGCCTATTTATTTAAAATTGATAACAATTATAACATCGACGTTTCACACAGATATTCTGTGCATCATCAGGACGAAAAACTAAAATATTTTTACAACAAATATGAAAACAATACAAATTAATTAATTGACAATAAATGAGAAAATTAAAATTTAAAAAAATAAGAACTTACAATTATATAAAGAACAAATTATTTTTATAAAAAATATATATAAAAATATTTTTTAAAATTGAAAAACAGAACCAAAAAAATTGAAAAGTCAAACTGTTATGAAAAAAATTTTTCTTTACAATAGAAAAGATGGTTTGATATTATTGAAAAACTAAACACATTTTATAGGAAAAACCTAATTATAAAAAAAACGTCATTGACATTATAAACGCATGACATACAAAAGATGGACAAGTTCAATAAAAGATCCTTATAAATAGAATACAACATTATAAATATATTAAAATATATTGTATGTCATGCGTTTATAATGTCAATGACGTTTTTTTATAATTAGGTTTTTCCTATAAAATGTGTTTAGTTTTTCAATAATATCAAACCATCTTTTCTATTGTAAAGAAAAATTTTTTTTATAACAGTTTGACTTTTCAATTTTTTTGGTTCTGTTTTTCAATTTTAAAAAAGATTTTTATATATAAAAAGAAAAAGATTTTAAAAAATAATTTGTTCTTTATATAATTGTAAGTTCTTATTTTTTTAAATTTTAATTTTCTCATTTATTGTCAATTAATTAATTTTTATCGTTTTCATATTTGTTGTAAAAATATTTTAGTTTTTCGTCCTGATGATGCACAGAATATCTGTGTGAAACGTCGATGTTATAATTGTTATCAATTTTAAATAAATAGGCTCTATACCAGTTAACATCCGCATTTTAATAACATAAAAAGCCTAATAACCTTTATAATTAAAGTTAATATTCTTTGTTTTAAAGCAGTGTATTAAAAAATGGTTTTGCTTGTGAATCTAAGATTAAAAATGGCGCCGCACTAGCGTCGTTTTAATAGAAAAAAATAATTGAAACTTTGTGCAAGGTGGTTCATTTCTTTTTAATAATTTTTACAATTTAAGTGATTAAGTTATTATCGAGTTTGAAAAATTAAATTTTGTGTTCTTTTTCATTATTTTAATTTAACAGAAAATGGAAAGAAAATTGATTGGAGCGTCATTACAAGATTATCGAATTTTAATAATTTCATATTTTAACTTTATTTTTTTTTATATATTAAAATATTTTTTAGCTATGTATAATTGCAGTTTTTGTAAAAATATATATACGTGCTAATAACTAAGTTAATATTAAAAATATACTAAAATTTAATTATATGAAATTACACTAAGTTATCTAAATATTGTATGTATGTAATGTTGGTAATGTATTTGGATTACAAATATAATATGCGAAAGATATCGTTTTATTTATCTTTTTGATTGTAATATATGAAAATTTTATTTTGATTTTCTTAGAATGCAGAATGATACAGTTTACGTATTTATATCAGTTTTTTTTTATATAATACCAATAAATTTTCAATAATTCAATTCTTCCAAAAATTTTTGTTTTATTTTACGCTTAAAATTATTTCAGTTTGAGAATTTTTATTTTATATGTAAGTATGGTGTTAATCAAATGGGCTTAATTGAAGTGTAATTTGATGTTCCAATGCACATATCAAGTTCTTAATAGAAGACAAATTGAAATAAATGAAAGAATCAAATTTTTCTAGTAATATTTGTTTATGGATTAAGCAAGTAAGTTATGTATATCTAAGAGCATACAAATTGTATGTTAAACTGAAAGTTCTTGATTGAAATATTGTGGTTCTACGTGGAATTGTTTCAATTCTACATATAAGAAATGTTGTCTTAACTGTAGCAAATGTTTTGCTTTTAGTATCCTTTTATATGTTTATTTAAAGAAAAATCATCTTCTATTAAAATTATGTAAATTTATTACTCTTATTGGAAGAATATTGTGCCATCAAAATACTATTGATAAACTTTCATTTGCTTATGGGACGTTTAAAATTTTCTACTTCTTAGTATTGAATTTCTTTAATAAAGAATTACATTGTCATTATGCATAATATAAGAATTACACCAAAGAAATCCGCAAGTATAATAATACTCACAACAAAAATTGTATGCTACAACATAGCATGAATTTTTCTGCGTATAGTACAACTTTAGATTCTTTTAGCAAGAATAACATTCTACTAAATCTAAAAACATTAAATAAAACTGAAGATATTTTTTAAGTAGTGTTTACACTTTCTCCAAGAATTTCTTTACTCGATCGGCCCGCATGGATAACAAAACTTAAGAGTAGCTTGTTATTCTGAAATATAACATATATTTCCCTGTGTGTACTTGGTCCTATTTTTTATACTTTATTTATAGCTGATTAACTAGAATGTCTTGGATGTGGATACAGATATGTTATTATTTTCTGATGACATAGTTATCAATGCTTAATCCCTCCTTGAAAATTGCCACAAAGAAATTATAAAAACACATAGATAAGTTAGAAACATATTACGATAATGGGGAATTCGAATAAACGAAAATAAATCTAAATTCATGATCATCAGACCACCATGTATCAAAACAGCGATTGAAAAGAGTACAGAGGTTAATATACTATAAATTAGTAACAAAAATGTCAACACTATAGAGAAAACTTAATATCTAAGTATTAACTTGACTAATAAATTCAAATTTAATACACACTAGGGTGGTCAATATATGTATCGAAGAAAAAATGTTGAGATATCTAACGAGACACCCCCTAGAAATGTGAGGTTATGCTAGAAACAAACAAAAAATGTTGGGTCGATTCAATGTGGTTTAGAGGTAGCGACCTGAGCGCGAAGTTCGATAAAAACGATATTTTTTCCGTTTTTCATTTCCAAACAACAGAAAAAATTATTTAAAATTTTTTCTTAGACTAAATAAAAATTGTCGTCAATAGAAGAGATAATTACCTTCCCAAAACATTAAAGATATCGAAAATAGGTAAACAAATAGCGAGATTATTGCCAATTTTTGAAACTAATAAAAATCCAAACAATAAACGGTTTGTTTTTATCCTGGAATTTATTTTCAATATTACAAAAAAAAATGAGGTGAATAAACAATGGGATGTCATGATGACCAGTGAAGACGACAAGCGATTCCTCTTGTGACAGCGTAAGAAAAGGCGTCCCGGACTTTTGGCTCGAGCAAGACAATATGAAATTGAAAAAAAAGCGAAAATCGGAACGTATGAAGGCACAAAAAACAGTAACCGAAGATATGTTGAAGAAAAACTTAAATCATCTCAATCGTCATCGGAGAGTGACTTCGAAAGGATATCTGATAACGACATGAGCTTCGAAAATATTGGTTTGTTCATGCTAAGCGTAGAAAGAGCCCTTATCTGACGATGTCGAGGCGCCTTGCTTCGATATAACATATTCGAAAACTGGAAGATTAAATGGAGCAGCTAATATTTTAGAGCAGAAACGGGAACGAAGTTTATTATATCTTCATTGTCGACATCTCTCTCTCTCTCTCTAGCTTCACATTACATGAAGGGATTTTGCCGCCCGCACTATGGTCCTCCAGCCGTTTCGTTCCATCGCTCTCGACCTCCAGTTTCGACATCGTAGTGCCTGTAGATCTTGTAGATGGAACACTTTATTGGTCATCCGTTGTTTTGTGGACCTTGCAACGTGGCCGAGCCATCTTACTCGATTGGATTTGATGAATCCGATAATATCGCAACCTCCAAGAATTTGCTTTATCTCGTGGCTCATGCGAATCCGATATTCATTGTTCGCGACTTTAATAGGACCAAAGATGGAGCGAATGACCTTCCTTTCGAAGGTAGATAATAATCTACAATCATTAGTGGTCATGGTCCAGCTCTCGCTTCCGAAAGCCAGCACAGGTCTTATGAGTGCTTTATAAAGTGCGAGCTTGCACGACTGCGATAGATGTCTAGATCGCAATAATTTTGATTGGGCGTAGAAAACTCGATGTGCGGCAGCGATTCGGGCTTTTATATCTGCCTGCATGTCATTTGATGATGTTATAACTGACCCGAGGTATTTGAAGTTTTCAACGCGATCAAAGTTATGGTCGCCAATTCCGAGATTTGCCATGGAGATGTTCCTGGGTGTTGATACAAATTTGGTTTTGTTACAGTTCACCTTCAAACCAAGTCTTCTTGCGCAGCGATCGAGCGGCACGAAACTGTCTTTGATATCGCTAGGTCTTCGGCCAAGAAGCACGATACCATCTGCATATCCAAGAATTTGGCCTGATTTATTGAATATACAGCGCGAAGTTTCGATGTTGCTTTTCCTCACTACGTACTCAAGCGCTAAATTGAACAGCACAGGCGCGAGTGCATCTCCCTGTCGAACACCAGATGTTATTTGAAAGGAGTCTGACACAGTTCCTTTGACTACAATTCTACATACAGACCCAGATGTTGTTAATTTGCACAGAGAAACGAGTTTCTCTGGAATTCCTAAGCATATGAGCGCGGCCCAAAGGATATCGCGGTTTATACTGTCATATGCCTGACGGAAGTCTATATATAATTGATGTATGGTTATGTTGTACTCCCAAATTTTTCCAAGATCATCCTCATGGTGAAACACTGGTCAGTGGTCGATCGGTTGGGACGAAAACCACACTGATAGTCGCCAATGATGTTTTCGGCGAGAGGGATGAGTCTGGCAAGTACAACATTAGCCAACACTTTGTAAGCAGTGTTCAATAGAGCTATACCACGATAGTTTTCACATTTAAGACGGTCGCCTTTTTTATGCAACGGACATATGAGCGCGGTCTTCCAATTCTCCGGCAACTCTTCTTGGTCCCAAATACATACGATGAGATCGTATAGACTTGTTGCAAGAGTAGCGCCTCCGAGTTTTATTAATTCTGCGGGGATTCCATCGAGACCGGGTGCCTTGCCGTTTTTCAATCGACTAATAGCTGCGTCTACTTCCTCCACTGTGGGATATTCGACGAAGACCTCATCACCTGGAGGAGCTATTGCTCTAATGGGGGCCACGTCGTCATTCCGATTTAGTAGATTTTGAAAGTAGGTTTGCCATACTGAGAGAACATCAGCCACGTTTGTTCTCAATTCTCCATTCCCGTCTTTGATGGCTGTACTTCTTGGGTGGAAGTCTTTAGTGAGATTCCTGGCATTGGCAAAACAGTCCCTTGAATTTCCTACTTCCGCTTGGAAGCTGATGTTTTCGATGCATAATCTCATATGATCGCGTTTCTTTTGACGAAGGTATTTAGTCGTGGCTTTCCTGGCGCGGAGATATTCTGCATGTGTGCTTCTAGTGTTGCGAGCCAACCATTTTTCACGAAGCTTTTGTTTATTTGCGACGATCAGGCGACATTGATCATCGAACCAATCATTGCGGGGTCTCGGAGGTCTTCTTCCGATAGTGTTTTGCGCCGCGGTGGTAATGGCTGACTGTATTGTGTGCCACTGCTCCTGGCTGGTAGACGGAGCTTCTTCGTTGTTGCTAGGCCGCTCTAGATAGTTAGTGACAGCTGATTGGTAACTCTGCAGTGACGTTTGGTCTTTTAGAGCATCCACATTTCATCGAACGGTTTTTTGTGCTTGTCTGTTGAACGTAGATGACAGTTTGCACTTATATTTAAATACGACAAGCATATGATCGCTGTCCATATCTGCACCCCTGTAGGATCTAACGTCAGATATACTGGTCGAGTGTCTCTTAGACACCATGACGTGATCAATTTGGTTATCCGCTCTTCCATTATTCGATCTCCACGTTACTTTGTGGATTCTCTTATGTAGGAAAAACGTACTTGATACAACTAAGTTGTACATTAATGCCAAGTCGGTGACCTTGTCGACATCACATATGTGAAATTATATTGCGCGCTGCAATTGAATCGCAAATGAAGAATACATCAATAGTGAATATTCTATTATTTGTGAGATTCAGGAATCACTGGAATTCCTTGAATAATGATAATTTCAAAGCAGGCATAGATGATCGTTCAATAATCGTTCATTTACAATTAAATGGTGTGAAAGCGGAATTAGCGGGTTTTTGTAAGAACGAATTGGCAAAGGATCATGCCCGGGATGATTACAAAGAATTATTGGAAATCACTCTAATTTTTTGGACATGATACCAAATGAAAATGTCAGTTCCCGTCTGCCAGGGCCTATGCACCATGCTCGCTGAATGTCCAAAGCCATTTACGTATTGAAATTATTTATCTTTCGTGAAGAATTAAAGTTAACAGCACAAGAAGAGAAACAATTAGGTACGTGACTCTTGCATTTTTGTCGAAAGATTGTATGTGAAAATTTGGTTCAATTGCACAAAAGAACCAAAGCTGATTTTGAACTATTAACGAGACATTTATTTGTACAAAACACATGACGAAAAGTTGGCGATGGCTGTACTATAAATAAAATATGTGACCAATACTGTGGTATTTATCCGACGAAAGCATCGTATTCTCTTTTTTTGACGAAATAGTCTCTAGTCCAGAAAAAAGAAAAATGGTACAACAGTTGGATATGAAGAGTGATGTAGAGACCGAGTCAAGTAAGCGCATTGAGTAGAAAATTGATGATGTGAAAACATTCATTACGAAACAACTAACAGATTTTGTTACACCAAACACTGGCAATTTTTCATGACTTCAAGATTTCATAAACAAAGATCCGGATTCCAAAAAAAATCGTACATGCTCCTTCAACATTCAACTATCAAATGATGTACACTGCTAGTTGGTCCAACGAATACTTCTAGACTTCTATGAACTATATCTCAACTCCTATATAAAGAAAAATTTCAAAAAAAATCGTACATGCTCTTTAAACATTCACAGTATTATTTCTACTCTCAGCCCCGAAAATTTCAACTGTCATGACATTTTTTAACTATCATGATACCAAATATTTGCGAGGCTGAGAGTAAAAAATGTCGAGATCAAAGGCAAATATAGAAAATACAATATTGGGAACGTGACATACTACTACTATAAGAGCATGGCAGTTTATAATAATACAAAAGTCATTAAACTAGATGATTTTTGATGATTTTTGAAAAACTTTTATGATAAGGCAGATGAGAGGCAGAATCACTTACGAATTTATTAGGGCACAGGTTATGAATCGAGATGGTATATTAACTTAAATGGTTTTAGGAAATTACAATTTTATAATTTCGTAAGAAATAAATCTGGAAACCATAGAGGCTAAAAGTCTAATGATTTGGGTAGTTACCATCCACTATCGGGTGCTTCAAAAACTCAAAGTCTTAAATTAATCAATCAATTCTTTAAAACTCTATATAAAAATAAATTATATCTTTAGATCAGGGCAAATATTGAATTAGAGGGCTCGTTGCATAATAATAAGAAGATTGTAATATAACACTATTCTAATATATTATGGATTAAGACAGTTATTATTTCAAAATGACAAAAAAATGAAAATGGCACAATCACGAGAGTTCATTCAAGCGTAATAGAAATTCTGAGATCTACCTAATCAGGCCTCCCCCCCTCTCCAAATGATTTCCAAATGACACCTCCCCTATCCCGAACATCCCATTTTCAAAAGGCTTGAGTTTTATTGAAATTTTTAAAATTTCTAAACCTTGGTCATCAAAATATAAATAATAAAATGCATTATTTTGTGACTGGTAAAAGCATGTTCTCAGAAATTCGTAATCAACAAAACAAAACAGGTTCAGTTTTTAAAGGAAAGTTGTGTACACTCTGCGATTCTGTCCCACCTTTTACATCCAATTACATTAAATTATATATACAATTTTCTGTGCATTAATTGCTTAACTTGTTCTGCGTATAGTAAGCATAAGATCAAAAGAACGCAACTTGAAAGAATTTAAATTTTAAAAGGATTTCGGACAAGCGCACAAAATAAAATAAAAATCACAAATAATAAAAAGTAAAATTTTTAAATTAACCCCGAAAACACAGCAGAACAAATAAACCGCTAAAAATTAACATACATTTTTGGCATTCATAAAATCGTAACGTACAACAAAATCCACCAAAAAAAAAAAATAAAAACTTCACTCAATAAAAAAGTGAATGTGATTTTTAATTTTTTTGAATTTTTTATTTCTCTCATGCGTCATTTAAGGAAATTGTTATTAAGTTCTCAAGATCAAGATCATCATAATTTATTATACGCGTACAAAGTTTTGTATATTGTTCATATGTAAATTTTACTGCCACCCAAATTAATTTTTCCTCGGCAATCTGTCAAATTATGATTAATATTATGTTTGGTCGTGTTTTTCGTGCGATCTTCATCATAGAACGGCACTTTGATAATTACGAATTAATCCTCCACCACGTTAATATATTATTATGTTCAGCTCTCACATTTATCTTGTGTGATTTCGTTTCTTGTGATTCCAAAAGTTCTTCAAAAGAAAATTCTAAAGTAAAAGCGATAATATACAAAAAAAAAACTTTAAATCTTACCAAATACATAACTCAACGATCGTACAGTATCGCTGTTGTTGTAATGATCATGATGACTTTTATTATACGATCTCTCACTCATATAATTAGCATAATACAAACATTTAATTCTTATGATTCTTTCCCCTTATAGTATTTTGCTAGTTTATTTATTTATATAGTAGGTAAGTGTATGGTATTTATACCGATACAGGTAACGGTCCCACCATGGTACATAAATTATAACTTAGTGAAATTTTTTTCGAAGCAAATCTTGACCGAAATATTCTCTTGAAACTTGGGTTAGCTTATATACAAATTCATAAATGCTCATTGAGATGATTACGCCGCTTTTTATACGGTTTTATACTGGGTGTGAAAGCGAAACCATTATTATCAGCATCTTATTAACTTAGATTAGTTGAGTGACGGTTTACCTAAACAATTTTTAATAATCATTGTCATTACCATTACGAATTTTTGTGTGATCATTGCCTCAAAATTATTTATATAAATTCATAAATTGAGTTCAAACTAAAAACAACAAATCTAACCTAGCAGTTAAAAAAACAACAACAAAATTTTGAACGAACCGGTCATGATGATTGAGTTATTTTTTATGTCTTGGGAATTTATTCAAACTATGAATGAAAACTAATGTTGTTTATTTATTAATTTTTAATAATATACTCGTAAAATATTTTTTTTTTGATTGACAAGTGAATTCATAACACGTCAATTATGCTTTGAAATGTTTTGTAATTTTTGAATTCGGAAGAAATTGTTGTTATATAAAATTTAATGTTATGTGAAATTATTAAAAGTTTTAGATTGCACTTATAGATTTTTATTGGATTTACGTACTAAAAATTCAATCCTTATTTTAGGTTATCGCTTTAGAAAGCTTCGACTAGGGTGTGATGTTCGAACTGAGTCGAACCGATTACTTTTAACCTTATACTCAAAAGGTTCGAATTATCAATTGAGTACTTTTAAAAGTATCAACTGTTATATTCGATGTTCAAATGGAATAACCAAACAGTTGGTTTGGTATTGGTATGGTTTATTACCTTATATGATTTATTTTGCGAGAAACAGTGAATTGTATATTGGTTAATACTATTTTGAGATGTTTTCTACTGAAACATATAGATACATATATATGCAAACATATAACAATATGTCTATTATGAAATTTATTCGCTTTCGAAAAATTCGATTCGCGGCGAATATTGGTATTATGCTTTTTATTTAGCTTTCGGAAAATCCAAAATCGAAAAATTTGCTCTATTATGAAACTTAAACCAATTCGATATCGGATTTTACGAAAATGTGACGTCAAAATTCGACTGCTTTTAAGATGGCGAATACATAATACAAAAGTTATTTTACGTTGTATACATATATATGAAAATTAATTTAAAAAATTATTAAGTGAACGAATTTCAATTATTAAATTGACCAAAATGTAAGTTTTAAACTAATTTACTAGAAATAATAAATATTTTTATATTAATAATTTTTATTATTTATTTTAGGTTTTGACAAAATTTGACGATTCGCTTTGTTACATAATAGCAATATTCGAAATGTATCGAATAATTAGAAATCGAATTCTTTGAAAGCGAATAATATTTCATAATAGACTCCCTGCTTTATGTTTTTATTCATACCCGTCTTGCCCCCTTTAGGTGGCTCCAGTAATGGAAAATTCTGATCCAATTCCATATCGGATTTATCTCGTCATACTCGTCATCTACTAAGCTTTGAAAACCACTTTTTGTTTTTTCAATTCTTCAGTTAGATCATTGCTACAATTTTTCCTTCTGATCGTTATTGATCTGTTGTTTACTAGAATCTCCATTGAACTGTTTATTGAATTATTTGATACATCATCTTCACTATATTCGCACATTTAATCGAGCAATTCACTTACGATTACTTCTCGTTTTTTACAAAGATTTATAACCATTGAAAATATTTCTGCAAGATTTTTACTTCTAGTGTTTTTCGCCTTCCCCATTTTACTCTTATATTTAATTTATGCACCGTGATTGGTACACAAATCAAATTTAACGATTTAGATAGAAATGTCCTCTGATGTTCATTGATCACTATTCGTTTTCGTTCACTTACTGATCCTGATCAGATAACTGATTACAGATCACTGCTGATCTAGATGACTATCTCTCTCGATTATAACATTTTCATCGTTCTTATTACCCTAAAGTAACGCAATAAATTATTTATTTATCTCTCAATCCTGGATGTGCTGAATCTCTTGTCCTTTATGCCTATTATATATCCATGGACAATATTTCGATTGTACTTATTCTCATTGCATATACCTCACACTCTTTTGTGTATTTTGATATTAAACTCGGAAAATATTTTACCTCGAGAATTTGCTTTTTGTTTTCCTTCCTAACAAGCTATTTGAAGCTAAATTTTCAATGAAGCAACAAGCTAAATTTTCAATAAAGATTTGTAACAGAAGTAATAACCAGTTTCCATCTGATAAAATCATGAAAAAATTCAATCATCCCATGGATGGCGACTGAATATTTTTACATAATTATCACATTTGAACTTTTCATGATTTTAACAGATCGAAACTTAATTGGAAATATTATTCTAATATTTCGTGTTTTCTGAAAACACATATAAAATAGCCTTGGCCGATATGTTCGATATCGCTATGAATTAATTAATTATTTCAGTATTAGATTTGTGCAAAGTATTAAAAAAAAAAAGATTATTTTCCTTCCAGCGTGTCGATTCTGGTTTTCCTTAGGAATAGGAAAAGGAAAAAATATTTGACATTTTTCTAGCAGTTTTAAATTTTTTCCTAAATGTTTATTCTGGCAATACGGAATAGGAAATTTATTTTTCCTATTTATAGCAGTTTTGACATTTAAAATTCCTTACCTATTTGAGGTATGGAAAATATTTCCTATTCATTTATTGCAGGAGCTAACGAAATAATATTTGAATTAGTAATTTTAAGATTTAAATAATATTAAAATGTGATTTATGTTAAAATTATTTAATAAATTAAAATAAATATTACATGATATTTAAAAATTAATAATTTAAATAAAAAACTTAAAGTTTACTGAAATATTATTAAAGAACCAAGTGTTTCGTAAACTCCCATGAAAATGCAGCCTTCGCTTAAGATTTTATCTAAATGATCGAAGATATATCTAGAACCCTTATATTCAAAAATGCAAAAACGCTTTAGGAATTGTGAAGTTATCCATAACAGTATCAAAACTCTATCTTAAAACGTTATATATGCGTATAATTGCGTATTATACACCTTCATTTGAAAGCCTTTGAACCTCTAAAACATCAGATTATTCTTTACAATAGAGCTGATCCGTTCCGTAAACGTTATGGCTGAATCCGTCATATCTTGAAGGCTCTCAATCATCTAATAAATTATTTACCGTTT
The DNA here is from genome assembly GCA_947310385.1 of Nephrotoma appendiculata. Taxonomy (NCBI): domain Eukaryota; kingdom Metazoa; phylum Arthropoda; class Insecta; order Diptera; family Tipulidae; genus Nephrotoma; species Nephrotoma appendiculata. The sequence continues at coordinate 272,955,638 of OX371224.1, forward strand.
GTTGTTACTATATATGAGGCCGTTTTGAAAAACTTGTTTTATCCATTTTTAATAAAAAGCAAGATGACCCTTGGTTCAATTGAGGTTGAAAACTGACATTATTTGCAAAACTATATCCATCAATCTTTTTTTTTTCAAAACTCGTTATATCCTAAATTGCTCTTATTTCATTTGAATTATGAATATTTTAATTACTTATTATTTGATGTAAGGTAACTTTTACAATAAAAATAGTTAAACATCAAATGAAATACAATGTTTCTTTTATTTTTCATTCTGCAAAACTCTCAAATTAAATTACTATTTTCAGATATTAACATCCCGATTCTGAAGCACAGTCACTGACTGAAAAATGATCTTAAGTAAGACTTTTTGTCTTCGTTTTGAGTTTACTCTTAATTATGAGACTTTTCGTATTGTGCGTGTAGTCTGTTCAGCAATATTTCGTTTCTTGTGTGGCATATCAAGAAATGAAACATTGTCGATGTAAACACTTGGTTCAATAAAAGTAAGACAAATATAAAGAGTTATAAGTTTTTTGCATTTTCTCAAATTTCAATTGTCTTGAATATACCAAGTTTTGCTAATCACGGCCTCATTAATGTATTATATTATACGCAAATCACTTTGGCAAATAAAAACATAATACGTAACGTTTAGCCACTTTTAACTGATATTAGCGCCGTGTCGTTGAGTACTAAAACTAAAAATAAAAATTCCTAAATTTATATACCAGAATAAACTATAGGAAATATTGTATAGGAAAAAACTGCAATATTTTTTTATTCTTATGTAGGAAAAAAATTTCGAATTCCTATGGTAGCCAGAATTGACATGCAGGGAGTCAATTTGCGTTCCGTGAAATAATGAAAATGAAAAGTTTTTTCCATTAGTAATCGAGTAGGTTTGGATTTCCAATAAGAAGTTTTGATTGCACACAGTAAAATTTAAAATTTACGTGCGAATAATTCAAGCTACTAGATTGCCAATGAAAAAAACTTTCCATTTTCATTATTTGACGGAACGCGAATTGACTCCCAGTTCCAATAAACTCTCCGGCGTTCTTTGCAAATAACCTTTTATTTATTTTCTTGGTTGTTAAGTCCTTCACTTCTAAATAATATAAAAATCCTAGAAACATTTATGGAAGTCTACCAACATAATACGGTTAACAAGAAGAGTATTGTTAACCGTATTTTGTTGGTCGACTTCGGTGAGCTTTTTTTATACATTTTTCTGGGATTTTTTATCATTTAGAAGTGATAGGATGTATCTTCATTTACAAAATTTCCTTAATGCTTCCTTGTTTCATGTCAGGATAATGATATTTAATGCCGATGATAGTTATGTTGAGTTTCTCCTTTTGTGAATATGAATTGGATCTCAAAACATTTAGTGAACAAAACATTCTGCCGATTCGCAGTGATGAATAAGCTGGGTTCCGTCTTCTTCCAAGCTGCGTGTGTTGTTTCGCTGCTCGGTGATGAAATGGTGTTGACTTCTAAATTCAATCTGGAACTGGAATCTGCTACCTTAGTGATGCCCGATTTGTATATTAGTTCGTAGTTGAGCTCTACTATGCGATTTTTCAATTTTTTCAACGTGTTGTTATTATTTCGATTGCTAATGATGTTGATCTTTCTGTGACTATATCTTGATTTTTTTGCACGTAAATACTGTACCTGTGACCGTCTTAGCCCCAGTTAGGTGCCAACATCTCTTTTTCGTTAGTTTCATAATCTTCCCCCGTTGTTTCAAGGATCTTTACACACAATTGATTGGACGATCTTTGCAAATTTGGAAATACCTGCTCTCCACTTGATTAGGCGCGTTTGTAATTTTACTTTTAAGATAATATTTTCATGAAGAAGAGAGGGAATTCCGTTTTCTATAAATTCATAATCGATAAATATTTTGAAAAAGCAAATTAACTTGCCTTTAGTTTTTTTGTAAGATAAGTTCAAATGTAACATAATGTTATTGCTTCGGTTCAGTTGATTAAACGCAACTTAAAAATACAATGAAAACACAGTCAGTATATTTTTATTTTAATCTTTTATTTATAATGAAATTATTTAATCTCTCTAGCTATTTTTAATTACGTGTACTATCCTCATTCTTTAAAATTCAAAAATTCTGTCCTTCAGAGAATTAAATAAAGATTTTAAGTAGCCCATCAAAATCTCTGCCTAGGCAGCTTTAATTCATGCAATCAGCTTTTCGTTGAATTCGTATTGTTTGCTCGAATTGTTTATTTCGTGTTTATTCGTATAAACTTTGCGAGTGAGCCAGCTTCAAACGTTTCCGATGATATTTAAATAAGGGGAATAAGTTGCCCATGTTAATAACTCAACGGTTTGACTCGCTATACAGCCCAGGCAAGTTGGTTGTTGCGAACAGGGTTTATTGGTGTTATTTTTTTTTTTTTTGATTTTAAAAATGAAGCACTTAAAAATAAAGCACTCTGTCATTTTTACGAGCTATAGTGCGTTTAGAAAATCACTCCAAAACCGATTTCTGAATACTTATTTTAAAAATCTTGAAAAATTGTTTAGCAATTTACACCGAAATTTACCCAGAAATACCCATATTTTTACAATGAGTCTGTTCAAGTGAACCATAGATGCGTTTAATATAAGCATCCCGTTTGTATATTCCAAAAAGTATAAAAATGTGCAGTAAGATTGGTATGTTTAAATTTTTTATTAGTTACTGTTTTACTGAGTACTATTTTCTCTTTTTACTCTCTTTCTGATGAAGAGAGTAATTCCTTCAGTTGTTCGAAGGCTTTTAATTTTTTATTCCTCAGCTCGATTTTGATTTTCCTTGGCTTCTTCGTTTTTTTTTCGAAAGTTTTTGTTGTTAGATTCGTGAGTGATCTCGCCATTTTTGCGAAGTCCTTGCGAAGTTTCTCGCCTTCTCGGTTGATTTGACATTCCTAATCGATGACACTTTCCTCGGATCTGCTTTCATTCTAAAGTAACTAGTTATATTGTAGCCCAGGAATTCCATCTCGTCCTTGAGGAATTCCGTTTTAATTAGGTTGACTCGAAAATTTGTCTTAGCCAATTCACTAAACACCTTTTCGACATTGTGTATAAATGTTGTTCCTTTGTAGTGCCGTCAAAACCGATGATCTCGCTAATATTTATTCTTCTTATGTGTAATTTTAGAACGTCGTCAAACATCTTTTGGAATCATAGGTGAACTATAATGTTTCATTCGTGTGTTGGAATATCACTCTCCTGAATCCTGATCTGTCCGATGTTGTGATCGCATTACATTTTTTGACGTCTATTATCATGCGGGATTTCTTTATACCCGAGGCGTTTTTTTTTCTCCACGACCCAAATTATAACATTGTCGGGACGTTTAGATGGTTTTCCAATGCCATTGCTTAAAAAAAATTAGTCTGTGTCTCCATTTCTGTTTTCATATTGATGAGGTATAGGTATGTTTTTGTGTAAATTGATTCTTCTGTTGTGGTTTTGATCCCCGCCCTCACATCTGTTTCAATTGTTCGTCGTTAATTGGTTTAAACAGTGGTATACACTTGTTAATTATTGATTTTAATTGTAGCTTGTCGTATTTTTCTATATAGTTGGTTGTCCCTAACTTTAATGTTGTGTAATTGATTTGAAATTGTCTCCTTCAACAGAATATTGGCAAAATATCATCTCTGATTAAATTGTCTCATGAGGTTAGTCCGTGTAAAGAAGTTCACTGGAATGTCAGTTACAAAATCTTGTGAAAATGGATATGGCTATTTATTGATTTATGTGTATTTTACTTTCGGCTGATTTTAAGGTGAACGGTTTGTCCACGGGCCTAGCACCTTTAACGATTTCGATTCTTACGATTTTTTTATTTGCACACTATTATTATATAATGGCATTGGTATTTGAGGTATTGTAGGCTAGAGAAACTCCCTCTAAAAAATGTATTTCGTCGTCTTCATATGAGTCGTCCTTGTCTTCCTAATTTCTGATGTAGTTTTCATATTTCATCTCGTCTCTCTACTCGAAAAGAATCACGCTTTGCCGTTTGTTGGGTTGTTGGGTTAAAGGTCACCCAAAGTTGTTGCAGTGGCAGTGTGGGAAGCGGTCTTTGTTTACTGGAATTGTAACCATGTTGTTCAGGTATCTATTGTGTATCGGTATAGGTTCCGGAAGTTGAGATTCTGACGTTGTATGCATGATTCCTGTTTATAATTTTCAGTTTTTAGGTTGGCCTCAAGACGTTCTCTTTTTATTTTATTTACGGTTATATTACTTTGCAACACGTTGCTTTGCTTGTCCAGAGTTTCTATTGCCTAGCAATTCGTATTGACTCTATTATGGGAGGTTGGCAAAATAGTAGTTGCTAGGAAAGTATGCAAAATGGCGAACTTACTGAAAAAATGCATATAAACTGAATTTAATTTTTCTTACATGAAAAAATAATATGTTTTGTACCAGACTTTAATATATCAGAGAGGGGAGGTTGTTAACATTCAAGGCCAAATCCCAACCGTCGCTTATTATTATTATTATTTTTATTTAGTTGAAATGGGATATTTCTTGTCAAGTAGTTTTTAGTGAAGTAACTTTTTCTTACATGTCTCTCGAGAGGTTTTGAGTTACAGTCATGTTTCATTGAGAATTTGTTTTCAAAGGATAATACAGTACGAGTATAAAGGGTTTTAGATTTTTATGGTTGGACTTCCAATGGACAGTGTTGGTTGGTTCCTGAGGAGTGGAAAACATTATTTGGGCTGAGCTGTACTAATTTATTTTGCTTTCGATATTTGAACAGGTGAGGTGCTGTTTTTGATCAAAAGTGTGGATAATGGGTTTTGGTTCATTGGAACTGCCATTCTTTGTCCGCCTCAGTTAAATAACCTCTGTTTTCAGAATATTTGCTGCCAGTGGGAATATTATTTCAATAAATAATGTGCCGTTCAATGTGCCGTACGATCGCTTGGTGTCTGAAACCGGGCCATTCGGTCCAAAAAAGGAAGAAATTTCCTATTCTGTCATAATAGTGGTTACAAAGGCTGTATAGGAATCCACCGGGCGTTATCCGGCACATTTTTTCCGGTACTTGGTTCTAAAGTCCAATCAGTCAATCAGATGGGTCAAATAGGTTCGACTTTATTGCGAATTTATCTTTTAAGTTGTTTAAATTAATAGTGAAATTGCAGCATTGTTGCATAAGTAAATCACTTATGATACTATTCTGTTTATTGCGCTTTAAAATTATAGATGTTACTGAAAATATTATTGAGATTGTTTAATCTTTAACGGTTCATCATCATTTAAATTTTTAAAATTTTCTAGGTTAACATACTTGAGATTTAAGAATCTTTAATATAGCTATCAACATATCGAAATGAACACTAAAAAATGATGAGTGTTGAAATGAAATCGATATCAAAATATCACGTTCTCATACACAAAGCGGATCTAGAAAACAGCGACTAGTAAAATAATCAATAAAATAACGATCATAATAGTTTAAAACCATCACAAAATATAATAATTGTAACTAATTTTGATGATATAAAAATGTTTTCTCAAGAATATGTTTAACACCGTACCAACCAAAATAAATGGATTGTGAATCAAACAATTTAAAATGCCCTGGGCAACGCAATTGAAAGTTATACCAAAACGACGAAATAAATAAACCAGATCAAAAATTTTTTATTTTATTTTTTGTGTTTACTGTCTGTACAAAAACACTTTTCCCGATCATATTCTTCATAATATAATTTCGATTCAGTAACAGATTTCATTCATATACATATATACGATTTAATAACAAAAAAATCCATAAAAAAGAAAACACCCAGCATTATGTAATTGTAAAGTTAGAAATTTAGTTGCTTTTTTACATAATTTTTGTGTAGCACTCTCTTATTACAACAAAATTATGATTTGGTTTTAAATTTAATAATTCAATAATTTTACGTTCGTGTATATATTTGATAATATAAGAAACCAAAAATATTATTATTTTCCTTTGAGCACCGTAAATGTGAAATACAATATTGAACATAATTTTGAATTTAATGTGCGCTCGCGTTGTACGGTAACATAATAATTTTATATCAATTTGTATATGATAGCACGATATACGATACTATAATATCTATAAACATGGTATGAGGTATCTAATTTACCACATTTTATGTTAAATGAATGAAAGTTAAAAAAAAAAATTATATAGCAAAAAATACTACTAATAAAATGAAATACATAAAAAGCAGTAAGCAACACTAACCTCGAACTTGAAATTTTCTTTTCAAAGTCATTGAGGTATATATGGGTATAGTAAAATAATTTTATACGGATGCTGCTCACTGATGATAATGATGATGATGATGATGATGGTGACGATGACATTCATGGAAATATAGTTAAATATGTATTATTTTATACAGCTCGAAATATTATTGTATTTTTTTTTTATATTGTGCGATTCTATTAATTGAGACATGCATATTGGATGCAGTTGCAGATTTAATTGCATGTGCATATAATAAAATTATAACGTATATGTATATACAAAATAATACATTACGGAAACATTGTTTGTTATTTACAATATTAACGGAGTATTTTATATGGTGGGAAGATTTATTAAGATTGTTTGCGAAAATTATTTTGAAACCAATTAGTGAATTAGATCATATGTAAAAATGTGTTACCATAATTATATAAAAAAACTTTAAGGGTGAAGAACTCATAATGCTGATTCTTTTCAGGAAACCTTATTTAGCTTATTGGAAATATCCTCTTAAACAGATTGCTCTGCTATCAGCATATTTAGCAGCATTGCTGATAATAGTAATCCCAGTTTCTATAACTGATCAACTTAGTGTCAATTGTATTTCAAATTAATATTATGAAATTGGACGTAAATTAAATTTTTAAAAAAATGTATGATATTTACTGACTCGCAACCAAACTACTCCAGCAAAATATGTTGCTAAAATTAGCGGAAAGACGAAATATTACAAGAAAAATTAAAAATTTATGTAAATAATAAATAATAATTCTTATTCCTAAAAGTACAGCGAAACTATAAGTGAAATATTATGCGCGACAATGATGGCAAACTAATATCACAAGCAATCAAATTAGATTTTTCATTTGAGCTAAAAAATGAAAACAAAACAAACTTCTGATAATTTCAATGTCATCGTTGTATCTGTGATTTTTCGTTAAACTGCGTATACGTATACGCAAAAAATAAAATATTTTTTATTGTATGCGGCTATTTACAGAAATCGCAGTTTAAATTTATACGTTTGCATATGATGAAATATCTCTTTTAGGTTGTCTCAGCTAATATGATGGTTCTCTGAGATAAAATGGTAGCTTTGTACTGAAATTCTGTAAAAACTGAATAATGCGATATTAAGAAATGTAATTATTGAGTGATTTAGATGCGCCCAAAATTAGTATTGGTACTCTAAGATCTATATCTAAGAGAAATTCTAGCGAATGGAGTAAAATGATTCTGTTTCACGTTATGTTCTTAACAAACCTGATCTGAAATGATTTCCAAAATGTATGTCATTCGGCCATAAATTATTGCAATGGAATCAAAATGACTTGCCGAAGATAATAAATATAAACCTTTTTCCGAATATGCAAAACAACTTAAGGTCCTTATTAATGCGATTAACAAAGGCATCAATTGTTTATAGTGTTTAAAAATAAAATTATGGGCTTCAATACAAACCCCAATTTTACGAAAACAAAATGATATTTCTGCAGATTTTGCACCAGTTGCACTTTCGATAGTTTAAAACGACTAAAAAGCTTTACCTTCAGAACCACAAAATTAAATGAACTAAACTTTATTAAGAACTGTAATAGAACTAATAAAGTTGTTAACTTGCCCGAGACAATCCAAAATATTGAGAATTTCATAACATAAAAAAAACAGCCAAATTGAAATTAAGATAGTAATTTATTGATTAGAAAGTGATATTTCAAGAGGCCTGACAGCATTTTTCCGAAGAAAGTAGGGATGTGTCAAGAAAAACTAACACCAATAAAGTTCGATCGCTAAACCGGTTCAAAAAGAACGTTTTAAACAGTAATGTAAAGGTCCCGAACGATAGCGATAGTTGAAAGGTTTTGATTAGTTGCAAACAATGGGCAGTATATTATGTGAAAATTTGAAAAAATTGTATTCAGATATTACATAAATGCATTTTGTATTTAAATTTAAACTACAAAACAAATATAACTGCACTTAAGGAAGGTTTTACTTCCTGCAAATAATAATATTGTAATCTTATTTCAGTTGTGAAAATATTATTATTATTGCTTGAGTGAAACTTAAGTGTATGTCTGTTAAATTATGGATATTTTAAAAAATTTTACTAAACAAAAATTAATATTCACTTCGTGCATGTAATAATCTGTTTCTCTAATTTGCAAATAACTATTAGGGTTATTAGCAATGTGCAGTGCAGTCTATTCAGTGAATTATTGACCTATTTAAATCTAGATATCAAATAGATGCATGTTGTAGGAACAAAGGAAGATTTCACTTCCTGCATGTAATGACAGTTACCTTATTTTATTTGTGAAAATATTATTTTTATTGCTTCCGTTAAATTTAAATATAATTATTCTGTTAACATGAGGTTGTTTTAATATATTTTCCTAAACGATTATTAATATTCACTTCGTATATGTAATAATCTGTTTTTTTTTTAATTTAAAAAAAAAATTAATAAGTTTATTAACAATGTGAAGTATATGAGTCTTTTAGGATCAAAACATCATCTTTTCTATTTTTAGCAAAAATTGAGATAATTATGACATTTTGTTACTGTCAAAAACTCTATAAATTGAGAAAAATATCAGTTTTACACGTTTTCTTAACCGTAAAATCGCGCAGAAAAAGTATGATTGGTTTCAAAATCATTTCTTTTTCTAATTTTGACTGGTTCAAAACTACACCTTTTTTGACATACCCTTTGGTTGCAAAGATTTACCTTTTCCTATGAAATTACTTCATTGGCTTCAAAACAGTTCGTTTCCAAAAAAAAAAAAAAAAAACCTCTTGAATTTAATAACGGTAATATTTTGAGAAATTCACACAATTTTTTAAAACTTCAACGAATGTGGGTGGTAGTTTATTTTATTTAGCACTTAATATTGTTTTAAAAATGTTTAATATTAAAAATTGGTGATAAATCCTGTTGATTTGTTTATGAATATGGATTCTGTGGATTCGCCTATAGAATAGTTGGCAATGGTCGGTCGAGAAAACACAAAATAAACAAAACCAATTGGAAAAGGGAAATCGCAAAACAGACCAATGGGTCGATTCTGGTTTTCCTATAGGAATAGGAAATAGGAAAGAATTTTAAATTTTTATAGCAGTTTTGAATTTTTTCCCCTATAAGCATATTCTGTGTGCCTTATGGGAATTTTTTCTTTCCTATTTATTGCAGTTTTGACATTTATCTTTCCATACCTACTTTGGATACGGAAAGATTTTATAATAAGAAAAATGAGCAGTTTAAATGAAATTTTAATAGTAAAAGTAAGTAATCTAAATTTAAAATAAAACGTTTATTATTAAATAATGTATTTAATTTATTTTTATATCTATATACAGAAGAGACATACATCTAAAGAACAGGATAACAAGCTTATCGATAAATTGGAAGTTGATCTGGATTTAGCCAATGGAAGGTAGATTTAAATAATTTTAAATGTAATAACAAATGCTAATTACAAAAATGTACTCAATTAGATTTTCAGGCATTGATGCTCGCAACACCATCCATCTTACCGGAACAATGTAAATTACGCCGTTTTTCCGTTGAAATCCTCCTGTATGCAAAAATAAATAAAAATATGTGCATATATTAAAAGTATATTTTACTTAAATTAATTGTAGTACCTTCTGCTAGAAAGCTTAGTGCAATAAGTAGCCAAAACTCTTTGGGAATTTCTGTGCTTCTGATGTATGGGCTTATTTCTTGGCTTAATAAAAGGACTAATTGCTGCGTTAACCGATATAATCCAGTAAGTTCTGGCTCGTATATATCGAACGGGTCAGACGCATCCCGTAAATGAATCCTCTGAATTGTTAGCCAGCGCCTCCTTTTATTCTCGTCATCGTCGATGTACGGTATTATCCTGGCATTCAACATCTAATTAATTTTATTTTAAACAACTCACAGTCTTTTAATTTTTTAATTATTCAAAATAAATTATAATTACACACAATTAATGTATAAGTTTTACATTTAATAACCGCTTACAGAGCTTACAGAGGTTTTCAATACTCAACTTAATCAAAAATTTAGGAAACATTTATTCCTATGTGTACCAAAATAAACCATAGGAAAGATTTTTTTAGGAAAAAACTGCTATCAAAAATTTTTCCTAAATAGGAAAAAAATTCCTATTTCCTAAGGACACCAGAATCAACCCACAGGTGGGTATTTTATTTAAATTTAGGGACTAAATAATTTTATTCCGTTATTCAAATCCTATAGTATGCTCTATTTTGTCAGGTATAAAGCAAAGCGATTGCCTACAATGCCGAAATGCAACCATAAAAGAATACGTTGTTTGAATGCAAAAAAATGCGTGGTACTGACGCAATTTTGTTTGCTAAGGGGTTTTCCAAAGCCCGCTCAAAATTGGAACAATACGCATTTCTACTAATGTAAAGTAAAATTCACTCTCCGAAGAATACTAATAGAAGAAAACATTGGTCAGGCAAAAAGTTTTGAATACAACATTTTATTCGAAAAAATGATGGCAAACTTCTGAGAGTTTGTCAAAGCGCTTTTTTGGGAATACTTAATATAACAAAATTAAGAAAAAAGGGTGTATGTGCGCGTCATATAATCAATGGATCGGCACCTGTTGAACGAAGAGGAGGCGACAGAAAAACCAACAAGTTCTTGCCCAAAAAACAACAAATAAAATATACAAGGTGCTTGAAATCCATTATTGCTACTCTAAGGATGACAGTATTTATAATCTGTGTTATCAATTAATGGTATGTACCGCACATTTTGCAGTAAAAATCTGGGAACTGTCATCAAAAGAAGCTACTTTCGCCATATTTTTAATACTATTTTTAATATTGGATTTAAATCACCGGCCACTGATGTATGCTCGACATGCTTGTCGCTTCAAGAGAGGATAAAAATTGAAAAACAACCGCAACAAATTTTTTTTTTTATTAATTGAAAAACGAGTTCATCGATTACGAGCAAAAGCTTTTCTCGAGTTGGCGAAAGAGGAGTTTTAAAACATACTCATCTTTAGTTTTGAATGGCAGAAAAATATAATTCTCGCGGAACTATTGGATCAGGCAGCTTACTACAGCCATCAGGTGTATCTGTACAATTTTGGTACAGTTAACGAGTCCACCAAAGCTTGTCTAACTACAGATAACGTATTTTTTTTTATACGGTATAAAAACGAGCGTCCGAAAAGTTCAAACGAAATCGCGTCCGCCTTTTATTGGCAATTATGTAATACACCGTTTGAAAATATAAAACGTTTGCGCCTAATCTGTTACGGTTGTGGGGCCCAAAACAAAAATTCAATTATGATGGGCATGTTAATGTTTTGGCTATGAATTAATGCTCCAACCTGCAAACGATAATCTTAATTTTTTATTTATGTTTTTATGGAAAAGTTTACAATTTATTTTAAAAACATTTTTTGTTGTGTCATTGCAAAACAAGAATGAAAAATATCGACAATTAATAACTTTTACTTTCCCAAAGATATGCAAAATATAGAATTCTTGTGTTTTCCGTCGAACAACAGACATCTGCAGAATCAAGATATCAAATAAATGCATGTTGTATTTTAATTTATACTATAAAACATATATGACTATAACAATGGAAGAATTCACTTGCTGCATATAATAATTAATATCTTATTTTATTTATGAAAATATTATTAAAAATTCATTACTAATCGTATATTAATATTCACTTCGTGCATGTAATAATCTGTTTTAATAATCTGTTATAATTGTAATCTAATTTCATTTGTGAAAATATTATTATTACTGCTTGAGTGAAACTTGAGTGTATATCTGTTAAATTGTGGATATTTTAATAAATTTTACTAATAAAAATTAATATCGACTCCGTGCATGTAATTATTTGTTTATCTAATTTGCAAATAACTATTAGGGTTATTAGCAATGTGTAGTGCAGTACATTCCATGATTTATTGATCATTTTTAATCCAGATATCAAATAAATGCATGTTGTATTTTAATTTAAACTAAATAAAACTTATATGACTGTTACAAATGAAGAATTCACTTCCTGAATGTAATGAAAGTTACCTAATTTCATTTGTGAAATATTATTATTATTGCTTCCGTTAAATGTAAGTATATATATATTCAGTATATTCTGTTAACATGAGGTTGTTTGAATAAATTTTAATAAACAAAAATTAATATTCACTTCGTGCATGTAATAATCTGTTTCTCTAATTTGCAAATAACTATTTAGGGTTATTAGCAATGTGCAGTGCAGTAAATTACATGAGTTACTGATCTATTTGAATCTCGATGTCAAATAAAAGCATTTAGAGTTTTAATTTAATCATTAAAATATATAAGACCGTAACAATGGAAGAATTCACTTCCTGTGTGTAATAATTGCTATTTAATTTTATTTCTGAATGTATTACTATTATTGCTTCAGTTAAGTTTCAGTGTATATGATCTGTTAACATGTGGTTATTTTAATATATTTTACTAAACGCATATTAATATTCACTTCGTGCATGTAATAAATTATTTTTTTAATTTACAAATAACTATTAGGATTACAAGCAATGTGCAGAACGTTCAGTATATTCCGTGATTTATTGATCCGTTTGTATTTTAATACCAAATAAATGCATGTTGTATTTTAATTTAATAAAAATATATATGACTGTAACAAATGAAGATTTCACTTCCTGAATGTAATATTTGTTATCCAATTTTATTTGTGAAAATATTACTATTATTGCTTCCTTTAAATTTTAGTGTATATATTCTGTTAACATGAGGTTATTTTATTAAATTTTACTAAACAAATATTAATGTTTACTCTGTGCTTGTAATAATCTGTTTTTCTAATTTGCTAATAACTATTAGGGTTATTAGCAATGTGCAGTAGAGTTTATTCCGTTATTTATTATTCCAATTCAAACTAGATGTCAAATAAATGCATGTTGTATTTTAATTTAATCATTAAAATATATATGACTGTAACAATGGATGAATTCTCTTCCGGCATGTAATAATATTGTCATCAATTTTATTTGTAAAAAATATTTTTATTATTGCTTCCGTTAAATTTAAGTGTATGTTTTCGGTTAACATGTGGTTATTTTAACTAATTTTACTAAACGAGTATTAATATTCACTTCGTGCATATAATAATTTGTTTTTTCTAATTTACAAATAACTATTAAGTTTATTAGCAATGTGAAGTTTATAATTAGACATCAGAATTAAAATATAAATAAATGCATGTTACATTATTATTTGTACTATAAAACATATATGACTGTAACAATGAAAGAATTCACTTCCTGCATGTAATATTTGTTATCTAATTTTATTTGTGAAAATATAATTATTATTGATTTAGTTAACTTTAAGTGTATATATTCTGTTAACATTAGGTTAATTTAATAAATTTTACTAAACGAAAATTAATATTCACTTCGTGCATGTAATAATCTGTTTTCTAATTTTCAAAAAACAATTAAGTTTATTACCAATGTGAAAATTATGTTAAGATATCAGAATTTAGATATCAAATAAATACATGTTGTATTTTAATTTAAACTACAAAACATATCGATAATGCGTCCCAAAGTGTGTTACATCTCAAAATAATTGATTGTTGGGAAATCAACTTTGAATACAATAAACAAATTCTCGCAGTAATTTTTTGTAATAACTTGCTAATGTTTTTGATAACCAGTGATACATATTTTGAGCTTTTCATAAAATTTTTTTTTAACAAGTAGAAGTTGTAACCCTCTTATAGAAATTTTTTTGATAATATTTTGCAAATTTTTTAAATAAAATGAATTTTTTCTTCAAAATAATTTTTATTTAAATTAAAATAATCAGGTTAATTCTAATATACTCGAATTATCAAATATCAAATTAATTCAGTTTAAATTCGAATGAATATTAAAGGTTATAAAAAAATTTAGTTCACTCTAATGAATCATTAAAAATCGAAAAAATAGTCTTAAGCTTTTTAGTCATTTTCCAGATTGTAATAAAATTCTTTGTACTTTTGAATGATCAATTTTGATCACATAAATCCCGAAGACCGTTTATCTTCTTTGACGATATTTTTATTGGTCCATCATTTAGTTGTTTTGGTTCAAAGTTCAATATGCTTTGTACTTTTATGTTTTGGTTATTTTTATTCAGTTTATCCGTATCCACAGTTCGATAAACATCATCCGCAACTGATTCTTTAAAATGGAATTAAAATGGAGGTTCATTGCGCACTTCTACAAAACTTATTTTATTCCACTTTATCTTATTTTTTAAATTATCAATTTTAAAATTATTGCCGATCAGTTTCTGAAACTCTTTAATATTTATGAAATTTTCAAATCCCATCTCTTGTACTTTATATAATGGATTTTTTTTTCTTGCTGGACTTAGCAACAGACACCATCTGAGCAGGGGTGTAAATGGGACCGGATTTTAAAATGCGGTTTTTTGACTTTCGACCATCTGCTGCGTCACCAAAAAATAGTGTGTGATTTTCGAAATATCGAACTATTCCACACAGAATAACGGTAGAGCCACAATATACTGATTTTTATTTTTTCCTGCGCAATTATCCGAAAACAGCACCATAGGTTTCCCTGGTTCACCAGAATCCATAATAAATTTGTATAAGCATGTGTCTATCTCATTAAAACCTCGTTTGCTATCCGATTCGTTTCACCCACACAGAGCAATTACCGTGGTTTGTTCCCAAATTATACACCGTAAAATTGTAAACTGACAAATTTGAGAGACAATAGCAAGTAGGTATTTCAATGGTAGGGATTACCAGTTATACCACAGCTTGCAAATCAAAAGCAGCTTCAATACAAAGCCCATCTTTTGCCTTTTGTTTTTTGACTTATTTAATATTTCAGATAAGGTCTTTTCATTTAAGTGATTTTTAATTTATTATTGTATTTTCAAGATCTTTGTCTGTATCTATAGATTTTTTAGCTTCTTCGCATACCGCGCATTGATCTTTCTTTGGAGTGAACAAGGCAATATTAAAGTTACAGTTAAAAACTCTGCAAAACATTAAGTAATTTCTGTATACTTTATTTTGGCTGACGCAGTCTTTCACATAATGACTGTGCAAATCGGCTATAGATCTCTCAGCTTCAATATACTCTCGTGTGCTGCTAGCCCTCTTGTAATGGGACTTAATTCGAGGAGCTGAGTTTATATGTACAATTATACTTTCTTTGATGGCTCTGTCTTTCATTTCATGGTTTTGGTGTGTGCCTATCATATCATTTTCGATTATTGATTTTCGATGTAGTTTACGGATCATTGTATGCGAAATTTTAAACGTATTTAAAAAGAAAAGCTTACATACTCTAATTTTAACCTTGTTAGCTTCAAAGTAGTAAGCTCTGTTTGCGGTTCTCAACAGTTTTTGCTATTGTTCAGAGAATTTTTTTGCGCTAATATTTCCAAGATTCCAAAAAATGTGAAATATGTGATCCAGATTATCACCATTTATTTTAGATGTGCAATTAAAAATGCATTGATTTCAACTGGGCTTGATTGTTTTGGCTTCGATTATCATACCATTTTCGTTTTCATAAGGTTGCGCTAAGTTCCGTTTTCGGTTTATTATGTTGTTTTTCTAGAACTGGGGATTAGCCATTCTTTTTCGCTTATTTGTAATAATATTATTATTATTGTTCTCGCTTGCCCGGTCATAGGTTGTCACGTTACCTTTAATATATTTATCACACAAATAATTAGGATTTTTAATAGCTAGGATAACTACCTGATTCAACTTTACTGTAAGATAAAGGGCTTTCGTTTTTGTTTAAGCTTAAATTAGTTTCCATGACATCGAAAACCTTTACTGACTTTAAACTGTCAATGTTTAATGTAATAAGACTATTTTCCGTAACGATACTAGGTTGATGCCGACAAATCAACCAAATGAACAAGGGGTGTGACTGTTCTATCTTTGTCATTCACAACGGCCAGTGTTTTGAGCTATAATATAAAACAACGCCATTTTTTTATTTTTCAACCAATTTTTTCCGTTTTAGTTCATTCCAAGGGCGATTTAATGCTGAATAAAACTCCGTATTTTCAAACGTTTCTGAGAGTAGTTATGATGCACGCCGCGAGTTTTCAGTGTTTTTGGAAAACCCTTGTAGCAGACGACAGTGGGCTAAAATAATAAAAAAAAAATTTTTTTGTGTACTTTCAGTTAAATAAAATGTCAATTGAAAGTTTCATTAAAAAATATCTCTTTTTATTCCATTAAAAAAAATATTTGAAAAACTTTTTCTTTCAATTTTGAAGGTGCTATGTTCCCTTAATTTGGCGCTTATGCTAAGGCACTTGTGATAATAATTTTTATTTTTATTTTAGGATATGTCGCTTGGGGGCAGTTGTGTTTTTAAAAGTTAAAAAATAAAAATTTGCGTTTGACTTTTAAGCTTAAATAATTCGAAATGTTTACAGTTTATTTCATTTATAACGATTATCCCGCTATTCTATTTGCATAAACTCATGTGATAGGTAAGCTATAAAAATAATGATTTATACATAAAATAATAAAATAAAAATCACTTCAATAAACTAAATTAAAAACTAAAATCAAAATGAATAAATTTAAAGTACATAGGTAGGTACATTGTAAATTTACCTAAAGTATTATCACAAAAGTTTCAAAAGATTACAACAACAATTGCAATGTATTCAAGCCGATTTTCTTGTTGAATGTTAGGAAAAAATTTTTTAGGATTAGGGGAAATAAAATCATTTTATGGTTATAGTGTTTACCGCAAGGCATTATTTTTTCTATTTTGCCCGAAAAATTTATCTTGTAGAATAATTTAGCATTTGTTATTTGATAGCAAAATGCCGAATTTAATTTGTTCTATTTCATAAAATAAAAAAAAAAAAATAAAATAAATATTAATAAAACGAGCCATCACAGAAAAATTAAAACGCATTAAAAAATTAAAGCCAACAGTTGTTGCTTTCGCATTTCTTAGCAAAGCTAAGCGGATTAGCGAAAGCAACACTACTAAAAGTTTTAATCAGCCTTTAAACATCACACAGTTCATTATCTTCCTCGTTCGTTTCGTTTAACTCATCAGGAACGGAGAAGTTTGTACGTAACTTTTTAAAATGCGAATGGTACATATCCGGAATAATGTGTTTAGCCCACATGGTTTCCAAATCGTGGTATTTTTTGTCGTTAATCGGTAACTCTGAATTGTACGCTATCTTTGAAATTTTAGTTCTTGTTTACATCTCTTCCACATCATTCTCGATATACGTATCTACCAGCGTTTTGGAATTTAAAAATTTAATTATTTTAATGTGTTTCATCTTAATTTCTTTATGAGGTTTTTGAACACTTTCCATTTTCGAGTTCTTAGCAACTAACGTCATTCAATCGTAAAAATCCCAGAACTTCATATCATGAACCTCACACGGTGCTGGACTTGATCTTGCGTTACGAATCAATGTTGGGTCAATTCCTTAAGGGGCCAAACAGTCTTGTTTTTCAAGTTGTTCTCTATAACTGCATGCATAGAATCTACTGGCATGTAGGTATGACCAGTAATAAAAAATATTGGCGATACCTCAGCTACAAATTTGGCCGTTGATATAAAATGTTTAAGCCTTGCAATGACAAATCGATTTTTGTTCTGGCCAGCACAATTATCGCAATATAAAGAAATTTTCCTGACTGATGATTTTTCACTGCCATTAATAAATTCCAGAGGTTGCTGCAGAGTTCATTTGCGCCAGGTTTCCCATGATGTTCCCCCATAAATAGCAATGACCATTGCGTGGCGATGATTCGTACACAGTGAAAGTCGTAGTCTAGCAAGCAAATGTTCTTGCAAAAACTCTTCCTTAAGTGCACCCTTCAGTTGTGATTTTCGTATTCAGTTTCAGCCTCTGCCGTTTTATTGATTATATTTTTGTACGACTCACATTTCTCGCATTTATCGTTTTTGGGTTGTGTATCCCAATGTTATAATTCTTTCTAAATAGAACACGAAACATGTCGTTGTCCAAAACGTAGTACCCTGCTTCTGTTTGCTTCTCTTTATGCATAAGGCGCAAGTTTTTAATTGTTTCTATATCGGACGGCAAATATGTTTTGTTTGAAGATGTTCTGCAATAGTGTGATGGCACTGCTGGTAAGCTTTCTATAAATTGATCAAGATGCCGGTGGTCGTCTTGTGTAATGCTCCGATAATGTCTGGTGTTTTTCGGCTCCTTTAAAATAACATCAACATTTTAAAAAAATTTTATTATACTTCTTACACGGGCTAGTGTAATGTCGAGTGTTAAAAGAAACTGTTTGCAGACCGATTTATTTACGTTACTTAGTGGGCATATTACACTACATGCTTGGTTGAGGTAACGAAGATTGTTGTTTTGTTTCTTTTTGTTTTATTGGCTGTTGCTCGATACAATTACTGATATAAATATTTATCCTTTTGTTTCTGGCATGGTATTTTCCAGTAATTGTTAAACAAGCGTTGTCTACTTTCGTCAGTAAAACTTTTGCAGTCGTTGAAGCAACTGACCCGCAATGCAGAAGGGTCTACTTTAATAAATTTTTTTGGTATCCAAGTTCCTCTTTTAGTTAAATAACTTTCTCCTGATATTCGTTTATTTGTATTTTGATTTTCCAGTTTTCGAATTTTGCGTTTCTTATTTACACTTTCGTTTTCGTTTGGACTTTTTTCAATAGCACTAATCTTTGGTAATGGATCCAAATCTTCATGATGTTAGTTGCAAGAACGCTGGGGTTAGTTGCAAGAACTTCTAAAACAACATCACTAAAATTTATATTTATACTCTCATTCAGCTGATCGATTTGTAATTGAATGGTTTCCTCCTGACACTCGAATACTATATTACTATTGTATTCGTCATCGTAAAGAGTAAAATCGTCAGGTTCAATTGCAATACCTGGTGCTTCTTGGATTGTAATACAAATAACAGTTTGTTCATCCACGTTACACGTAAT
The DNA here is from genome assembly GCA_947310385.1 of Nephrotoma appendiculata. Classification (NCBI taxonomy): domain Eukaryota; kingdom Metazoa; phylum Arthropoda; class Insecta; order Diptera; family Tipulidae; genus Nephrotoma; species Nephrotoma appendiculata. The sequence continues at coordinate 272,974,935 of OX371224.1, forward strand.
TGTTTCCATGGTCGCTACTGTTTCATGTAATAAAGCATTTTCGTCCGGTACATCAAATTTATTTCGCAAATCCATTTCTGTGGTTTGTTTATCCGTTTTTGTTGAATTCTTCTGAGCCAATGCCAGTTGTACGAATAATTTACTCTCGAAGCCATTCTACATAATATTTGTAGATAAGAAAAACAATTAATGCAAACGCCACAATATAAAAATATGTTTCTTGAAAATATTAAACTAAATTTATTGTATTAACTATTTCAATTATCAAACCAAAAAATATTTGCTATTTGTGATTAACTTTCAAAATTAATTGTTTCAAACATATTTATAAACTAATTAAAATATCAATAAAAGTTGCGTTAAAATCATGAACAATAACGGTCGCTTGTGCCATTTTTAGTATCTTTCTTTATAGGACACAAACGACATTTATTTTTTATAAATTAAACAATATTAAACTATTTATTATTCTAAATATTGTGGATAATTTTATTCACATTTAAATGTAATAAACACTTCTCACTTTTATTAATTGTATTCAATCAAGTAACCTACCGTCTAATGAAAATAAATTAAAATTAAGCCGGAACAAACACAACACTTTCATTTGAAAATATTACACTGATTTACGTCACTTGGTTCAACTAAACTAGTGATTTTTGTCGCTTGGTCTATTTGAAAAAACATTTTTTCAGAAAAAGCGGGATTTGCTCTAAAAAAATAAAATTATTCAAACTATCACATAGCGCATTGTCAGCGCTTTCCAGAGATATGAAATACGCAAATTTGAAAAATTATCGCTTATGCTGTTCGATTCAAGTATCGTCGATATGGAGTTTTAATTTAATCATTAAAATATATATGACTGTAACAATGGAAGAATTCTCTTCCTGCATGTAATAATTGCTATTTAATTTTATTTGTGAATGTATTACTATTATTGCTTCAGTTAAATTTAAGTGTATATGATCTGTTAACATATGCCGCCCCGGTGGCAAAGTGGTCAGCATGCTTGCTCCAGCAACCGGAGGTCCCGGGTTCGATTCCCGGTGGTGACAAGGAAAAATTTCACGGCTGGTTTAGGGTCAATGAATTAATCACTCATTATCCGAAATAAAATATGATTATGAAACCTCATTTGAGGCAGCCAAATCCCTTAATGGGATATAGTGCCAGAGAGAGAGAGAGATCTGTTAACATGTTCTGGTTATTTTAATATATTTTACTAAACGAATATTAATATTCACTTCTGGCATGTCAGTTTATTACATGACAATTTACAAATAATTATTAGGGTTATAAGTAATGTGCAGTACGTATTGATCCGTTTGTATTTTAATACCAAATAAATGCATGTTGTATTTTAATTTAATTAACCCTCGTCCGGCGGCATAATTTTACAACGCTAAAAGGTGGTAGACGTACAATTGAACTTTCAGATATTTTATATGATAATCTTCACTGTAGACATAATTTTTGTAAATAGAAAATATTTGAAATTTCCTCATTATTAAAATGTAGAGATCTCACAAAGCTTTAACTCTCTCCGGATTCTACAAGAAGATTTATTAGTATTTAAAAACAGCAAAGGTACAACTGTACCTATGCCGCCTGACGAGGGTTAAAATATATATGCTTGCAGCAACTAAAGATTTCACTTCCTGCATGTAATGTTTGTTATCCAATTTTATTTGTGAAAATATTACTATTATTGCTTCCTTTAAATTTTAGTGTATATATTCTGTTAACTTGAGGTTATTATATTAAATTTTACTAAACGAATATTAATGTTCACTTCGTGCATGTAATAATCTGTTTTTCTAATTTGCTTATAACTATTAGGGTTATTAGCAATGTGCAGTAGAGTACAATCCGTTATTTATTGATCCATTTGAAACTAGATACCAAATAAATGCATTTGTATTTCAATTTAATCTTTAAAATATAAATAACTGTGACAATGGATGAATTCTCTTCCTGCATGTAATAATATTGCCATCAAATTTAATTTGTAAAAATATTTTTATTATTGCTTGCGTTAAATTTAAGTGTATGTTTTCTGTTAACATGTGGTTATTTTAACTAATTTTACTAAACGAGTATTAATATTCACTTCGTACATGTAATAATTTGTTTTTCTAATTTACAAATAACTATTAAGTTTATTAGCAATGTAAAGTTGATATTTAGATATCAGAATTATGACATAAATAAATGCATGTTACATTTTTATTTCAACTATAAAACATATTTGACATTGTTACATGGAAGAATTCACTACCTGCATATAATATTTGTAATCTAATTTTATTTGTGCAAATATTATTATTATTGATTAAGCTTAATTTAAGTGTATACATTCTGTTAACATTAGGTTATTTTAAAAAATTTTACTAAACGAATATTAATATTCACTTCGTGCATGTAATAATCTGTTTTCTAATTTTCAAAAAACCATTAAGTTTATTAGCAATGTGAAGTATATGTTTAGATATCAGAATTCAAATATCAAATAATTAAATGTTTTATTTTAATTTAAACTATAAAACATATCGATAACGCGTCCCAAAGTGTATTACATCTCAAAATAGTTAATTGTTGGGAAATCAACTTTAAAACTTGGAATACAATAAAATGATTATTGCAGTAAATTTTTGTAATAACTTGCTGATGTTTTTGATACCCAGTGATACATATTTTGAGCTTTTCATCCATCTTGGTAAATTTGAAATAAATAAGAAAATTTTGAAAAGAAACACATTAAATGAAATTTTTCTGAACTAGTAGAAGTTGTAACCCTTTTAAAGAAAATTTGTTGATAATATAATGCCAATTTTGTAAATAAAACGAATTATTTCTTTAAAATAAACTTTATTTAAATTAAAATAATCAGGTTAATTAAAATATACTTACTTATCTTAGATGAATTATACAATTTAAGTTAATTGGAAATAATAAAATAGGTCTGGTTGTAGAAATCTAATTAAAAAACATAGTGCGTTTAAACGAATGCCTATCACTGTATATTCTGTTAACTATTCTATTCTGAATATTACTATTCACTTCGTGTATGTATTAATCTGTTTTTGTAATTTGCTAATAACTATGCGGGTTATTAGCAATGTGCAGTGCTGTATTGTGATTTATTGTTCGATTTGAAACTAGATATCAATAAAATGCATGATGTATACAATTTTAACAATAAAATATATATGGCTGTTAAATGGAAGAATTCACTTCCTGCATGTAAACATTATTAACTAATTTTATTTGTAAAAATATTACTATTATTGCTTCAGTTTAATTTAAGTCTATTATTTTGTTCTGTTAACATGTGGTTATTTTAATAAATTTTACTAAACGAATATTAATATTCACTTCGTACATGTAATACTCAGTTTTTCTAATTTACATATTACTATGAGGGTTATTAGCAACGTGCAGTGCAGTATATTCTGTAGTTTATTGATCCATTTAAATCTAGATATCAAATAAATGGATATTGTTTTTAAATTTAAACTATAAAAATGTATGACTAACGATGGACAATTTTACTTTCTGCATGTAACAATTATTATCTAAATTTATTTGTGAAAATGTTATTATTATTGTTTGAGGAAAATTTTTGTGTACACATTCAGTTAACATGTGGTTATTTTAATAAATTTTTCTAAACATATTCACTTCGTGCATGTAATTATCTGTTTTTCCAATTTATAAATAACAAATAAGTTTATTAGGAAAGTGAAGTTTATATTTAGATATCAGAATTTAGATATCAAGTAATTGCATAAGGTATTTTAATTTGTTTCATTTTTTATTTTATTTCTAAAACAATGGAAGATTCACTTCCTGCATGAAATAATTGCCATTCAATTTTATTTGTGAAAATATTATTATTATTGCTTCAGTTAAATTTAATTGTATTTTTTTTTGTTTACATTTGGTTATTTTAACAAATTTTACTAAACGAGTATTAATATTCACTTCGTGCATTTAATAATCTTTTTTTCTATATTGCTAATAACTGTTAAGTTTATTTGCAATATGCAGTGCAGTGTATTCCGTGATTTATTCATATAATTTAATCTATAAAAACATATATGACTGTACCAAAGAAAGAATTAACTTCCTGCATGTAATAAAACTTAATTAATTTATTTTGTGAAAATATTATTAATATTGCTATCCGTTAAATTTAAATGTATATATTCTGGTGACTATTTAAAATTCTAATTTACAAATTACTATTACGGTTATTAGTATTGTGCAGTACGTTCAGTACATTCCGTGATTTTTTGATAAATTAGAATCTAAATACCAAATAAATGCATGTTGTATTTTGATTTAATCAAAATATATTTGACTGCAACAACTTAAAATTTCACTTGCTGCATGTAATAATTGCTATCTTATTTTATTTGTGAACATTTTAATATTATTCTTTCTCTCTCTGGCACTTTATCCCATCAAAGTATTCGGTCGTTTCAAAATGCGGTTTCATAATCATATTTTCATTTTAGATAATGAGTCATTAATTCATAGATCATTAACCAGCTGTGAAATTTTTTCCTAGTCACCACCGGGAATCAAACCTGGGACCTCCAGTCGCTGGAACAAGCATGCTGATCACTTTGCCACCGGGGCGGCAATAATATTATTGCTTCCGTTAAATTTTATTGTATATATTCTGTTAACATGTGGTTATTTTATAAGATTTTACTAAACGAATATTTATGTTCACTTCATCCGTGTAATAATCTAATTTTCTAGTTTGCTATTATTTATTAGGGTTATAAGCAATGTGCAGTAGAGTACATTCCGTTATTTATTGATCCATTTAAAACCAAATAAATGCATATTGTATTTTAATTTAATCATTAAAATATATATGACTGTAACTATGGATGAATTCTCTTCCTGCATGTAATAATATTGCCATCAAATTTTATTTGTGAAAATATTTTTATTATTGCTTTAGTTAAATTTAAGTGTATGTTTTCTGTTAACATGTGGTTATTTCAACTAATTTTACTAAACGAGTATTAATAATATTCACTTCGTGCATGTAATAATCTGTTTTTCTAATTAACAAATAACTATTAAGTTTATTAGCAATGTGAAGTTTACATTTAGATATCAGAATTTAGATATGAAATAAATGCATGTTGTATTTTAATTTAAACTATAAAACATATATGACTGTAACAAAGGAAGAATTTACTTCCTGCAGGTAATAATTGTTATCTAATTTCATTTGTGTAAATATTATTATTATTGATTGAGATAAGTTTTAGTCTTATATATTATTATAGATATTATGTTTACATGTGGTTATTTTATTAAATTTTATTAAATGAATATTAATTTAGTGCATGAACGCTTATCTGATTTTCTAATTAGCGAGTAACTGTTGTAAGTTATTTACGATGTGTGTTTATTTTAACTTAAAGTCCTATTAGTCTTTAAAAATGAGAAATTTACTTGATTCTTGTAATAATTGTAATCTTATTTTATTAGTGCAAAAATTTTAAGTAACACCTGAATGAAATTTAGGTATACAAAGTCCATTTGCGTATGCTAATTTTACTAAAGTGCTCAAACGAATATTAATTACGTTAGTATTTTCAGTGAGCAACTGATTAAATTTCATTAAGATCTCAAATAAATGCGTTTAAACTTTTAGCCATATATTGCACAAACAATGTAAGAAATCACTTCCTGCATGTAATAATTGAAATGTTATTTTATTTTTATAAATATTGTTATTAATGCTTGAGTTAGATTTTTGTAGAACTATAAAACCTGTTTACATGTGGTTATTTAGCTAAATTTTACTAGTTTCTATGGAATGTGTTGTATATTCAGTGAACTATTGCTCTTTTTGAATTACGATTTTAAACCAAATCTATTGTATTTTAATTTAAACTATAAAACATATTGAACTGTAATAATTAAGGATTTACTTCCTGCATGTATTATTTGTATTCTAATGTTATTTGTGTAAATTTTGGTTTTAAATATTAAGGTGAAACTGTAGTACGTCGGCATTTGGTTATTTTACTAAATTTTGCAAAACAAATTATTATTCGTCTCGTGCAAGTAATAATATTTTGTTTAATTAGCAAATGCCAATTAAATTTATGTAAAATTTGTAGTATTCTAGGTGAGGTATTGAGGTTGGTGTAAAAAATACAGATACGAGAAAAACTTGACACAGAACTTTTGCACTCTTGCAAATTTTATAATTATATTATTATTATTTTTTTTTTTTCAGTTTAGAGTAATATATCCGAAAAGTATTATTCGAATAATCGAAAAGCTGATCGAACATTTCCTACAGAAACTTAAAACAATACTGAACATAGCTGGTTACCAAACGATGAAATAAATACAAAATTTTACAGCAATCTTAATACCGCAGCGTAATCATATCAAAATACTTTTTCGCTTTAACTGCAATTTGTATTTTGTACACAGATCGCACATTATTATTTATGTTGATTTTATTTTTGTACATTTTTTTTTTTGTATTTTCTTCTTGCTTTGCTCATAAAACATAAAATTTATGTATGAAGTGCACTAATCAATTTAATATCAGTGTATTTATATAAATATATTGTATACGAAAGGTTAATGGTAAAAATATAAAATTGGTGAAATTTAGTTATACATTTTATGATTTCTCTTGGTTGTCTTTAAATTTTACATAAAGCAACATAATTTTTTTTTATGTATTAATTATATAAATCATAATAATAAACAAATAGACCTAATTATAAATTCATTTACGGTAATACTTAAATTAAATTAAATAAAGTAATCAATTAACGATGCAATTAAGACCTAGTGAGATTATTCATCTGCATTTATAAACGGAGTTTTCTTCCAAAAAATTGAATTATTCATCTTGACCTAAATATACAATGCGTTGATGAGCTACGGAATTTAATTAATCATTTCATTTTATTTTTTATTCTTGTGAATATAATTTAATTAACGATAATTGTTTAATACAATCACATTGTGTATACTTTGAACTCTTTATGAGGAGCTAAATATTTTTGTTTTGTTTTCTTGCATTTCACTTTCGATGCTTAAGATTTTCAATTGTTGTGGTGTACTTGTGGACGAATGAATAATTGGTTAAAAACTTGATTGTAAAGTGGAAAGAAGATCTTTATTACAATGGTTTTTCATTTACACATAGTTAATATATCGGGTCATATACACAAGTGAAAGTCAATGTCATTTACCACATGGGTTCTTTACCATATGGTGTATTATGTCGTATAGTGAATAATTTTTATTTATTATGTGTGGTACCCGGATCTTTGGAAAATGGATATAAAAGTTATATGAAGTAAGTTTTATAAAATTGTCTAGCTCGCAGTAACTGATTACATTTTAATTTGTTTATGATAAAAACAGCCGATAAGCCATCCGTAACAGCTACAGCTAGAACTAGTGCTAGCTTTTTAATGGAATATCATTTTCTAGCCTGAGATGCTATCGTTTAAAGCAGTTAGGATGGACATGTATTAAAAGACATATATATATATTCTGAGGATCTCTTCAATATGCGTTGGACCGTTGCAAAAATCATTTATTTTCTGATTACTGATAAATAACAATAAGTCTCAAAACTTACCTAGCACTTTCTCCTCCTCCTCCTTCAACCCCCCTCCCCCCAAGCATGGTACATAAATTGGAACATAGACGGAAAAATGGGAAACTTTTAGCGCCTAGATGTACCAACCTCACGAAATATTCAACAAACTTGGATTATGAATCTTAAAAAACTAAAATTTTGCAAAAAAGCAAGAATCGGGCAATCACCAGTAGTCATCTGTAATTAATTGAATTTAAATAGTTTTCTCTTTGATAACTGATTTCTTCAGTGCTTTAATTAAAAGTGATTGGCAAGATTTTGTCTTCTTTTAGATCAAACGAGCAAACTATTTTCCTAGAACCGAAGTCATTTGGCTCAATACTAGATAGAGTATTAAGTAATGAGCAAATTGCTTGTCGATTTTGATGCAATCATTAAATATCACCTGCTATGTAATAATTGTAAATAGACAGTTCTATTGTGAATCTTTAATAACTTTTTTTATTATTTATGTATTTTTATTTTTATTTTCAGAATTATGTAAAGAAAAAGTCAGCTGCAAGATGATCCCAGCTTTCCTTTGGGCTGACTTGAAAGAAACGGTGTAAGTAATAAATAAGCGATCAGACCAGAACTAAAAACAAAATTTAAAACTAAATCCTATAGCCATGATACCTGAAATTTTGAGAAAAGTTATAGAAAGTATGTTAGGAAAACCACAAATGTGCCAAGCAGAAAATGGCCATCACTTGCGAGATATCATTTTTCAATTTTAAGTTAAACAAAATTTGCACGAGCGGAAATTTGCATGATTTGCATACTGAATTTAGGAAAAAATACTAAATCAAATAATAAATAGAATGTATTAATATTCACACAAGAACGGGCTCTTTGCGCCACCCAGTACAATTTAATTTCTTCACAACTCTAGGTAACTGGACTGGAAACATTATACAAGGAAGTGGATTGAGCGTTAATTGAACGCAGAAACCGACAAGTTATATTTTCATCTATCTTATATAATGATTACTTAAAATTTAATTTATTTACTAGCTGCACTATTAGTTCTTAAAAACGCCATGCTGTGGAAACTATAGGAAAGAAGAACTAGGTTGCATTTAAATAGTGTTAATGTGTGTTCTTGACGTCAAGAGGGGATTTTAACTTTCACTCCTACTGAAACGGGTGGAATGGGCATTTCAACATTTAGACTGTCTGTGCGTCTGGCGACCTACACGTTAGCAAAAGCAGGATAGACGAGTCGTCATGGTAAGGTTCGCTAGCAATAACTGGAAATGGCACATGATTAGATGCCTATGGAGAGATATTAATAAGTATATCAAAATCTAATACCTTATTAGTTAAAAGCTGTAAAACCGAAAAAATTATCAGTTAGGTCTACGATCTTGAAGAATTCTAGTAAATTCTGAAAGAATTAAGATTGTAAGCGGACTTTTAAATCGAACGGACTTTTAAATCGACTTTGATGACTCTTGTGAATCATAGTGGTGGTTTGTTTTACAAAAACTTGGATAACCATTTTGTGCTTGTGCGTCCTCATAGGTTTCGATGTAGCGTGATTTCCTACACGTTGCCTATTCTTAAAATTTTCCCTACAATTACCATTTTCGTGACAAATTTGAATTCGTTAACAAATTCTTCGATGTTTCTCATTGAGTTTTGATCCCACGTTCATATTGAGTGTGCAACGAAACAGTGGTTAAATGACCGGTTTTGTAATCGTTGTTGATACCAGCAATCAGTTAAACAAATTATGGTAACTTGGTTCTTAGAGCATATGTTGTGTCCACCCTTAATTTATTGTATCAATATTGCTAGTAACTGTTTTTCCAGAGACAGAAGAATAAAATAGATGTATTTCTTGTAGTAATGAATATAGGCAAAAATGGTTATTTTCTTGGAATGTTTAGCAGTCTAATAATTAACTTTGGTGTATTAAAACATCTATTCAAATAGTTGAAATCCGTTAGAAGTATCTTATACAAATAAAACTGGGACTCTTTCTGTCCAAAGAGTTGTAAGCTTTATAAGCTTACGGTGACATTTATTAGATAAACTTATTGAGTTCCTGTGGAAGTTTTTTGAAATATTAGTCACAACGAGAGAAAAACCTATGACCACGCAACAAATTATAAATACAATTTTAAACAATTGGTCTCCCCAAACTTTTACAACTTTTTAATCCAAAACTTTTATCTATTTCTTAGTATCAAGAATGACATTCACTTGTTAAGAGGTGGAGCATCTTACAGTATGAAATAAGTCCAAAAATTTGTTCATTAATCATTTAAGAATTACAATTAGAGCTAATATGAAATAAATTATCTAGAGTATTAGTTAAAAACAGCCGAGTTATTTTAAATAAAATTTGACCATATAGAAAATTAAGAAAGGGCGATGTTCTAAATTTCTTTAAAAATTGGCAAAATTGGTCGAGTTCTGTTTAATATGTTAAGATTTCAAAAATCATAGTCCCTGGATTTCTGAAATTAACAAATTTGTAGAATGGCAAAATGTAAGTTTTGTCAATATGCGCGCTGTTTAGAGCACTATTCTACAGAACTTTTAGTAAAACTGTGGTGTATAATCAAAATAACCATTATTCCTGCTAAATTTCAGAAAATCAACTTTTTAATTTATTGTATAACTTTTTTGGATCTTTTAATTCTTTACCGTTTTTTGTAAATGCTAAACTTAAAAATCATTGCATAAATTAAAAAAGCTCTCCTGGGAGCGGAGCCATTTCCGGTACATATATTTTACATCTCAAGGATTACTCAATAAATAAAAAAGGTTTAGTATGTTTCCCCCGACCAATATCAGTAAGAAGTTTCCGCCCCACTAATGAATTCCTATCTTATTGTACACTTTTAACAAATATTAGCAAAAAAGAGACAGATTTTTTAGTCAATTTATCTGGGCTGTAGAGAACCAACAACAATTGTTCTGTGCAACACAGCACATCCACACACACACAGTCTTTTAAAAATCATTCGTTTTTAACTTCAGCGAATGGTAAATGTTCAATAATTTCGAGGCCAAATTTTTGTCATAATTACTTTACTGTATTGCATTACGTAAAGAAAATAAAAATTTCAAATTCATTAAACGTACCGAAATTTTGATAAACCTGTCTTATATATTCAAAATTCCTGCTTAAATTTTTTGTTGGTTGAAAATTTAATTTTTAAATTTACTTAAAGCTTTTAATTATTTGTCGTTATTTGTAAATGCTTAACTTTTCAACATCATTACAAAAACTGAAGACGCTCTCACCTTAAAACTTCCACTTCCGGTATACAGATTTTCACCAAATGAAGGATCTGTTAATTAATGAAAAAAGTTTAAGTATGAAGTATTTATCAAATAGTCAATTCGTCTGGTACAATCCATAGACTTCCTTAGTGTGAAGTCTACTTATTATTAATTTACCTTATCATAGACCCTGTGTTTGACAAACTTATTAGTAATAATTTCTACGTTACGTTAATTGCTTAAATAATCTGTTGATGAAGACGAAGCGAAATGAAACAAACCGGACTACTTAGTAAATTCAAATATGTAATAATAATTAAATATATACAAATTTAATTTTTAATTTTAATTTAAACTTTTTATTTATGGAACTTTGAAAAAACACATTTTAGTTAGTTGTTGGTTGGTTGGTGATCAGCGGTTGCTGTTTCTCCAAAAATTTTAAACTGACTGAAAAAAATTTTAAATTTTGTATATATGTACAATCCAGCGCTTTCGCTTTTAGTAAACAAGCTGATAAAATAGTGAATTGCAGCAATAAAGCCTGGTCTCGTGCCCTTGATCCAATATTGTTGCGTTTGGGTAAACAAGACCATAAAAAATCGTTGGTTACCAATTTGTTTGGATTATAGACGCCTCACGGAAAAAAAACTGGTTACAACGAAGAAAAAACTGAAATAAAGCTTAAATAATAACCAACAAAATACCAATACCAATGCAGTCAAAAAATACATAAGCCTAAAATACAATAACACGATTCTCAAAAAATTTGAATATATAGAGACAGAAGAATGCAAACTAACATGTAACGAATGCACAAAATTTAACATTGGTCAAATAGAAGCTTTCCAGAAAGATACAAGGAACAGATCAACGACATAAGAGTCAAAATTTAAGAAAGGTTTCAAATTATAGCTATATAGAAGACCCAATAAATATTTTAAATCCAAAAAGTAAAACTTATTTTTTATTTATAATTAATTTAACCATAATTTTTAATTGAGATTTCCTCCATCACTTCCCGAAATTATTGTGCTTACTTAAAAGTAACCATGTGTATAACATTTACGAACAATATATTAAAAACCAAAAACATTGTAAATTAAATTTCATAGAAAGCTAAAAACTTAACTAATTTTTAAGTTTACCGGAAATTGCAAGTTTTGATATAAAAAGAATAAATTTCACCAAAATTCGGCACCTCCACAGTCCAGGCTATTTTAAAACGTCAATATTAAAACGTCAGGATTAAAACGTCAACTTAATTTGAATATCTTGAGATATATGGTGAAAATCTGTTTACCAAAAGCTGTGGCTTCCGTTTAAAGATTAAATTGTCAATACGCATTGACTTAGTTGATTTTCTGAAGTTTAAAAAAAAGTTCTTTTTACCAATAGTCCGGTAAATTGGTTTCGCTTTAGAAATCAAGTGTGGTATATTCGAGATCTATATATATATATATATATATATATATATATATATATATATATATATATATATATATATATGTATATATATGTATATATATATATATATATATATATATATATATATATATATATATATATATATATATATATATATATATACCTTCGTGGTAAAATACCTCTTCGGGTGTTTTTTTGTGATTGTCAAATAAAATATTTTAAAATGGTGTTGAAAAATAGTAAAGGTGAAGCTAAGTAATTAAATGTAAGTTGTATATATATATTACATATATTTATAATTTAAATTAACAAGTGATCGCTCTCTTTTGTGTGTTTTGTGTGAGTAATTTGTGCATAATGATTTTAGAGTTTTATTTAAATTTTTTTTTATCAGAGAAATTGCTGACGAAAATACTAAATTTAAATAGCAACAGTAACTGGTTCTGTAAATTCATCGTTGTATGACTGGATCAGGACACATCATAAACCAGCCCCTTCTTCTCCATCAAGTGGACAAATATCATCAGCAGCTTTGAACAGTTTCTCGACTCAACCAAAGGGTTTAAAATCTTAAACATTTTAATGCAGCAACTCCACCACAGCTCGACGGAAGGACCCGTAATCTACTAGTATCTACAGTTGAGGATATATTGGTCAAAAACCCTGTATTAGCTGATTTATTAAGAACAATTGCTAGTGATATCGAGCACTTATTCCTGGAGAAAAGAAGGTAACTAACAATGAGTTATATATAAAAATCATTGCTAATTATTGTCTAATTTTCAGGAATTGTATTATAGAGCGGGCTAAAGCCAGCAGGCTTTTTATACAACAAGCATAGAAACCACTAATGTAAGCTCCGGAAGATCGGCTAATTGAAAAATAAATTTAAAAATAGTAATCTTAATACAAAAAAATAAAAATAAATTCAATATTGCAGAAATGACAGGTACGACGATAAACCAAAAACTAATGTTTAGCTGTTAATTTCAATAATAGTTTTTTTCAAAACTTACCGTCGTTTATTTGTTGCTGCATGTTAAAATGTGTGTGAGTTAAGCTATTAAAATATTAAACTTTTCATTATTGTTGATATTGTAAAAACTATAGTAGTAAAATTTTCTTGATAAATCATTACGTAAAAATATTGAAACCAATTATGTCTTCTATTCAATTAAATTTGTATTTTATTATTATAATTTGTATGACATAGCTAATTAATATTAAATCGAATTTTTATATTTCTTATAATAAATTAAAATAAAAAATATATATTATAAAATTCTATTGTTATTTTATTATTTCGGAAATTATATTTAATGTGGCTCCTTTAAACAGGAAAAATAGCTGGAAACAAGAAATACTTTTAAAGCTTTCAGAAGTTACTTTCTGCAATCTAGAAATTCTAAAGCTTTTCCAAGAAAAGCGGTTGAAGTATTTAAGCAATTCCTTCTCTACAATTTATAAATGGGTTCTTCTATCACGAAAAAAAAATGTTTTCTGGCAGAAATTGCATTTTAATTATAAGAAAATGACTCTTAACTAAAGAAATGTAGATCATACAATTATATGTAAAATTTCTTAATACAAGCCTCAATTTATTGTATTTTGAGATACGGTCACCTTGAAACAAGAATTTGTTATCTTTAATGAAGAAATAGATATTAAAAACTAAGAAAAGCGATTTGCTCTACAAAATAATATTTTCTTGCTTTAAGAAATTGAATTTCTTTCAACAATAAAAACAATATTATTTCAATAGTTATATAGAAACATCAAATGAAGAAATTGAAAGTTTGCATTATGAAATAGTTATCTTAGACTGCGGTCCAATTCAAGACTTATTTTGTGTAGACTGACTTATTTGAAAATCTACAATAAGTCACATCGATAGGAGACTTATTGTAGAGTTTTCGAACTTATTTGGGACTTTCTACAAAAATGAAATTTTATTTGTTTTATATAATAAAGTAAGCTGTGAAAAATATATTCGAAATTTTAAAGAAACAAATTTTTTTTTGTTAGATTTTGAGCACAAACCTATTTAAATTAAAATGGCAAATAAACGAAATTTTTATACTTCACGTTGTAAGTACAAATAACTAAATTATGTTTTCTATATTTATAATCCACACCTGTCTATTTGATGAAAACACATTTTATTTAAGGGACAGAACAGGAAATATTCTTGCTAATTGACTGCAGAATAAAAGAAGAAACGTCATTTAAGAAGAAAAATGTTTTACCAAAAGAGTTATGGACGTAAGTTTTTGAATAATAGATTTCCATCTATGATCGTGTATATGTGTATCTTTTATTATAGAAAAATATCCGAAGGGAACAATATTTCAAAAGATGGCGGAGAATGCTTAAAAAAATGGAAGAATCTTGTACAAAAGTATAAGGAATTGAAGGAGCCAAAAACCGGACGAGGCATGACGGCAAATAAACTTACCTCGAAGGTCGTCATACCATTGCACCAGTAACATTACTGCAAACAATTCATGATGAATTGCAGTACGAACATGTAGAATATCTGGCGGTTTCTGATAACGAAACAATTCATGAAACGGAACTAACCAAATCAAGTACTAATAATATTGCAACAACATCCAACACGATGAAATCTGGTTGCAAAGGAAAAGCAAAAATGTCTAAAACACTGATCATTTTTTGGAATATTAGAAAGAGATGAAAAAGTGTTGAAGGAAATTAAAAAAAATAATATAATAATAGAAAAAGTGTGCAAAAAATACTTTCCAGATATAGATCTATCCGATACAAATGCAGAATAAATATTTAGAATTTTATTGAGTAATATAAAAATTGCTTATAGTTGTGTATTTTATAAAATGAAGTAATAAAATTAATTTAATAACGACAAATACAAAGAACAAGAGTATTTAATTAATTACATCAGTGAAAAAACAAACAATTCCAAAATTAGATAGAAGCACATATTATATCTCTCTGTTAAACAGCTGACTCTGTAATAATAGCAACGATATTTGCTTCTTCGTCTTCCTCCAGGGCGATCTCATTATATAAAACGTCACCCATACTTAAACACTCTTTGTGTAAAATACAGCATGCACCTATGACTTTACAGTTTCTTTCCATAGACAGTTCCATGTTTCTTAAGAAAATAGACCTCCATCTCGTTTTTAACATCCCAAATGCTTGTTCTATAGCGACCCTGTCTTTGCTATGCAAATGGTTATATCTTATTTGAGCATCATTAATGTGATTTCTTTTATAAAGGCGTCATTATTGCTATAGGATTAGTCGTACATTGATAGCCACTATCGCCAAGTAAAAAATATCCAGCGGGAAGATATTTTGCGAGTTTGTAGATGTTGCTATTCCTCAACACACGTTGATCATGAACTGATCCCGGAAATCCGATGCAGAGATCAATAAATTTTTTTTGATGGTCACAGACAGCTGAAAAATAATAATGTTGTAAACTTATGTGGCTCAAGAAAATTGATTACCTTGAACTTGAATGGAATAATCTAATTTCCATTTAATATATTCGTCGTGATGTGCCACTGGGCACTTAATTTTAACATGAGTGCCATTTATAGCTCCCACCGCTTTGCTGAAAGCATCTGATGTAGCCCGTGTCGCAAACCCATTACCAATTTCACTTAATTCGCTGAGTGTTGGTAAATGGATTATTTTTTGTAAGAGAGACTGAAAAATATCTAAATATTTGTCACAAATTCGAACTGATGTCGTTTTAGGAATGTTCATAGCGACGGATAATCCTCGGTAACTCGTGCCACATGCTAACTAAAACAGGAACACTATAAGTTCCATTTCCTTTTGATAACCAGAGCGCTTACTTGGGATGATTTCTAAAACTTTTTTGAAAGTGCTGTGTCATTCGTAAATGTTTTCTGGTCAAACGACAATCTCCATTAATAATTTTTGCAAGAATTCCCAAATTGAAATTCGTGTTACAATATTTCAGATGCTACACAAAATATTTAAATTAGATAAATACTAACATTATAAAAACTTTATGTGTGAAATTACTCACCTTCCGTATATGACGATCTATCAAATACCTTTTCATATCAGCATCACATTTTAGTAGTTCTGAATAAAGTGTAATATTCCGATTGAGCATGATTGCGGCGGTTCTCCATTTCAAAAATTGTACAATATTATTATAATTACTGTACAATTAAACCACTCTTTAAAATGAAATGTATATTTTACTAGCAAATTTAAAACATATGAACTGTCAATTAATAAAAAGTGAAGTTAATATAAATAAGTCCTGTTTTGAATTGAACCGGCAAATGACTTATTTTACAACGCCATCTTGAATAAGTCAAATAAGTCGATTTATTTGAAATAAGTCTTGAATTGGACCCCAGCCTTAGCTGAAAATCAAGTGCTCATTTTTCTTGAATCATTCAGTTTTTTCTTCGTTGTAACCAGTTTTTTTTCCGTGAGGCGTCTATAATCCAAACAAATTGGTAACCAACGATTTTTTATGGTCTTGTTTACCCAAACGCAACAATATTGGATCAAGGGCACGAGACCAGGCTTTATTGCTGCAATTCACTATTTTATCAGCTTGTTTACTAAAAGCGAAAGCGCTGGATTGTACATATATACAAAATTTAAAATTTTTTTCAGTCAGTTTAAAATTTTTGGAGAAACAGCAACCGCTGATCACCAACCAACCAACAACTAACTAAAATGTGTTTTTTCAAAGTTCCATAAATAAAAAGTTTAAATTAAAATTAAAAATTAAATTTGTATATATTTAATTATTATTACATATTTGAATTTACTAAGTAGTCCGCTTTGTTTCATTTCGCTTCGTCTTCATCAACAGTCCCAATAAATTATACAAAACTAGTTCGAGTATTTATATAATTTTCATTTGATTTTGAAGTAAATAAAAATTAACATCATGTCACGTAAACATAATCAAGTAAACATAACAAAAAGTTTGTTTTTTCAAAATAATCTATAAATTGAAAATTTGAAAAAGCCCACAAAAAAAATTTAAAATAAAAAAAATTAGTAAGGTGTTAAATACTAAATTCGTTAAAAAAAATGTCTACTGATAACATAGATCAAAGTTTGGAGGAATACGGTTCAGGTAAAAGCTGTTTCAAATTTATGCGTCTTATGAGCGCTCACAGTCTATCTTGTTTTTATAAAGATAATAATATTAAAATTTATTTCGGATTATTACCAGATTCAGTCTCGTGCAATGGTCTGAATTCTGTGCGTGAACAAGAAGTAAATTCTTCTGATTCATGTCGCTCCGCGTTTTCACAAAATGTCAAAAATACTAAGACTACAAAGCGAAACGAAATACAGATAACTGGCAAACAGTAGCTTCTAAACGCCAAAAAAATTCTGGAAAACAATATAAAAATGCAGCAGGGCGTACAATTCCTAAAAAAATTATGAAAAATGGATGCACAGTAAAATGCCGTCTAAAATGCCGTGAAAGAATCCCACATGCTATCCGGTTGAATGTTTTCAACAACTATTATAAACTCGGAACGAAAGAGCGACAGTGGGATTTCGTTGCACAAGGGGTTAAAGTTATTGACAAAAAAATTACTAGAATTTCTTATCGCCTCAACGAGAAACTTCATAGTACAAAAGTGTGTTTGAAAATGTTCCTCGACACTCTTGCCATTTCGAACCAAGTAGTGGAAACCGCAATTTCGAAGTATGATGGTGGTGGATTTGATAATCGAGGTATAATTTTTTCCATTGTAATAGACCTAAACTAATTCCATTAATAAATATTTTCAATATTATATAGGTAAACATATACGACCAGTAAATGAAGTAACGAAATTTGTAAAAAACACGTTTTTGAGCACATAAATGCTTTTCCTATAGTTGAATCGCATTATACTCGAGCTCGTACTACAAGGCAATTTTTAGACAGTGACCTTTCCGTTGCAAAAATGTACCGCCTATATGATAAATGGGTTGAAGAAAAAGGACTCAATGTACCGAGAGTTACAGAGAGGCAATATCGGGATATTTTTAATTACAATTTTAATTTAAGTTTTTTCAAGCCCAAGAAGGATCAGTGCAACAGTTGCACTCGTTACGAAAATATGAATGCTGTGGAAGAGCAAAAATTCAAAAATGAAATCGAACACCATGAAATGATGAAAAATGAAGCCAGACGACTTAAAAATATCGATAAAGCAGCAGCTGTGGTAGATCCGAATATCGTAACAGCTTGTTTTGATTTTCAAAAAATATTACAATGTCCTTTCGGTACAACTAGTAAATTTTTTTATAAAAGGAAATTAAATTTAAATAATTTTACGGTTTATAATTTGGCCAACCGTCACGGCTACTGTTATTTATGGGATGAAACAATTGCTAGGCAAGGTGCCTTGGAAGTATCTAGCTGTCTATATCTTTTTATTTTAGAAGAAATAAAAACTTAAAGAAGTTCATATTTTGGTCGGACAATTG
>OX371224.1:272993930-273259739 GCA_947310385.1 Nephrotoma appendiculata
TATGGTTGGTGAGAATTTTCCAATGAAACACATACACCAATTTGTTGCACAAAATTTATTAACTTAATCAAAAACATTATTTATTTAGTTAATTGACATTTCCAACTTTCATAGAAAATGTCACACCACAACACTTGCGTTCACCTAAAACCAAATTAAATCATAAATTAATTAACCAAAATGTTACTTACCATAATCCACTGCGATTTATTAAGCCCTTAAGGCTCATAGTTTTAAATACCAGAAAATACAATAATATTATTAAAATTTATTACAGTAAAAATTGAATTTATAACTATTAATTTGTACTTACCTTCTTAAATACTATTTTCACAAATGTCAACAAAAAAATTATAAACAAACCTGTCATTACATGTAATTTCTATGTAAATCAAAACGTAATAGAAGTTTGCGGTACAAATCGGTTCATTGTGCGCAAACGTAATATAATTTTAAATTTGCTATAATACCGGGAAATTTAAGTTTTCTATTTAAAGTTTAAAGAAAGCTTTTTCACTATAAATCTATTTTTTTCTACATTTTTTGGTTTACATATTAAAATGACGATTTAGTTTTTAAGAAATAAAAATTTCTTTCCTTTTTAATCTGGTGAACAGAAAAGTTATAATTTTATAAAAATAATAAATACAGTGTGTTAATAATTTAAATAAAGTACTTTTTACAATAGTTTGGTTCAAAGTTTTTTATTCAGTGTGTATAGTTTAACAGCTCAATAGTGCAACTTATTTTCCCCATCATTAAATTCAACTCCAGCCATCATTAACCACAATAGTTCTGCAGCAAATCATCAACCAGCTTTTCATCGATTTTTATTAATTGGCGGATTTTTCATCACGACCACTTTTTCCACATACATTTTTTGGTGCCGAAACCCGGGAATTAGCAGATACTCAGCTAAGTAAAACTTTTTATTTATATATCTTGCTGTGTCGTTTGAAAAATAATAAAAACCGCGAGAAATTTGACTATCGAAATCTCCATTACGTGAAAATTATTTTATACAACCTCGTGGTTATAACATTGTGAGAAGCTATACTGTGAATTAAACGGAAATGGCCGAAAAATTAGTAATGTTGCGTGATCGGGCGCACACATCAATGAAGAATATATTACGATTCGCTGAAGGAATAACTGATAGTACAACCTTTGAAGCAATAACAGCTGGGCGCGAAGTGCTTGAAAACCGTTATGAAATTTTCAATGAGCTGGAACTACAGTTATTCGATAATCCAGCGTACAAATCGATTATTGATGTCGTAGAAGATACATATTTTAAAGCGCGAGAATTATTAAGCTGTGCTTGTACTAGACTTGGGCGAGGTGAATCTAATAATACACCTGGTTTGAATACCACCCTTGAACAATTTCTAGAACAGCAAAAAACTTTTTTTGAGGGAGCAAATACGTCGCAGCACGCTCGTTTGCCAAAAGTTAATATAGAGCCATTCTCGGGCAACTATAAATACTGGGCCTCATTCCATGATTTATTTAAGACAACGGTGCATGACAATCAGAAAATTAGCAAGGTGCACAAATTACAAATGCTAAAGAGCTTGCTAAAAGATGAAGCTGCCACTTTAATCCGGCATATCCCTATAACAGAAAATAATTATATCGAAGCGTGGGATAAATTATGTAGTCGATACAATAAATTGACACCCATTATTTCGTCGTTAATCCAAACATTTTTTGAACAAAAGCCATGTGTTTCTACTAACGGGAAGGAGTTGCGACGAATTTGCGATACCGCTGATGAAATAACTCGCGGACTACGAGCATTAGGACCAAACGCTGAGTTACGTGATCCATGGCTTATTCACATTTTGTTAGGGAAAATTGACAATGAATCAAAACAGTTATGGGCAAATGATTCGGTTGGCAGAGACTATCCAACATTTAATAGCTTTATTGAATTTTTGAATAAGAGGTGTGACGCGTTAGAAATTTGCGATGCATCAAGTAAGAAGACTGCACCGAAACCTAATACTAAAAGCTTTCTAACTGCTAATTCTAACACAATATTTGACTGTGTAGTCTGTAGACAAGATCACCCGCTATTCAAATGTCCAGAATTCAAAAATAAAAACATTGAAGCAAGAATCAAATTAACTCTAGAAAAGGATTTATGTCGTAATTGCCTTAAGAAAGGTCATGTAAGTGCCAAATGTTTCAGTAAAGGTTCATGCCTCATCTGTAAAAAGCGCCATCATACTTTACTCCATCAAGATTCAAATGAAAATCTTCAAGGGCAAGGATCCAGTCACTCCTCCACTACTCATCACATCCTAGTCAATCAGCAGCCCGCTGAACCAGCTAAGCAACCAACTTCGAAACCAGAAGTCACTATTGATTCAAAGCAAAACACTGACAACCAAACTAAAACACCAGTACATCACACACACTATTCACCAGAAACCACGGTACTACCAACGGCAATTATTTATATCAAGTCACGTACCGGTATACTTCAGCCATTTAGAGCGCTATTGGATTCAGGCTCACAAACA
Organism: Nephrotoma appendiculata; assembly: GCA_947310385.1. NCBI lineage: Eukaryota > Metazoa > Arthropoda > Insecta > Diptera > Tipulidae > Nephrotoma > Nephrotoma appendiculata. The sequence continues at coordinate 272,996,459 of OX371224.1, forward strand.
TCTTTTGTAACAGAATCCTGCGCTCAAAGCCTAGGCCTTAACAGAAACCAAGCATCCATATCTGTTTACGGTCTAGCAAATGCATCGGCTGGACAAACAAAAGGAACAGTCAATATGACCATATATTCACGCTTAGAACCAACCTTTAAGCTAACAGTGACGGCTCATATTATAAATCAAATTACCAGCTTCTTACCAACGAAGCGAATTAAACTTTCCACACAAATTCAAGAATTGGATTTAGCCGATTCACAGTTCTTCCAACCAAACAAAATTGACGTTCTGCTCGGAGCTGACATATTCTTCCAAATATTAAATCCTGAAAGACGAGCAGTAAAGGGATTCCCAATTTTGCAATCATCGAAATTTGGCTGGTTAGTTGCAGGTAACTTTCCGGACCAATTACCAAATACCATCAATATGCACACTACGTCGGAGTCAACAGTCTATTCAGCGTATGACGACTTACACCATGAGTTGAAGAAAGGTTGGGAAATTTAGGAAGCGATGCATATAGCACATATATATATATATATATATATATATATATATATATATATATACATATATATATATAGTATCAAGGCCTGTGGTACAAGGCCTGGTTGTAATAGAAAAAAAATGATGAACTGTCAGCAGAAATGATGACTACAGTGAATGACTATTTTAAAACTCCTAGGGAGCAACCTGATCGTTATGATCTGATAGAAAAAACTATTGCTATCAGATTAAGAGGAGTAGGACAACGCATGTCTCTTAATGCGGGAAAAAAATAAATGACACACTATTTGAGGCTGAAATGGGTCATTAAAACACATTGGCAAGTCAAAGCTGTATTGTTATTTCCACGAGTACAACATCGACACAGCCAAGTGAAATAATTGGTTCATTCGGAGAATTTTTTCATGAAACAACTGGACATTCCTTCTATTCTCATGACACCACAGTATGAGGAAGAACTTGAAAACAAAAATTGATTTGATAAACAATAAGTAGATTTTTTAAAATTCATTTCGATTCATTTATAAAAACAAAAAAATTTTGTAATCTCTTAAATTTTTTCTCTATCTAAAAAAAAAAATGTTTTAATTTATAAAATATGGACATACCTCCATATACTTTCGTAAAACTTTATATAAGGCGAAACATGTTTCTGGAATAATTTTTCCAAGAGCTTGAGGAGATATTCTTGTAGAAAATTTGAGACAAACATATGCCCGTCCTGTTGCTACAAATCTCAAGGTAGCAATTAATCTTTCATGTGGAGATATTGCTCTCCCCATGACTGTATGTTTCTTCTTAATCAAAGGGAATACTAATGAAAGCTGTTTTTTTCTTTTAATAAATTTATGTGGGAAGATAAATTTCGTATTAGAGACCACTTCTTGCACCACTTTTTACAACTTTTTTTTTATTTTTATTTTAATATTAATAAAACCACACCGAGAGCTGCCAAATCGTTCCGCTCATTCAAATCCATGATAATAACTGAAGGATTAGACTGAAGGTGGCTGGCCTTAGAATTAAATCTGAATATAAATCAATAAATAGAACTGAAATATTTATTTGGTCAGCTAGAATAATAATTGACCATTAGTAATTATTAATAGAATTATTAAAATTATGCCGTTCGATAAATTTTGTGTTATTTTAAGCATTAAAAAAGGGTGCTAAGTTCATCGAACTCGCTGCCGTATAGAACCTAACTATTTTAGTTAAAAACTTGTTAGTAAATCAAAATTTATAATTAGTATTTAATTAATGTGTATACTCATAGAACTAATTTATTTAATAAATGCTCACGTTTTGAAAATGAGGAAATCTAATTCAGTAGTTTTGCCAATAGTGGTTTTACTGGGCCGAATACAAAAAAAAGTATATGCAATATTCTTGCAAAGTGTTACTCAGATAATAAAACAACCACTAAAGGATAATGTTAAATATACCACACCATCTATTAACTACTTCCAAATTTGTAACATTTTTTTCCGACAACTCTGTTGGTTTCAAAACCCGCATTTTTTTTAAGCGATACTAAAGTTATTTCTGAAATGTTGTAATAAATCAAAGCAATGGGGATTACTGTTTAAACTTGAAAAGAAATTTGGTTTCAATTTGTAGAATAGATAAATTGTACTAGACCGATTTTAATTGATCTTTTCCAATAGAAATATAAAATTTATTTGAAATGATTCCACTTGCATATTAAAATCGCAGCACATATCAATTAGGCCACCCATATTTTCCAGCACCAACTTGACCTACAAACCAGATAAATATATGCGTTTCCAAACTCGCTTATTTTATATATTATTTCTCACGCACCATTCTCAGCGCAATGCACAGAACCAGCTTACATCAAAATCATATTTTATAAAATAAAATAAAATTTATCTTAAGCCACACACAGTTTGCACACCACTTCTTATTTTGGAATTATATTGGAATAAATAAAGACTCAAAATACAAAAAAAACTCTACATAACCGGATCTAAAGAAAAATGAAAGTAGAACTTCTGCATTTCGTCGATTAATGAGATTATACTACAAACAAGAGTATGATAATAAATAATTTTAATTTCTTCACAAAAATAAAATTAATTTTGGAAAATGAAATCTCTATATACCTATACATTTTAATCAAGTTGAACAGCATCTTTGATTTCCCACACACGATTTATTGATTTCAGTTTTTATAATAACGTTATTTCACATCATCTCGTTATAATGCGCGAAATCGAAAGTGTTAGAAGTTTTTTTTTTATCGTTACTTGTTGTTTTTGTTAAGAATAGCACGGCTAGGTAGAAAAGGTTATGTACTAGACAAGTAATTTGTGTATAGATGTTGGTATGCATGCATAAGAAAACAGAATAACACAAAAACGCAACGGAAGAAGTTATTATACGAGTGGACTCGTATACCTTTAAGAAAAACTTGAATTTTGTGTGACTGCGCCTACCTACTCCACCTCTTGCAACCGACTTAATTTATCTTTTATTTCGGTTAAAAATCAAGACAATTATTAATTTGATCATTAAAATAATAATCATGATCATCATCTTGATCCCCAAGTATATGCACACAAAAACATGTAATCACAATTTTATTAAGTTGTGTGTGTATGTGTATTAGTGGATAATAATATTTATATCGTATGGCTGGGTATTTGCGCTCGCGAGCATATTGTTATGTTATGTGAAGAAAATATAAATAAATGTTAAAGAAATGCTTACTACCAATACAATATTAAGACATCGTAAAAAGAAGAGATTTTGATTTTATACTTTAATTTTATGTTTATATACGAGTATAGTAAAGTAAAAGAATAGAAGAAAGGTTGGTGGGGGATAAAGATCATGTGTGATATATAAATTGACGTTGTTCTGCAAACGGTATCAAATCATCCTTACTTCTTTCCGACTACAGTTCGAGTCGATTTATTTTTTGTAATAAAAAAAAAATAAATAAAAAATTAAATTTAGTTAAATTAATTAGTTAAAAAAAATAAAAAAGTAGTTATATAAATCAAATTAAAATGTCTATTGCAAAAGTTATTGGTGTATTGTGTATTGTGGCTGTAGTGACAGCGTTACCAGCTGAGGAAACGCGTGGACATTCAAGAAATGCTGTTGGATCCGAAAATGATTTAATGGACAGCATTTATAGCGATTGTTTACGTAAAGATTCAGTATCGTGTGTTAAATACAAGTTATTCTCGTTCGTCGACAAAGTTATGGGAGCTAGAGATACATTCGCATTAACCGAAGGAGTAACCATTGTTAAAACACCGGGATCAGAAGCCGAAGGTTCACCACGCGCCATTTCTGGTGATGAATCAATCGAATCGCTTGTGTTTAGCCGTGTACAACGTTTCTTACAGTCGCACACCATTAAAGTGGATCTAAAAGGTGCCGATGTTGTTAATGCCGTTGCGTCGACTGGCCGCGCACTAGAAGATGTATCTGAAAATATTTTCGCCGAGGACGATTCAGTTGAAGGACGTGGCAAAAAGAAGAAGGCCGCCAAAATTTTAGGACCACTACTTTTAGCCGCTGCACTTAAAGCTGCCGCCCTCATTCCACTTGTACTCGGCGCTATCGCTTTAATTGCCGGCAAAGCTTTACTCATCGGTAAACTTGCACTCGTCCTTTCAGCAATCATTGGACTCAAAAAACTGTTGTCGCAAGAAAAACATGTAACATATGAAGTTGTTGCACACCCACATCACACATCGTCGCACAGTGTAAGCCACGGTGATGCATATTCGAGCGGTGGCTCAGGAGGATATGGTGGTGATATCGGCGGTGGATATGGCGGTTCAGGACACGGTGGATGGGGACGATCAATCGACGCTCAAGATATTGCATACAGCGCCCAAAAACCATAAATAATTTACTTTTAAAATAATTTCAGTTTTGCTGGATAATTTTTTTTTATTTTTTTAATTTAATTTTATTTAATTTATTTAAATTATAAACGAGACCACACACACGATTGTATAAAAAGCATAATTTTAATAATTTTATAAAAAAAACGCGAATTGTAACTTTTCATTTTAAAAATGAATAATAACAGTGTCTGTAATTTAAGTAAGGTAAAGTAGTTTAGAAAAAATGAAATTCTCGCGAAGTACCACAAAAATACTCGGGTTAATTTATTATATTGTTGTTATTTGTTTATATTTTTAAATTAATTTGTTTATTAACATTATTTATTGTAAATTATTTTATGATGTAATTTCAAGAATTTCTTTTTTCAAGACCTGCTTTTTCTCATCTAGTGTTAGATATCTTTAAATTTTCTGTACAAAAAAAAACTTTTATTCTAATTTTTATATTCTCTTATCTAGATCTATATTTTCTATCTTTAAGTAGCTATATATAATATCTTTATCTTTACTTTATTTTCTATTTAATTTCACACACAAACTATATATTGTTATATAGAACAACATATTTAAAAAAAAAAAAAAAACATTTTAAGTTTAAATTCAATCTACCTCTATTTAAAATCAACAAAAAATAACGGAAAAATATAAAAAGACATAATCTTTTCTGGTCTTTTAATTTTGCCATAACTTGCCATAGCTCTTTCCAGTATTTAAAAAAAAACAATTTTCTTCTCTTTACCTAAATATCTTTTTTCACTCTTTAAACTACTTCTACATATTTTTCATTTCCGCCTCCTCATCTTTCCTTAACAAAACTACTTTCCTTTCTTAAAAAAAAAATTATTGAAATAAAAATATGATTAAAAAAATTTCAAAAACGAAAAAAAGAGAAAAGCTTTATTATTTTTCAACCTTGATTTGGTGAAATTGGTTACCTTATGCCCGTGTGTATAGTATCAAGTGATAAGAAGTCGATTTTCTTTTCTTTCACATATTATTATACGAATCAATTATTTATAGGTCATTAGAAAATTAATAATTATATTATATTATTATGATAGTGTTCTCGAATATCGGAAGAAAGTCGAACGCGCAAAATACCAGTTTGTGTACAAATATTTTATATTGCTTACACAAAATGAAGAACTATAGCACAAAGAAATAATAAACTGGATGCACCCGAGTACGCTAACCGCACGATGCGCACAGCTTTCAATGTCAATGATACAAAATCAATTCAAAAATTAAAAAGAAAAAGTTTTATTTTTTTTTTATAATCAAAAGATTTTAATATATGGAATGAGATATAGATATCGCGTTTAATTAATTATTTATTTATTATTATATAAAATAAAAATTTAAAACCAGAATTTCTTAAGACGTTATATCGTCGTCGTCCAAAAATGTGTGTCACACACATATCGTATTCTACTTTGGTTCATCGTTTTACCTGAAAAAACATTTTTTTATATATATGATACTTCCTTTAGCTATAATTAATTCTTTGATCAATTCGCGTATGTACTTTACATCCAAACTACACAATTAAATTCTATACTAAATACGTATGCGTACTCAAAATTGTTTTTTTTTGTGTGGACAGTTATAAATAACTACTATTAACTATATATGTGCACTCATTTTATAGTTTATTGTTATTCAAATACGTTTTGTTTTGAAATTTCTTGAAGTTTTTTTTTTTTTTTTTAGAACAACAGTTGATAGTCATTTAACGTTTGTTTATTGCTTAACAGTCGCCGTTGCTTACTTTACATTGGATTATGAACCAATTAGAAAGAGTATCGTAATTTATGTAAGGAAATATAAATAATATAATAATATATTAATAATCAACGTGTGATTAACCTAAAAGTTGTGCGCAAAAAATATCTATACAGATATAATTTCTCTACAACAACAATACCACCACAAAAATGTTAAAGTTTGGTTTTAAAAACTATCCCAGGTAGTTAGACATAGAGTGGGCAACGTATCATGATAAATCTGTCGCGAGAAAGTTTTTTGTTTTTTATAATTTTAATTTGTTTTGTACAATAAAATTTTGCTTTGCTATCAATAATCGTCGTTCACCGCTGGTATGCGATACAAAAAATATTTTTCTAGTTCCGTCAATATGCGACATCCGTTACCGCATATAATATACAAATGTGATTTATGCACCAGAATTTATAAACTAGATTCCTTCATGCCTGTGTTCTCATTTACGTTTAAATCAGTTTGAGATAATTGATATGTATAACAATTTATGAGCGACTTTTTAGCACCACATCAAAGTGGTTTGATGGAAATCGCTTGATCAAAAATAAATCCCGGGTGGCACCTAAATGAAAAATAAATCCTAATGCTTTGGATTGGCTCCGCCTTTTTATCACCCTATACATAAAAGTTTTGACAAATATGGTGATTGAAATTTTTTGGTTAGGATTGGTCACTAGTTTTAATCGTTTGGTCACTTACGAATAAATGGCAAATAAATAATAAAATATTTCAAAAAAATTTCTCAGTTTACAAGAAAATCGTATCGTCTTCATCAAATTTCGTTAGTTTATCGTTAGGTCGGGATTGGTCAACAAATTTTGGCGTTTGTTCACCAATAAGTCAGTTTTCAAATCAATAAAATTGGGTTCGTCGCTTATTTGGGAATTTCATTACTGCAAAATTAATAAAAAAAATCGAATTGAAATATACCATTTATATAAAAATATATATTTTTTTTTCAAAAAATTGTATCTATTGTTAGAGACATTAGATAAAATCAATTAATTTTTTTTGGTTCTTCATAACTCGTTGAGAATTGGCCATTACTTTATTTGGTTTGGTCATCTTTACTTAATGATTAATTGTGAAAATTTGAATAAAAGTCAACACTTTCAAGCAATTCGAAGTGTCCGGGTCTTAAAAAAAATTACCGATGCAAATTGTTTTATAAATCCAATGATCGGAATCGATTGGTCGACAGTCAATTGTTTGATTTATAAGATTACAAGTATTGTCAAGTTACTAGCCTCGTACACTTTTAATCGTGTGGAAATGGTGAGTTTTTAACGAATTGTTAAGTAAGGATGCCCACAGCAAATCAACTATAGTGACCAATCATCAACGTGTTATGAAGAACCAAACAATTTGATTGACTTTATCTTTAGGTCTTCCACTTTAGATACAATTCTTTGAAAAATGAAATATTTGTACCTAAATGGGATATTCCAATTGGATTTTTTATTAATTTTGTAAAATGAAATTCCCAAATAAGCTACGAACCCGATTTTATTGAATTAACCCATCTGTGACCAAGATTTTTTTTTTAAGAATTTTAATTTCTTTCAACAGTTTCCTATTAACTTTAGTTCAAATAACACAAAATTGAAATAAAAATGGCTTTAACTGTTCTAGAATCCAAGATAATGCGTGTTGCGTGAACGCATCAAAGGGCATATGAAAACCAAAATGTAAATTTTTTTATTTTTTACTAATTTATTCATAGGAGCAATTTAATGTTAAAAATTCAAAAAAAAATTCAGTTGTATTAAAATAAATATTTTAAGTTGTTTTCATCAATTCATATTACTAGCTTTGTTTAATAATTCATATTACTAGTAGCTTTCCGGGACTTAAACTTACAAAAATTAAATTTCAAAACCCAATCAGTTCAATTGACTGTGAAAATCATCAGCGCATTTCGTGTGTAGAGCAATATTGCAAGTAGAACACTTAAAAATTGTCTGTGAGTGACAATATTTGCAACGTAATCTTGTTGGACCCTTCACACAAGTATGCGCCCCTTTTGATAAAATCTTAACATTTTTTTTAGTTTTATTGCCTATAGAAGATAATGTTCCATAGCGAATTAGGAGGGCCCTTGTTAGCTGCCGTCGAAATTCAAACTGGTCGATTTTTAAATTGTATCCTTTAGCCAGTGACCACGCATTAACTACGGCTAAATCCAGCATCCACAATATTACAGACATATACATTTTTTTTCCTCGAATAGTCATCCGATAGTTTGATATGTGGCGGTCCAACAAATCAACGCCGCCCATGGGGCGATTGTACATTTTTACAACAAAGGCCTGTGGTATATCGATTCTTTTGTGCTCTGAGTGTACATATCTTCGAGCTGCACCTACATAATGTTCTCCGGAAAAATTGGATAGCAACGATACAGTTTGGTTGTCTTTCCATCTTGTCAATACCATTTCGTTATCCACATCAACGAAATTTTCATATGATCCTCTCGGCCTTTTATTAAAAATTTTTTTATGTGTCATCGTAATATTTTTCAGTCTATTTTCCCGCAGTGTGCCCGTTCCAACGAAGTTTATCAAGTTGAGTGCATTTATAAGATTTGGCCCAGTAAAAAAATTATCGAAATAAAATGAAAATAAGGTGTCTGGAAATTCTTGTTTCATTTTTTTGCCAAAATTTAGTACGACAGATTCGCCCAATCCTTAGGTTCCATCACGCCGCTGGTTACGACCTTGGTACACATCGAATTGATAGCAATATCCCAAACGGCTGGCCGCTACCCAGGCCTTATATCCAAAACGAACCGGTTTATTTCTAATGAATTGCTTGCAAGGATGGCGCTCATAGTATGGAATCATCGATTCATCGACATATATATCCATTTCTATAGGTGCGTATTTGATAAAAACATCGTTTAATTGGTCGATAAACGGACGCACTTTTATAAATCGATCATTCGTTTCTTTGATAGCATCTACATTACAAAAATGTATATTCGTAAAAATTTCTTCGAACTTCTTTCGTCGCATCCATTTCGAAATGAGTTCATTACGGACATCCTCATCATTTGCCCAATACATCCATCGACGAGGTAAAGAACTATAGCCGGAGATAATCATCACGCCCAAAAACGCGTACACGTCATCCGCGCAAATATTAAGTGATTGATTTTTTTTTTGGTTTTTGCGTAATATGTAGTATGATGGACCACCGTTTCGATAAACTCTTTTGGAAAGAATAATTCGAAAAAGTCAATTGGACTTGACTCCGCGCTCAATGTCAAAGGATTAATTTTTGTGCCTTTCCATTGATTTGACTTGAACATTTTGGCGGATAATCAAAAATCTTCTTCGTTTCCCCGCTCCCATTTTTGGTGTATTCTGGGCTGCGGCATGTGAGGAATGGTTTCTTCTTCTCCATTTACCTCGATCTCGTTTTGAATTTCCAAATCCCCAAATCTAATTTCCACCCCTGCTTCTAATTGGTTTTTGGTTAGATGGTTAGTATTTACATCTTCTTCGTCACCCGAATCTTCATCCGTATCAACACTAAGTTCAGGTGGATACAGATATACATCAGTGGGAATATCAACATCGTCGAGCATATTATCGAAGACCTCTAGCATTTCTGCAACGGTAAGCGGAGTTTTCCTATAAATAAATTTTAGTATCACTCAATGACCAATGATGCGTTTGCGCAACACCTAAAAAAATGAATCTGTAACTGCGCTTATCAATTTTTTTTTTAATTTTTAATAATACTATGTTACTTTATTATATTTTACGAGGGTATATCAAAAAGTCTTGCAATATCATATGAAAAAAAAGAGTGAGTGAGACAACAATATATTTTTCAAAACCATTTTTGGTCGCGATGAAACTTCTAGAAGAACATTTCGATGTAATTTTTACAGTTCGTTTGTTTGTGTCAATTTAGTAAAACGTGTTTTGAATTTTTCTTAAAATGAATGAAATTGAATATCGCGCCGTTATTAAATTTTTCTGTAAAGATGGACGAAATGCAATTTATATATTCAACTACATATCAAAAGTTTACGGCGAATCTGCACCATCATATGCCACAGTAACAAGGTGGGTAAAATTATTCAAAAGTGGTCGGGAGTCATTAGAAGACGACAACCGCTCGGGTCAGCCAGCAGATGCTATAAGCCATGAAAACGTAATTTTGGCCGAATCTGTTGTATTGGAGGAGCGGCGTATTTCTGTTCCGCGGTTAGCGTGGAGACTTTCTCTTTCATACGGTACCACATATACTATATTACATGACCACCTTCACATGTCGAAAGTAAGTGCGCGATGGGTTCCCCGTTTGTTGAATGCAGAACAAAAAAAAATGCGTGTTCAAACTTCAAAGGCGATTTTAGATATGTACCAAGAAGATCCAGAAAATTTCTTGGATAACATAATAACAGGCGATGAAACATGGCTTCATCACTGGGATCCGGAATCTAAACAAGAATCGATGCAATGGATTAAACGTAGTGAACCACCACCAAAGAAATTCAAAACTCAACCGTCTGCTGGTAAGGTTTTGGCAACAATTTTTTGGGATGCTGAAGGAATTTTGATAATCGATTATATGCCACCGAAAACCACAATCACAGGCATATATTACGCAGAGGTTTTGCGAAAATTGAAAAAAGCGATCCGGGAAAAACGGCCAAGGAAAGTTAGGAAAAAAATCTTGCTTCTTCACGACAATGCACCAGTGCACAAGGCTAATATTGCTCAAGCTGCATTAAAAGACTGCGGCTTCGTGGAAATTCCGCATCCACCGTACAGTCCAGACTTGGCACCCAGTGACTACTTTCTGTTTCCCAATTTGAAAAAAACACTAAGGGGCCGGAAATTTTCCAGTGACCATGAAGTACAGTCTGTTGTAAATGAATATTTCATGGAGCAAAAGAAATCTTTTTTTTTAGAGGGTTTAGGCAAGTTAATTGATCGATGTGACAAATGTATAAACCTTAAAGGAGATTATGTCGAAAAATAAAAATATTGCTGTCTCGCTCACTCTTTTTTTTCATATGATATTGCAAGACTTTTTGATTTGCCCTCGTATATACAAATAATTAATAAAAAGTAGATAATAGTTTTTTATATTCGACTTACTAGAAGATATTAGTCTCCGGATTCATTTTTGAAGTTATACAAAATTTTATTTAATTTTTACTATATCCTCACAGGACTACGAAAACAAAACAATACAAAAACTATCGTTCATTTCATTCCTTTATATACCTTTTCGAATAACTGTAAACAATTTACGGTACAAATTATGTGGATTTATATAAATCGGGGAAAAACCGTCGATGCGTTTAGTGTTGCGAAAATGATACATTGGTCACAAATGGGTTAATAAAATTTTATTTTTGTTTTTTCGTAATAAAAACTGACCCACTGGTAACCAAACACCAAAATGTGTTGACCAATCTTGACCTAACGATTACCTAACGAAATTTGATAAAAACGGTACGATTTTCTTGTAATGAGGTGCTACCCGAAAATTTTTTTTTGAATTTTTACCAAACGATTCAAAATAGTGCCCAATCTTGACCAAACGAATTCAATCATCATTTTTGTCAAAATCTTTAGAAGAAGTGCTAAAATTTTTTGCATTAATTCAATTAAATTGGGTTCGTCGCTTATTAAAGAGTTTATTTTGAAAAATTAACGAAAATTTAAATGGGACGATGCAATTTAGGTAAAAATAAATTGCAAATTGCCTGATTTAAAGGGTTGCATCTTGAGATAAATCATTATATTTGGTTACCAATTCTAAGGTAACGCTTATCTGTCAAAATTCGGTGTAAACAATATAAATTTCTATCAATAAGATACATAAGAATTTATTTGAAATCAATTTTCATTCCGCGAATCGACAGAAACGAGTGGCAATCAAGATCAAACGACTTGATGATACAAACTAATGATACTACTACCTGGATTTGTGAAGTTTCTTTTCATTTATTATGAATTGGCAATAATGTTGTTTTATTTATGTTTATTCATTATTTAATAAAAATACAAAACCAAATAATTTTGCGTTTTTCATTTTTTGTCTTCAAAAATATTCAAATGAATTCCAATTGAAGATCAGCAAAAAAAGCTCAATAAAAGTATAAAATAAATATTTTTTACATAAAAATTAAATTACTTAATTTTTATTGAACAAACTTTAAATCAACATGCGAAATCATTAAAAAAAAGTTGGTCCCGAATGGGTTAAGGTTAAGAATCTGAGAAAAATAACAAACAACCTCACAACAGGAAAAGTGTAACTTTGAAGATTACACTTTTAGTTAAAACGGTAACACTAAACTCAATAAACCGGCTGTGGATTTTATAAAAAAGACTACACTAAATAAAATTTGTGTTGGGGATGTTTTGGAGAAAAGTAACAGGCAATAGTAGCGGCTGCTCTCTGTGGCTGAGTATGCCATCACATAATAACTTTTTTCATGAATAAAATGTACGGCCAATCTGATTGATAATGTGGTCAATAAATCTGTAGTGGGTTTTACAAATTGGACCACACAGAAAAATGGGTGGAAGTTATGTTTAGAGCCCAATAACAGGTCTATGGTTTGCGTTTTACAATAAATGTTTTACGATATTTTAATTTTTATTAAAAAAATTTTATTCGGTTGGTACCCTGTCTGTCTGTTTGATTGTCTCTTCCGATTAATTTTTACAATTGGTTTACCACGTTTTTTTTTGTCGTACCACTATTCTGATAATTCAGAAGTAGCAGTGAATAGTGGTACTATTCTGGTAATTTTTGTTCAAGTATTTTTTTCTTGCCTACTGAGGAGAAAAGATGGATGTAAATATTTATAAATTGGGAATAACTTTTCCATTTCTAAATTGGCAGCGAAAATTATTCTCTTTAGAAACAAAAATTATTTTTCCTAATAAAAATAGAATTCTAAAAGTTTGGTTTAAATTTTAAATAGTTTTGAACTAAATAATCATAATTCTTAATAATAATGAACTTTCTTTAATGCTAGGTGATGTGCTGGAAATATCCACTTTAAACGTCTATAACTTGATAGGAGGGCTTTTTCGTGCGAAGTGATACAAATAACCCGACAATCCTTTCGATCAAGGAACTCAACGTAACCATTCGCCACTTTAGGGATACCCTGTATATATACAGAGTGAGCTATTTTAATAATTACCGGACTTTTATCTTGGAAACGGTGTAGCTTAGATGAAAATAAGTTATAATAAAAATTGTTCATTGTCGAAAGGGACGTTTACTGGTGATCCCAAATGAATTTCAATCTCATTAGTGTTAAAGATCTTAACTAAAGTTATTTTTAGTTAATACCTATAATTTTGAGTTCACTTTCTAATTAAGGAGTTAAAAATAAATAAATCTTATTGCGGTGCATGTTAAATTTGATAGCTCAGTTGTGATAATCCCAAATACTGACAAAATCGAGCTGGTTTGCGTTAAAATCAACACGGGTTATACGAATAAACACATTTATATTCTGTGTTGCCATATACGCCCTAATAGTCATGCGGACATCTACCAGCTTCTCGTAGATGCTGTCGATTTCCTTTTTGATAATACTGCTATTTTAGATGACCTTTTCGTCGTCGGTGATTTTAACCTCCTGCACCTTATTGGGACACAATCCGATGACAATACCCATTACGTTGCTGAGAATGCACGATCTGCAATTGAGATTTTGATTACTGATAATTTTTCTAATTCCGGTTTGATGCAGATCAGTACCATCAAGAATAATCTCAACAGGCAACTTGACTTAGTATTCTCTTCCGGCATAAATAATTGCAGAGTCTTGGAAACAAATCTGGTTCTCTGTACAATTGACTTGTATCATCCGCCTCTTTTAATTTCATTTTCCAGCGAACTATGTAGAGTTAACGATAACTGCGAAACTTCACCCAGTTTTAATTTCCATAAAGCCGATTTTAAGAAGCTCAATGAATTATTAGCTAGCGTCGATTTTAACATCATTCTCGATAATAATCACCACCTGGAAACCCAAACTCTCAATTTTTATGCCGAGATAGTTAAATGCTTTCAACAGTCCATTCCTTATACTGTACGAGGACACAAACGGATAGTTCCACCCTGGTATAACAGCGAATTGCGATCACTGCGTAATCAAAGAAACAAAAACTGGAAAACAATTTTAAAGACGAGATTGGACTCGGATTACTTAAATTACGTGAACGTTTTCAATGCATTTTCGATCATGTCTCATGAACTTTATAATGGCTACATCAGTAGTATGCAGTCAGAAATAATTGTTGACCATAAGCGCTTTTGGCAATTCGTGAACTATAAGAAGAAATCAGATGGATATCCTTCCATGATGATGTTCGGCGATCATAGCTCTGATGACCCCAAAACCATTGCTGGCTTTTTCGCAAATTTTTTTAATAGCGCCCACTCCAATAACGATATCGAGCCTGACGCGGCTTACTTCAGTTACATAAATAACTGCGCTCTAGCGTCTCCGGTCTCTATTCTAATCGATCTTCAAACTGTGGTAAGGGGCATCAACAAGCTAAAAGATGATTTCTCCGCGGGCCCTGATGGATTGCCTTCTATAGTTTTAAAAAACTGTGTTAGTAGCTAAGCACAGCCGCTTACAATGCTGTTCCAAAAGTTTATCTCCAATGGAATATTCCCATCAATATAGAAAGACTCCTTTATAGTTCCAACCCACAAAAAGGGATGTAAATCAGACGTCTCTAACTATAGGCCAGTTGCGAAACTGTCCTGCATCCCCAAGTTATTCGAGAGTAGTGTGTACGATTCTCTTTACTTCCAATGTAAAACATTGTTATCAATGAATCAGCATGGCTTCCTTAGAGGACGATCTACCACAACTAATCTAACCGTTTTTTCTTCCAACACTTTGAACGTCATGGAAGTTGGAAAGGAAGTTGATGTTATTACTACGGATTTCAGCAAGGCGTTTGATAGGGTTTCCCATAAGATAATTTTGTTTAAACTCAGGGCTCTCGGTTTCTGACCATATTTCTTACTATGGGTGGACTCTTATCTGAGGAATCGTAGTTACCAGGTGATCTTTAGGTCATCCATATCTGCTCCTTTTAAAGCTACCGCAAGGCAGTCATCTTGGGCCTATTTTTTCATTTTATCAATTAACGATGTCGATTTCATTATCAAAAACTCGTCAATTTCCATTTATGCGGACGATATGAAAATTTACAGACAAATTTGAAGTTCCATCGATGTTTACTTATTGCAGAACGATCTCAATAACTTCTCAACTTGGTGGACCAAAAATAATCTTGATCTGAATGTTAGTAAATGCCAATTCATAACATATTCAAGAAAACGCGAAAATTCCATTAGTCGAGAGTACACCATCAACAGCGCTGTTGTTGTAAATGTTTTAACCATACGGGACTTAGGGGTAGTTTGTGACCACGAACTTAACTTTAAGGGTCACATCGATTTTATTGTGAACAGAGCAAACTCATCGCTTGGATTTGTGAAACGTTGGTGAACAGAATTTTTGAACCCTTATGTTACGAGGGCTCTATATATGACATTTGTTCGACTCCTGCTTGAGTATGCCAGTCAGGTTTGGTCCCCTTACCATGGGGTACACATACGAAGAATTGAAGCGGTTCAACGTAGATTTTTGCTCTTTGCTCTGCATGGACTACCTTGGGTGGACGTTTATAATTTGCCTCCTTATCTCGACCGCTTGGAGCTTATTAACTTGAAGCCACTAAGTAAGCGACGATCTGTTGCCGACATCGTTTTCATTCATCAACTTTTATCTGGCGGTGTAGATTCTTCAGCTCTGCTCGATAAGGTGAATCTTAATGTAAATGCTCGCGGTTTTAGAACGACACCAGCTTTTAGAATTGCCCCTCACAGAACGACCTACGGCCAGAACGAGCCTATGACAAGAATGCTGAGTGAGACTAATAAATATTTCGAACTTTTCGACTACCACATTAGCAAAGTCGCTATTAAGAGATTACTGTTTTCCACCGATCGATAAGGCCGTTTTTATTTTATTTTTAGATTAATTTTATTTCTTTTGTCTATTTGACATAAATACTCTATCTCTATTTTCCGCTTTTTTCCCCAGTTTTAAATTTGCTTGCTCTAAGCAAACCAGCGGTTGGTCTCTAAATTTTTTGATCTTTTGTATAAAAGAAGTGTAGAGATATAATGAAAACACTCTAAGATCTAACAGCTAATTCTAAGAAAAATTAATTTATTTATTTTTATTTATAATTATACAACGTTACAGATAAATAAAACAATTAACATCCCGAACCATAATATAAACACCATCGTGGGTAACTCAACTGCAAAAATCCAATGATGGAAAATCAAATTGATCACGTCATTTTCTTAGGAGGACATTCCATAAATACTAACTGACGTTAGATCAAATAAAAGCGCCGATATTAACAGTGACCATTTGCTTGTCGTCTTCAAATACAAACGCCAATTTTTATTCACATTTAAAAACAAGCAGAGAAGATCTTACGCTGATTAATCCAGACACTTAAAAAATAAGACCACGTGCACAGTTACCAGTCAACTGTCATTGAACAATCAATTCGAAGAATACCACATATATCCCATAATGATTGCATGAAAATGGCTGATTCGTAACGCTAGGCGATCTCAAACAGAATATATAACGTCCAGACAACAATTTTTTCGGACAAAAGAAACAAAGATAAGAAGACTTGTCGAAAATATCAGCTTCCAATCGGAAACGGCAATCCCAGAGAAAATCAAGCTTATGCCAAAAATCTTTCTCAAGAGTTCAATTTAAGATCCATAATTTACTAAAACGGACTGGCGATATAAGTGCCCTTTTGCGGTAATTATCTAATATCCATCAGTACGGAAAGAAGATACAGATTCAACTAGAATAATAAATTACAAACAAATAGGTTTATAGACTCATCCCAACAAAATTATTAAAACACGGAGTAACTTCTCATAAATCGAATCTTTATGACCTCTTCGTGGTTACCTGCGAGATAACTTATATGAAACTAGGAAGATTTGCCTGAAGCATGCGAACTCGTATGTCCTCTGCATAAAATGGCGGCCGTCTCAAGAGTGAAAATTATTTATTTATGTATTGATGATTTAACAAACGAATTTATGTATGAATCATGTATTGTCATCGAAGATTGATATGAGTAAGCAAAAATTCAGCTCAATTGGACAGCAGAAATTGAACAAAAAGAAGATTAAAATGTTTAATCCATACTGCTTCACCAGCATTTTTAGCATAATCGGATCGATTATAGTTAATTTCAACAAATATAGATCATTATAAAACTAATTATTTACATGTACAAGGATTGGAAGTCCCCCATTAAATAACGAGTCATATAAGAAATAGGTACCTCAACATGTATTACAACAGTCTACTGGCATAGAAGTCGTCCATAGTGCATTGCATTATCTTCCTGTAATTTAAATTGAAACCTCTGATTTTAACACAACGGCTCACATCCACCAAATTGACGAAAATGCATCGAACTACATTCCTGTACAAGAAATAAAGTACTTACCAACCAAATTGCACAGTGGTTAGAAGTGATGCCGGGCTCGAATCCTGATAGGGGCAGGATGCAAATTTTATCAATAGATTACGATCTATGGTGAAACGTAACATATACATGACCCCCTATCGGTGTGCAAAACCCTTGGACCGAGTTTACAAGGTGCAAATGGTCTTTAATCGGTCCTGTTAGCGGTACGTCCTCACCATTTTATTTTAACTGTGTTACAAATAATGGAAAATGCACTCTTTTCAAGAAATTATTGTAAATTCGTTTGTAAAATACCGCAAACGGATAAACACACACGAATGCATTTCAAGCAAAACGCTAAAAACAGCTGGGAACAAATTGTTATCGGAATGCAGCGAGTGTACATAGGTGTGGATATTTGTTCCACATCTTATAATAACCCGACATTTAATATATGCAGTAAAGTGTATATGTAACACTACATAAAGTTTAGAAACATTTTTTGTATATTTGTAATTGCAGTCTATTGTGAAAATCGATATAAGATGATTCTAGTCCTTTTTAGTTTAAAACCAACTATATTTGAAATTTTCTATAATATCACCTACTGGATTAATAACGTCTGTTATATAGTGATTTATGTATGCCCGCGAGAGGGGTCTTGAACTGACCAGCAAATGTTAATTTGGTTTTTCTGACGCTTATTTCGGAATCACAAAGCAAAGCGTTATAATTTTTTATAAAAAGTGATAACTGAGTTATCCGAGCTTACTTCAACTTCTACGAACTTAGCCCAAACGATTCGATTAAGATATGCAGTGGGTGTAGATAAATTATAGCTAATTGTCAATGTTAGACCAACATACTTTTGTGTGCTCCAATTTATCGTTTTTTCTTAATGTTTGTAATCTTTGGAAAACAAACTAAATTTGAATCGTACAATTTTGAGTGCACAATATGCCAGATTTTGGTCTTTTCATTAAAGTTCGCCATTTCCTGTTAAATTTAAAAAAATTATCTGAACTAATTTTATTTGAAACTTAATAATAGATTTTTTTTTTAAATATGTATTTGCAAATACCGAAAAAGCTCTTATGGAAGCCGTCACTTCCGGTGCATCGATTTCTGCCAAAATGTCACTGATATCTCCCAATTTCTGGAAAAAGCTTGATTATAAAGTTCGATTTCTACCAATCGATCATTATAGAATGTGCAGGGCCGAATTTTTGTTAAAAACAGTTTATTTGTGAATAAATTCAAAAAAAATTAACTACGAATCTTTTAGTGATGTAGCTACCTATGGATGCTTCAACTTCCGGTGTACCAATTTCAAACAAAAAACATTAAGATCTACCAATTTATGAAAAATAAACGTTAAGTATAAAGGTTCATCCCGATCAGTCAATCCGTCTGGGAATTTAAGAATAAACATACATTTAATCTGCACCGAACCTATTACCCGGTGGCATAGTGGTCAGCATGCTTGCTCCAGCGACCGGCGGTCTCGGGCTCGATTCCCGGTGGTGACAAGGAAAAAAATTCACGGCTGATCAATGAATTAATAACTCATTGTCGGAAATGAAAATATGATTATGAAACCTCATTTGAGGCGGCCAAATTCCTTGATGGGATATAGTGCCAGAAAAAGATAAAGAGAGACTACCTCATATGTTAGCACAGAGATAAAACAACAGTTTTTCGATTTCGGTGCAGTAAAGTATAACGTAAAATGAAGTAATAAATTGTTTTAATTTTCATGCAACCGTCTGTACAAGGCATTAGAAAATTTAAAAATTTCTCAAAAACCAATTCGACTTAATATTGCAACTCTAATTGCAACTCCAATTGTATCCAAATATAGCCATATACTAAGCTCATAAATTTTATTGAATAATTGCTACACAGACATATTATAAAATTCTAGACGGATTTCCCAATTTAGTTTCGATTCTCGACTTTCAATCTCATGTTTCGTATATTAACTCATCATCAAATGTATGCTACTCATATTACCCAACAGAGTTATGTATATGAAAGAAATGTTGAAACCTATAATTTGTATTATGGTATAACGAAAATACTGGTAGTTCTTCCAAATTTTATTTATTATTTTTTGTCTGTTCATTTCACCGAGAAAAAAAATTCCAAATCTAATTCACCGTGCAGCAACAACATTTTAAAACTTCTATTTTTTGTTGTTGTTTCTATAAACAAACAATTTTACGGTAATAACAGGAACAACAAAAATTTGAACGCTCTAAACAGTTGTTTTGCTTATTAATTAACCGCGTTTAACTCTTTACACGTTTTATTCAATATTTTGTTGTTTAAAAATTGAAAGTGATAAAAATGATTGAATGCGTTAATTAAGAATTTGTTAAGCATAATAATTACTGTAATGAATACAGATTGAGTGGTTCGTTAATATTTAGGCCTATTTAACATTTGAACGGAACTCAAACTCATCGAAACAATTAGGGAATTGTGTCATTTAGTAAAGAATAACTTTAATTTATATTTGTGCTTTTCTTCTTGAGTAACTTACCGTTATTCGTATATGCAAAACTTCAAGTTTTACAGTTTTATAATGTGATGATTTGTTTGGATTGGTCTTTGCACGACCAACGTTATCTACTATAGAAAGTAATATAGTTTGCCAGACGGAATATTAATCCAGTCATTTTTGAAAATAATCAAAATTAATGAGCCGCGGCTTTCATGTTCTTTGTCGTTGTGAGCTTATGTACAAAATAGTTTTTTATTTTATTTACCGTGTGATCGACGATGGCATCGTGTGAAAGTCGCTTTATGGAATCTTACCGAATAACGTTGGTTTCGAAACAAAACCTATTAAGCGTCAATACCTAAGAATATGCGGATTAATATTTATTGAATCTATAATGGAAAATAGTCTAGACTTGTAGTTCTTCCGATTATCTTGTACAGAATGCATTTTGTAGCTTTTACTTTCTTTTACCAATTATAAAGACGATGAAATGTTTAAGAATAAAGAAAACTTTATAGTCTAAAATTGGACGGTTTCGGCTGCAATTTTAACAATAAGCTAAAACACTAACACAAAAATTTCGTATAACGGGCGATAGAAATTTTTATAATAATAAGGCTTATTTTCGACAAATGATCAACCAACTCATGATGGCTTAAATTAGTAGAGGGACGGGTATTAACAGCTAAATGAGATTGAATATATTAGATCCATATTAGGTCTTTGGAATATTTTCGAGACTGCTTCTATTACGCTGCACTCAGTTAGTACCAAACTGTACTACTCGTATTTTGCGGCTTTTTGAATTTAATAAGGCCACTTTCAATGAAGCGATTGATCTGTGCTTATGACTATATTTTAAATAACATTAGACTTCTATAAAAAAAATGTGTGAATCTAGATATCTACATATTTAGATATGAAAAAATTGAGAAGTGAATATGTTATGGCCAACAATACACCACATTTGATTTTTAAAGCAAACAATTAAACTCACTGGACTCTTCATAAAACTTTATTTTATAATCAAAAAACATTTGCCACGATTATATTTCGGAAAACCAACAAGAAGCAACCTTGTCGGTTTTCAGAAATTTAATTTTTAGATTTATTTAAAAAATATGAAAAATTTACAAACTCCAATTGATGTTTTCACTTCCGGTACAGACTTGCAACGTGTGGGTAACTGCAGCAGGGAAACTTTCGCATTTCAAAATGAAACTTGGAATAGCGATTAAGCCCAATTTGTGCTAATTAGTGCTCACGGGAAAAAATTAGTGCTAGTCCAGGAGCCGAAAAAACGGGAAAAGAAAATTTAAGTTTCGCCTGAAAGACGAAAAAAATAAAACCCAATTTCTAGAAAAAACCAGAAATAATTTAAGCCTAATTTTAAAACTTCACAAAAGCGGCTCCACCGACGAAATTTGTGCTTATCATAGATATGATTTGCATGAATTTTCATTAATAAATTGAGGAAAAACAAATTAGCCCCTAAAAGATACTATATTGAACATACAAAATACAGATGTATACCGTTCCATAATATTTTTGTTGAACAACAAATAAACATACTTATTATAAAATCAAAGAATAAGCATTTCAGATAGCATATTCCTGTCTCGCATGTTCATTGCCGTCCGAAAAATATAGTGGCCGAATTTGTGCTAATCCAGAATTTGTCCAATTCCGTTGAACAACAAAGACCGTTGAATGAACAATTTTCTGACAAAAACTGTTCTACAAACCAATGAAGTTGGCACTTCTGATTGAATATTCCTATCAGATATGTTGATATTTTTTGTCACAGAAAATAGTTCATTCAACGGTCTTTGTTGTTCAACGGAGTTGGGCCAATTCTGGATTAGCACAAATTCAGCCACTATATTTTTCGGATGGCAATGTACATATTCGATAGGAATATGCAATCAGAAGTGCCAACTTCATTGGTTTGTAGAACATTTTTTGTCAGAAAATTGTTCATTCAACGGTCTTTGTTGTTTTTTAACGGAATTGGACCAATTCTGGATTAGCACAAATTCGGCCACTATATTTTTCGGACGGCAATGAACATGCGAGACAGGAATATGCTATCTGAAATGCTTATTCTTTGATTTTATAATAAGTATGTTTATTTGTTGTTCAACAAAAATATTATTGAACGGTATACATCTGTATTTTGTATGTTCAATATAGTATCTTTTACGGGCTAATTTGTTTTTCCTCAATTTATTAATGAAAATTCATGCAAATCATATCTATGATAAGCACAAATTTCATCGGTGGAGCCGCTTTTGTGAAGTTTTAAAATTAGGCTTAAATTATTTCTGTTTTTTTCTAGAAATTGGGTTTTATTTTTTTCGTCTTTCAGGCGAAACTTAAATTTTCTTTTCCAGTTTTTTCGGCTCCTGGACTAGCACTAATTTTTTCCCGTGAGCACTAATTAGCACAAATTGGGCTTAATCGCTATTCCAAGTTTCATTAAGAAATTCGAAAGTTTCCCTCCTGCAGTTACCCACACACTTGCAACGAATTACAAAAAAGTTTAAGCATGAACTGGTATTCCGAAAAATTAGTTAATCGACCAGGACTAGTATACTATACCAAAACTCGCCATTTCATAATTTACAATCTTTATGATTTTAATAGTTTTTTCTAAATTCTATATACTTTCAAAATGTTTGCAGATTCATTCCATTCAATCAATCCGCTTGAGTTGTGGAACGAATTATTGATAAAAATTAATTTTGTCAACAATAGTCAGTTTAAATTTTGGAAAAATGATCATCATAAGCTTTTCCAAATATTCCCAAAAACAGAAAAAACTCTTATGCGGAAGATACAATTCCCATTAAACCGATTTTAATTAAATAATCTAATTACTGAAATCTCACAACATATGGGAAAAGCTTAAGTATGACATTTCATACCGAGCAATCAATCCATCTGGGCTATACAGGGGCCGACTTTTTGTTGACAAATATTGAGACTTCCGCTTAAATTTTGAAAAACTGATTTTGATTCTTTAACCGTATTGTTGCCAAATTAATTAAGAATCTTTTAATTTTTAGTAGCTTTTCTACTAAATGATATACTTTTCAAAATACTTGCCGAAAATAAAAACGCTGCTTATGGAAGCAGTCACTTCTGGCTGAAAAAGGAAATTACTAATATGTAAGGTATCACTTCTTGTAGACCGATTTCGGTTAAAAAAAAATAAACTCGTATTTTTCGGAAAAAATATTAAAATGAAGTTTTATTTAGATCTATAATTTAAGGCCAAATTTTAATTGACAAACGGATTTTTATCGAAACATTATTTCCGGTTAAATTTTGGAAAACTGATCTTAGTTGTAAATTTAAATCAGAAATTTTAAGTTCGTACTTGTTTTTCCCGTAAATGCTGTTCTTTTCCATTGTTTACAAAAAAAAACGTAAAGGTTTTATATAAAGGCTGCCACTTCTGGTTTACCGATTTCAGCGAAAAGTCAGAAACATGTCTGAACTTATGAAAAAAACTTAAGTATTAATTTTCATTCCGATCAGACCCAATGCGTCCCAACAATATTTGTATTTATATCTGTATCAAAGTTTTCAGAAGCGGATGGAATGATTTTTATAAAAATTGCTGAACAGTGGTTACCGAATAAGTGAAATCGATTGGGATATTTTTTGGGTTCGGTAAAATTATTTAGGATGTCCATCGACAAGGATTGAACTACTGTCATTATTTTTTTTCCCAGACTAAATGACATTGATGATAAATAATAAAATCGTCTTTCCATATTGATTGGTTAAAAAATTTTCAAGTCAAATTTTTCGGAAAAAAATTGTGTTTAAAATTAATATAAGCCGGGTTAGCTACAGTAAATATTTTTGATAAAATTTTTTAAATTAAATTATGAACGTTGAAAGGAAATCTTGATGGTGAAATATTTTTGCAGCACGCTTTGTAATATGTCCAACTGTTATGGAATTAGTCCATTTATTTACTAACAACGATTAAATCGAATGCAGTGGGCTAGTGCTTGATTTTAAAGAGATACTTTATGGAAATTGCTTGCAGAGTGTCGAATCGAATACCCTTAACAGACTATAGGGTTTAGCTAAACGCGTTTAGCTAAACTAGTTTAGTTAATCTACTACAACACCAATTAGGTTGACACACTATGAGGTTTAGCAAACCCTGTTTCAATAATAAAATAAAGTAGCGCTATGTTTGTCCGGAATTGGTATTAAACAAATGTCATTGTCATTAATTGTCAATTGTCTTTGAGTACGGTACATAGTTTTGTTTATATGTTAAAAATACTCGTTGAAAATATAAATAATAAGGTATAGTATATATTATATCGTTTAAATTACATATTTATTTATTAAAATGTGTAAATTAAAATACAAACTTTTCAAAGAGAATGGACAGACGACGAAAATTTAAAAATAATCGATTGTTGGAAGCAGTATGTCGAGGATTTGAGGAAAACGAAACGAAATTCCTCGGCATATGAGGCGATGGCAAATTACATGAAAGATAATAATATTATTAAAAGTGCCTTAAATATGTACTCGTATATTACAATATTATGCTACTTATTGCTTATCGTTCGCCTCATTTATTTATAAACACTTGTTTACTGTTTTTATTTTAGAATGGAGAAAAAATTAACGGGCAGTAGTGGTGGATCACCATCGGAGTGGAAGTATTACGAAGCAGTGGCCGAAATTATCGGTTATTTTCCATCGAATGATGATTCACTTATAGAAGAAACCATACTTACAGGTATTAATTAAAAATAATTAAAAGTAGTTGTAATTTTAAAACCATATATTTTGTTATAAACGTTATAAAACTTATAATTTTTTCACTGTCA
The DNA here is from genome assembly GCA_947310385.1 of Nephrotoma appendiculata. Classification (NCBI taxonomy): domain Eukaryota; kingdom Metazoa; phylum Arthropoda; class Insecta; order Diptera; family Tipulidae; genus Nephrotoma; species Nephrotoma appendiculata. The sequence continues at coordinate 273,021,543 of OX371224.1, forward strand.
ATGTGTCATATTGTAACAAGTTGTAGTTTTGATGTTATTTTTGGTTGTCCATTAGATGATTATACTTCAACGCAGGATAATTCTGGAGAGCCCTCATCACCACACGTCACCGGCGCCTTCTCCATCAACATCCACAAGAACAGCATCACGGTGACCTAGAAAGTTAGCAATAATATAGGAGGAGCTGTTAAAACAAATATCTCGTGGTAATGATTGTTTGGAAAATTATTGCAGTCAAGCTCAAGCGTATCAAAGAGAGCAATTGCAAATAATGAAGGAATCTAATGCGATCCAAAATATGTGGTTTAAATTTCTTTCGAGCAACGGGAATAATAATGATGAATGGATTGATGTGCAATTGAAATGAATATGGTTTGAAATTAATAAGATATGTTGAAATGAATATAAACTAACCTGTACTTAAATATTTCGAGAGAGTGTTTCTGATTCTGATTCCACTTAAATTATCATCGCCTTTGATTGTTGTCGTACTTGGTTTAATTCTTGTTGAATTATCGTATTCCTCATTGTTTGAAGACAGATTTTCATTTCGACTGTTTAAAATATTGTGCATAATGCAGCAAGCTTTAATGACTAAACATGAATTTTCGGGTATCATTTCCATTCCACGGCCAATTTTTCTAAAGCATGCCTTTAGTTGGCCAAATGCATTTTCCACCACACGTCTTGATCTTGATAACATATAGTTGAAATGTTTATTTTCCGACGTCAAATTATTGCCTGGATAGGGCTTCATCAAGTATTTGCTTAATCGAAATGCCGAGTCTCCAAGCAGGCAAACTGGTATTGATACTCCATCTAGTACACGACGGTGTTTATAAAATAATTCATTACATTCGTGTTGCATTTTTAATTTTGAATTTTCATAAATATATGAATCGTTATTTTTGCCTGGTGATCCAACGTTGATGTAAGTGAATTGGTATCTAAATTTTTTTTAAAAATATGTTCATAAATAGTGTTCGTGTTAGGAAATTAACATGAATCGTTGCTTATCTTCTTTTAATTACCAGTAGTCAACCGCTGCCAACAAAACAATTGAGTACCAACCCTTGTAATTGTCGTAATCGGTCGCCTCTACTTTAGATGGGAGCTAACTTCTATGTGACAACCATCTAAAATAAATTATTATACAAATAAAAATCCAATATATTCTAGGGAAAGTATAAAGTTAGTTACCAACTGCTCCATATACTTGCGGAAAACCCCATCTTTTTTCAAACCCTTCTGTTAATTATTTTATTGAGTCATCAGTTGGTGGATAAAAATTAAAATTATCAGCTGGGTGCTTTGTGCAAATGACTTCACAAATTTCCAACATAAGTTCACGAACTGTTGACCACCCTATCCTAAATAATCCTACTGTCCAACACTCCGCGGATGATGCTAGGAAGTATAAAGATACTGCCACACGATTGTCGACTGGTATACTTTTTCGGAAAAAGTATCGTTTTTTTTCTTCAAAAAGACGACGGATTTAACTAGATCATGACAAGTTTGTCTATAGACATTCCGAAGTCCTTTTCCAAAAAGTCGACGGATTTAACTAGATCATGAAAAGTTTGTCTATAGACATTCGGAAGTCCTCTTTAAATTTATTGTCTGGGTATGATGGTACTTCTACTTCCCAGAACAGGCTTTCTCTTATCTACAGAAAACATAATTTGCAAAACATTATTCAAAATTACATTTTTATTTACCATCGCTTACCAAACTCCACAATTTTCGATCAATAATTTGTTTTGAATTTAAAATGATGAGCAATGCCACCTACTTTTGGTTTCTTTCAAAATGAAAAATCGCCATTTCTTCTGACTGTTTTGCCAAAATGTTTAAATATTCACTACGATTATTTAACTCTCTGATCTGTTGTAAAATTCCTGTGATGTTCATCAAATTCATTTTATGGATAGTGATGATGAAATAATTATTGATTGATACCATCAATGTATCAGGTCGAAAATAGCAAGCGGGTTTTCCAAATAATTTTACTATTTCACTTTTTAATTTCAATCTTTATTGTTAACTGTTTAGAATAGGAATGACATAATAATTTTATTTTTCAACAAAGCTGATTGATGGATATTATAAAACTGTATCCCTTTTCCTGCCAGACAAATTTCTTTTGCTTCATTTTAAGTCCGCCCCACACAAATGTGTGTGTGTGTGTCAAAAATAACATGTTGTAATGTCTTGATAACATATTAATTATATTATAACATATTAATTATTTGTTTGTGATAACATATTAATTATTTTATCATTATTATATAGTTACTATTATTTTTCAGACGAAAAAAATTTTAAGTATGCACTAGTTAGTGTATGATGGTCTTCAATTACCACCTAATTCTATGTTAGACATATTCGTTTGTCGTAATCGAAATTTACATACAAAATTGTGTATAGGGGTCAGGCATATTAATTATTTTACTATTATTATAGTTATAGTGTTATTTTTAGGACGAAAAGGATATCCGTAGACTGCCTATTATAATACCATGGTATACTACTTGAAAAATGCCATTATTCTAGCCCGCCCAGTATACACAATTGTGTATGCAAATTTTGATTACGAGAAACGAATGTGTCAAACATACAACTATTTGTAAATTGAAGACCAGTATACACATTTGTGCATTCCATTTAATTTTGTTTTGGTCAGAAAAATAATACTAACTATAATAATAATAAAATAATTAATGTTATCAAAAACAGATAATTAAAATGTTATATAATTTATGTGTTATCCAATTATTACGCTCTTTTTTAAGAATTCCCATTTAACTAAGATCCGTTAAAATACGGAAGACATTACAACCTGTCATTATTAATTTAGACATTTGTGTACGTTGAACTTAAATTGAAGCAAAAAAAAAATTTTGAACTCGAAAGGGATAACTCAAAAAGTAAGCAGCATCTATCATTGCATCACAGCACTAAATGGCATTGTCCTATTTATAAATTTTAACCTTCATTGTTAGATGGCGTTTTCGTCGCTAAACCCATTTTTATGCGATAAACTTCAAAATATTGAGAGATTAGTGCACTAAACCCGTTTAGTTACTAAACTTAAAACAAAACCCATTTAGCTAATCTCGAAGTTGACACATTGAGAGATAAACTCGAAATTATGATTAAACGCGTTTAGCTAATCGCTAGTCTGTCAAGGGTCAACTTATTTACTGATCTTGTTAAAGTTAGATACCATAGGTGGATGGAAATAGGATTTTAAAATGTATATTTGTAGGAAGTTCTGTGATATAGCCTATACTAGAACGGAAGTTGATTATATATTAACCAATCACAGGGAAGTTAAGTATAGTGGATGGAAATGAATTTCTTAAATGATGTTTAAAATAAATTCTTGGAGGTTGTAGAATTTGGACCACTTTTACGAAACTGGGTGAATTATTAATTATTAAGTGTAGTTCTGTTCAACTTCCCGCATTTTGAGCTGCTTTAGAATCAGAATATAGAGCACTAATGTATATAGGAACTTGAAATGAATACAACTTGTCTCTAGTAGCCTAATAAGCTCAAAAAGTAAGGCAACACCAATGAAGCGAATCAATCTAACACGACTAGAACTCTGTGACGCGTTAAGATGGAAAACATTTATTGAGACTGTCCGATATTGTTAGCCAACTACTTGTAAAGTAGTTCTCTTGCGGTTTAATAATACAAAAATCATGGGGTGCATTGAAAACTGATAACTAGTTTCTGATAACTAAGATGATCTTACGAGTAGGTGGAAAACCAAGGAGTTTGCATATAAGCTACGGTGCAAAACATTCTATTATCTTAAAAAATACACATTCAGCTAATCAGTTGATAATTCAGAAAATACATATATGAAATAAAAATTCTAGAAATTCATTAATGACGTGCAACAAACCAATGATATAAAATCAAATTTAATCTTACTGTAAGGCATTGAATTGAAATTTAACTCGGCTTGAACACTCCATTTCGGAGGCTTATGAGAAGCGGCTGTAAAATTAATTAAATGTCATTTAATAAGGGCTACGAATGAATCGAATATGAATTTTAAAGAAAAAGCAACTCTAGTCACTTATTTAAGGTTTATTGAACTCAAGACTTTTATGTCGGATTAATAATGACCTAGATTTCCTTGAAATGCTTACACGAATGTCTATAAGCTGTTGCTGAACTATGAGTAGAAAATTTACCGGTACATAAATTACCATGATTGCCAACCATGTAACTATACGTATTCAATCCTATAAGTTGATTATTTACCACCGAATCCATAACTACTCGGGCGAGTAGTAAAATTACATCCCAGTAAAGGTGGGATTATTAGAGTAGTGATGCTAAAACAGCAAACATCATCATTAAACGGCCTATAGGGAAATTGATACTACTACCCGCTTAACCAATTCCCAATTAAATTTGTAAAGGTGGCTGTTATAATTCGTTAAACAAGGAACGCAAGGAATTAATCGTTTAAAAAAATTATCTGAAATCGTTAAAATACAAATATCAAAAATTAAAAATTTGAACAAAAATAATTGTTCAACTCTTTTTACTAAGAAATACTTGTATATCAATTCAAAACTATCTTAAATTTTATTTATCATCTTTAAGATCAAAACTTAGAAAACGATCATCCTACTGTCTGTCTATTACAAGGTTTCGACTTGACTTGTCACATTTATTGAAGGTCATTAAAAAGATTATATTGTTTACCAAAACATTTAATTCTAAAACTCTTTTTATGAAGATACGCTAAGTTATGGGAATGGGATAAAGGTGAAAGATTAATTGGATCACCTATTGATCGGGTGCTCAATTTTACAATATAAATTAAGTGGTAAAAAACTACCTATTGCATATTCATAAAATAAAAAGTTAATATAACACCTCAAGTACACAACTAATATTTACATTATTAAAAAAATTTCGCACTTCCACTATTTATTTAAAAAGTTGTATCACTTTGGTGTGAGTTAAATCTTTAAAAGAAATGTAAAAGTGCTTTCTTTTTTCTCCGCAATGACTTCTTTTTTTGAGTATGACAAATTAACAGAAAAAATTATTTCCGCAAATTATGCAATTGAATAGCTGAACAGTTAAAAGTTTTCGATACGTAATTTTATTTGTTGGTTTGCTAAAATTTTAAATATTACTTTAAAATTGAGCAAATTAATTTTTTTATAGACATTTTTATCGTACCTCACTAGAATGAAATTTATAGTATTTGTAATAAAAACAGATAAAGTGGTTAATGCTACATGCGTTATACATATAATAAAAAGCTTACAAATTAATAATTCACCAATCAACATTAACAACAACTAAATTTTAAAGATTAAGACAATCAGATGATTCCATATTGTTTTATTTGCCGACTTTTATCACAAATGATTAAAACAGTTTTTTAGTTAGTAAAAATATTTATTTAATATAAATAAAAATAAAATCCTATTAAAGTCGTAAAATATCGATAATGCAGAGAACAACATTTGAAAATTTCTTATATTTACTGTTTGGCATGGCTAGAAATAGAGTCAAATAGAAGGTCTTATTGAGCCTTACGTCTGGAAAAACTTTCAGGTCGATTTATATGTTGAAAGTTCGGAAAAACTCAATTGAATATATCGCCAACAGAAAAATTATAAATTTCTAAAAATTGACCGTGAGCAACACTAAGACCTTTCATTTGAATGGATTCCCAGCCATGACACTTTAAACGATCAATTTTTAGAAATTTTTAAATTTTGTGTGTGCGATATAAATTCAATCAAGTTTTCCTGGACTTCCAATATAGAAATCCCAGGTGTGAGCATCAATAAAACCTTTATTGATTAATTTAAAATAAATTAATTAAAATTTTATTTAAAACTGTTCATATTACTGACAAAACTCGATGGAACAAACAAAGCAAATCTTCAAAAATTTCAGCTCAACTTTCATGTAAAGAGTCCGGGAACATTTACATGAATAGATCGCACACAAAAAACTTGAAAATTTCTAAAAATTGACCCTTGAGATCAAATCTCAAGGGTCAATTTTTAGAAATTTTCAGGTTTTTTGTGTGTGATCTATTCATACAAATGTTCCCGGACACTTCACATGAAAGTTGAGCTGAAATTTTTGAAGTTTTGCTTTGTTTGTTCCATCAAGTTTTGTCAGTAATATGAACAGTTTTATATTTTAAGTTTAATGTATTTAATAAAAAAGTTTAATTTTGAGTAATATCATTGTGTTTATAATAAATAGTGGAATTACTAGAAAGTACAATATTACCTCAATAGATACCACTCCATACACGATTTAACATTTTTATTTTTTAGATTTTACTATATTACATTATCATTTGTATTGCATATGTATCAGTATATCACCTTGCTCATTCAAAACGGTAATTTCGTATGATTTTTTTCCTCATTTTCGTTGCCTCGCAACGCAAGATTATACAATTACAAATTTATATTGGATTTCGTTTGACTAGGATAGTATTCGTGGTCGTGTGTACAATATCGCTTTTACAATTATAAAGTTGTAAATTTTTTGAAATATGTGTGTGTAGTGTGTGTGCATTCTTCTAGTATTTTTATATTTTTGTTTTATTGGTAGATTAATTTTTATGCATTCAGTTACATTCGAGTTATTGTAGGATTAAAATAAATTTGTGTGACTTAAGAATTAAATTAAAGTGATTAAAAATCTTTTCTGTTAAAGTAATTATGTCTTCCTATCCTTGTGTTTACGAAGGATGTTTAAATATTTCTAGAAGTGGAAGTTTTTTGTCGTATTTTAATTTGCCAAATGATAATAGAAGAAATGTTTGGATTAAACATTCTGGCAACAAAAATCTTAGTACAATTGCAGAAATTTCAAAATCACCAATAAAATTTTGTGAGAATCATTTTTACGATACTGATATTCGTGTTTTAGGTACCAAAAAAATGTTAAATAAAAATGTTTATCCTATTCCTTATCCCAATATTTGTGCGTGTGACCTTAGCAGTATGGACAGTGAATGTATTGTTTTGCTAAGTATTTCAAATATAAAAATTATCACCGCGACTAGAAGAAAACGTTCTTTAGAAGAAACCTCTTTGCAAAATCTTCGAAATAGCTCAGATGAGAATACCACACATATGCAAACAGTTTCGCCGTTTATTGAAGACTATCATTTGTCTTTGGAAGGAAATTTACCTATACCCGGCCCAAATTTGAAAGTTTATTCAAACCGGCTACGGAATATTTGTTTTAACAGTAATAATGAAAATCTAGAAATTAAAGAAGAACATTTTCCTGAAGTGCATTATGTTTCAAAAGAGGTTTTAATAAATTCTCCTCGTTCCAAAATTCCGCGCTTTATTTTTCTATCTCCAAAAAAAAAAGAAATTGGAGCCATTAGAAAATATGGTTACCGAAAAAATAAATGAAATATTCAGCAGTAAAAATGATCCGGTCAGAACGTTTATATTGTCCCAGATTTGCCATAAACCTAAATCTCAATGGCAAAACGAAGAGCGAGATCTGTTTTTAAAATTTTATTATAAATCTCCTGCACTTTACAAATACCTTCTTGAGTTGGAATTTGTATTGCCATCAGTATCAACCATTCGCAGGTGGCATTCCAATATTCCATTTTCACCGGGACTAAAGAAGAGTGTTATTGATTTGCTCCGCATTAAAAGCGCTCAACTATCTAACATAAACAAAAAATGTATTTTATTATTAGATGAAATGGCTATAAAGCCAGAATTAGAATTTATATCATCAGAAGACATAATCTATGGATTTTTGGATCACGGGCATCTAGGTCGTAAAGATGTTATTGCAACTCATGCTCTAATTATTATGCTTCGCGGTTTAAATAGCAACTGGAAACAATCTTTAGGCATCTATATTGGAAATGTTAGTGGGAAAGATCTGCATAAAATTATTTGTTATTGCATTTTAGAAATAACACTTTTGGGATTTGATGTATGTGCCGTAAATTGTGACCAAGGTAGTAACAACAGAAGTGCTTATAATATTTTAGGTGCTTCGATTTCAAAGCCTTACTTTGTTTTTAATGAAAAAAATATATTTCTTCTATATGATGTACCTCATTTGATCAAAAGTATTAGAAATAGATTAATTAACGCAGATATATTAACACAATTCGGTAGAGTTTCTTGGAAAATATTAGAAAAAATATTCGATTTTGATGAGGGCACAATTAAAGTTTTTTATAAATTGACGAGGGAGCATATAAAACCAAATGCTTTTCAAAAATTGTCTGTTAAATTAGCTACCCAAGTATTCAGCAAAGGAGTATCTATGGGTATTTTTGCAGCAATCGCTAATGATTTTTTCACTGAAGCTGAAAAAAATACTGCTATTTCAACAGCTACATTTATTGGATGGCTCAATAAGCTTTTTGATAATTTAAATAGTGTTAGCAGGTTTGCATCAAATCCAGATAAAAATGCAATTTCCGAAGAGCAACTAGATATTCTTGATAATTTGAAAAATGCGTCACAACAAATATATTTTTGGAAATCTGAAGGGAAAATGACTTTTCCGTATTGTTTTTCAGGCCTTCAACAAACCATTAATGGTGTGCTAAATTTATGGTATTACGTTTCTAAGGATCCTGAACAGCATTTTTTAATAACATCCCATTTAAATCAAGATCCTATTGAAAATAATATTTCAATGATTCGCACAAATAGAGGCAGCTATGAAAAAAATCCTTCGGCCTTTCGAGTATGTAGAAACCTCAAACTAATTTGTTTCCAAAATTTCAAGTCGCCTAACCTAAGTGGATATGAATATTCCAATTCGATTAATTTATTAGAACAAATGCCGTGTACCTTATTAAACGCATTGGTAATCCGTGAACTAGATGATGACGATATTGATTTGGAGACTATTGAAGCCGCGATAGAAGACGACGAGGAAAATGAAATAAAAGACATTCTCGAAATTATTAACGAGAATAAAATTGTTAAGTGTGTTGCTTTAAAAAACTGTGCGAATGCATATGTCGCTGGATGGTTTGCGCATAAATTTATTTTTAAAAATAAATGTATATTGTGCAAAAATTATTTTAAAGAAATTAATAATTTGGAGAAAAAATCGGCAAAATTGATTAATTTACGTGCTTACAAATCAAAATCATCTAAACAAGGCTTGCCTTGCGGAAGTTTGACTATACCGTCAGATATGTTTGAAAACGATTTAAAGGAAATCGTTTTAATATTCGATAAATTTTTCAAACATTTTAAATTTAAGCCACGCGTCTCAATTAATATGATTTCCGTTATATCTAGTAAAAAAGAATTCTTCAGTCATTGCCAATCTCATAAAGATGAAATTTTAAATTTTATTGTAAAAGTTTTAATTAGATTTACTGTTAAACACTTTAATAATTCTCTTAAAGATAATAATATTAAAAATAAAATATTAAAAGTTCGGCAAACTAATAGGCCTTCAAATAAAAAAAAGAAGTTACTTAATACTTCCAGCAGTAAAGCTAACAATGGTTTTCAACAATTGAAGGGAAGATTGAAAAAATATTTATGAATTTGAATTTAATTTAAGCAATTATTATGTATTTTAGTTTTAATTAAACTTAGCATTGAAAATAAAGTTTATTTTATTTTTCTTGGTATTATTAATTTGTAGAATTATTTTAAATTTTTTTTTTGTATCCCTACTCTGTTATATCTGCTCCCTCCCCTCTCTCTTCTTTCGCTAACTATTAAATCTCAACAGGGAATTTTGCTGTCTATACAATCGCCTTCCATTCTTCTCGGTCCATCTCGCTCCGAGAGACATCTCAAAAATGGCCTTAAATTTTTTTTATTTCATTTCTTGTTGTGTGTTCTATTTTTGAGCTGTCTCTCTCTCTGGCTTTCACCTTCTATAAATAGATTTTGCCGCCCGTACTATGGGACTTCATCCGTCTCGTTCCATCGCTCTCATCCTCCAGTTTCGACATCATAGTAAATGAAGATCTTGTTCGACGTCGTCACGCCAGCGCAGTTGGGGTCTTTCTCTACGACGCACAACGGCTGGTTGATGATGGAACACTTTATTGGTCATCAGATGTTGTGGGGACCTTGTAAGGTAACCAAACCATCTAACTCGATTGGACTTGATGAATCCGATAATATCGCAACCTCCAAGATGTTTCTTTATCTCGTGGTTCATGCGAATTTGATATTCGTTGTTCGCCACTTTAATTTTACCAAAGATTGAACGAATGAACTTCCTTTCGAAGGTAGATAACAATCTACAATCGTTAGAAGTTATGGTTCAGCTCTCGCTTCCGAAAGCCAGCACCGGTATTATGACTGCTATATAAAGTGCGAGCTTGCATGATTGCGATAGATGTTTAGATCGTAATAATTTTGATTGGACGTAGAAAACTCGTTACCGGCTGCGTTTTGGGTTTCCATTTCTGCCTGCATTTCATTCGACAATATTATAACTTACCCGAGGTATTTACAGCTTTCGTCGCTATCAAAGTTATGGTCGCCAATTCTGACATTTATATGTTCCTCGGTGTTGATAAAAATTTGGTTTTGCTACTGTAAGATCGCCAAGTAATGTTATTATTTACATTCATTAAAACTCACTTTTAACTTTTTTATGAATAGATTTATTTAGGCTTTTATATTTTATTTTACATATTTATCTTTTTATAACCTTTGTTGTTTGAACATCAATCGACGGCTCCTCAAACAATAATGTCTTGCCACTCAATCGATTTAATCAATATCTAAAACTTAATATTAATTATTTCAATATTTCGTAATACCTAATAAACATATTTTATTTTTATTATTAAATCATGATAAAGCAAAACAAATTTTGAAATATAAAATATGTTTATTTTACAAAATACAATTTCATGCAATTTCTCAAATCATTAAATATTTTTCGCGTGTACTTATTTCGAAATAAAGGGGGGCTTCCAATTCTCCGGCAGCTCTTCTTGGTCCCAACTAGAGACGATGAGATCGTATAGACTTGTTGCAAGAGTAGCGCCTCCGAGCTTAATCAATTCTGCGGGGATTCCATTGAGACCGGGTGCCTTTACATTTTTCAATCGACTATAATAGATGCGTAAGTTTCCTCCTCTGTGGGATATTCGGAGGAGCTATTGCTCTAATGGGGGTTGCGTCGTCATTCCGATTTAGCAGATTTTGAAAGAAGCTTCGCCATACTGAGAAAACATCAGCCACGTTAGTTCTCAGCTCTCCACTCCCGTCTTTGATGGCTGTACTTCTTGGGAGGAAATCTTTAATGAGATTCCTGGCATTGGCAAAACAGTCCCTACAATGTCCTATTTCCGCTTTGAAGCTGCTGTTTTCAATGCATGATCTCATATGATCGCGTTTCTTTTGTCGAATGTATTTAGTCGTGGCTTTCCTACCGCAGAGATATTCTGCTTGAGTGCTTCTTGTGTTGAGTGCTTCTTGTGTTGCGAAGCTTTCGTTTATTTTCAACGACCAGGCGACTTTGATCATCGAACCTCGGAGGTCTTCCGATAGTGTTTTGCGCCGCGGTGGTTACGGCTGACTGTATTGCGTGCCACTACTCGGGAAATCGATGATATGATGATTAACGCGCCGATGGATGAGGAAACCAACTCCAAATTCTCCTCCGTTCTAATGGCCGGTGTAATGAAGAGTGTATTGATGGTGTCATGGATCCCACCACCAGACCATCTATTTTTGAGCTGTTCACTGCTAGCTGCTTATTTCACACCCTGTGTGGAATGGGCGAATAGAATACAATTTGCCATTATATTCTTAAAAAATATCATTTATTTTGAAAAAAATGAAGCTTAGTACGCAGCCGGTACAAAATAATTAATTTTTGGACCCCAGATAAAATAGCAATCAATTCTTAGACTGTGAAAACATAAATCGAGATACCCAAAATTTCATATATAAACAACGAATTTTAACATTTCAAAAGAAGCTGTTCGCGAGTAGATTGCCATTAAGTTCATAAATCAATAATCCAATATTAGGCACGTTAAAAATATTATTTCTTATTACGAGTATGTTTAAACGATATCTTATTTTTAACAGTCTTGGGTGCTTTTTATGCAAAATTCAATGCAAAAACTAAACTTTATATTGTGTTAAGTTGAATGAAATTTCTCATACAATTATCAACTGTAATTTATTTTTTATGCTGGTTTATAAAAAAACGACGAAACAAAATTTCATTACAAAAATAAAATAAAAAGCAAAAAACAACAACAACATCTATAGAATACTAAAAAGAAAACATTTAAAATACTATTTTGTTTCGTATACTATAGAAAACGTGGAATCACACAAATACATTGAAAGTATTAAATGTTGTATGTCGCGCTCCTGGTGAGGTGATATTGTAATATTTTTTTTAAGCTCATGATTTCTCTATATAATTATAAACACAATGGTAATATACGTTAATGTTCCGAATTAAACATTTTGATTTAGTAAAAAGAAATTAATATTTAACACCAAAATTGTGTATCTGCTTTATCGACATTTTTCAAATAGCTATGTAGAGAAATCTATATTACCGACATTACAAGCGAATGCTATAAGCTGGTTTAATCTACACGATCCACATTCTTCCAATTGTTATTGTAACCTAATCTGCATTATCGACATTTCCCAGACATTGTTTAGTTGCTGCACTCGAGACTGCATTATCAACATTTTTACTCTGACACATTTTAGTTATTGCGGCCGAGTCTGCATTATCAAGATTTTCGGCTGGAGCTGGTCGGCTTACTTTAACAGTATAAAAATAAAAACATTTAACACCAATAACGTCAAAACACTTTTCATGTGATAATTAATTTATAAATTTTTTATATTTTTTAATTAGAGACCGGTTTCTGATTACTTTTACTTCTTTGTCAATCTATATTATTTAACTATTTTAAAACAACAAAAATGTTATGCCTCAATAATAATTTGTTCTAATAAAGTTAAAGGTATTTTTTAACATGTAATATTTCAAACCAAGGTTTTTGACAAAAACAATAATTTAGGAATATTAGCTTTAAAATTTCTCAATAAATTCATTAATTTGTTACTCGTATATTTAAGTTTAACTTAACAAAGTTAATTGCCGTTAAGCAAATGAAATTATTCACGAAAATGAGACTATTGACAACAACAACCATTTTTCACATAGACAACAAATCAAAATACTGAGCTTGGAATTATGGTGTATAAAAATTTTTTTGTACTGAATTTATAAAATTATTCAAGTTTAGAAACAAATTTGCAGTTTTTTTTTTCAATAATTCGGAAATGACTTTTCACAAAAAACAACAATTTTAAAATATTAGCTAACCTTAACAAATTGCTATTAAATTAATTGTTGTTATGGAGTAAAATTGACTTTACACGTATTTACAACAACAACTATTTTTGATACAAAGAACAATTCTAACTAAATTATTAGTTTGAAATTGTTTTAAAAATAATTATTTGTACTGAAATTATCAATTTGATAAAATTTTACAATAAATTTTAAATTGTTTTTCAAAATTTTAAAATTGACAACAACAACTACATTGACAAAACATCAATTTAAAAATTATAGCCTTAAACTTTTCATATTACCATTGCATTGATTGTCACAATTCAATATTTGTAGGTTTAAAGGTTTTTTTTTTAACAATCAGAAATATACAAGAGCAACAAATATTTACGAAATCAATAATTTTTAAATTTTAGATTCAAATTTTCCACTTAATTATTAAATTGTAAATTTTGTATTCAGTTTACAAAATTTTCATTGCATAAAAACACGTTTAAAGGTCAGTTATTAGAATAATAAAAAAAAAACTAATCATACGGCCAAATTTCAAATTTTTTGAAACGGTTTTTCGCATGCAGGTCAAGTTTCATGTTGGGAATTCGGAAAAATTGAGGGGATATAAGTAAGTTTGGGATGGGTTTGATACGGTTATGTGGATAAATTAGCTCTGTAAATGTATTTATTAATATACCAATACTTTACCAATAAAATGTTACTTATAATTTAAGATTTTTTCAATCACGATTTTTGCAAAAATTTCAGCGGTTTTATAAATTTTACTAAGCAGAAATTAAAGAAAGAATTTTTTGCTGGATTCAAAATATTAGTTTGGGTAATAAAAGGTTATTCTTCATTCCTATAAGGACGGCTGAAATTTGTTTGGTAATTGCAATTGTGTGAATTGTTCAGTGGTGTTAGGCAAATTACCATGGAAGGTTATAGCGTGGAACAACAGATTAGTATTTTGATATTTCTATTCGAAACAATATTTGAAACTTATATTGTATTTGTTACTTATATTTGAAACTTATTATATTTGAAAACCAGTTGTAAAAGCTTTTTATTTTTTGTTTTCTAATATTTGTATTCCCAAATTTAATACTGAATTAATAATTAATTAATTCAGAATGATATCGAAACCATTTTTCCCTAAGGCCATTTAAATGTGCATTCAGATAACACTGAATATATTAGAACCCCCGAACAATTATATAATGCTCTTTGCTAGTACCCCCGATTTTGATTGAGTTTTGATCAAGTTATTTTTGAAGCTAAACTTTTTCGGTGAAATTTTGCAAGAAAAGTAATATCCAATTTCGGTCAGATCATAAAAAAATTCAATCGCCTCATCAGGCCATGGCAACTGAATATTACAAAACAATGATCACACTTTGTGTTCTATATATGTAGAACACCCGTGTTCTATTAATTCAAGTGAATCATATGATTTACCTGTTATAAATTGTTTTAAAACAGCTAAAGAAGAAACAAGAAAAAATGGTTCCATTAATAAGGAATAGAAAGAATTTGCTGCTTGCTAACAGAAACCATAATTTTCGAAATTGTCGATGTATTTTTTCAATTCTCTACATACATTGTCTATTATGTACATCGTGATTATTAACCACGCCATGTATAAGGCACAACAAAAAATATGTTAATAATTGGTTTGTATTTATTACGTCTTACAAATAATAACTATTTGTGCTGAAATTAGGCATCTGATAAAATTCTAAAATAAATTTTAAGAAATTTTTAAAATAATCCAAGGTTTTCAATATTTTTCAAAAATTTTATTTGTTTTGTTTTTGTGTTTTCGGGTTATAAACAGTGTTATTTGATTTTAGAGAAAGAATGACAAAGAATAATCGAAGCCCTCGAATATTTACTGTCGCTGTATATTTAAATATGAAAACTGCTCGATCTGATGAAAGTGATGAAAAATACGGATCTGGTTTCATTTAAAATATTTTGTAAAAATATAAAAAAGCGGGCCTGTCTGATTTTGAAAACTTTATCGCTCCTGATGAGGATGATTGAACGAAAGCAGCGTTTCTTGGCGGTGCTCTCGAGGTTGCAATGGCAATTTTTTTGCTAGTTTGGATGTTAACTTGCTATGAAAAACCCCATTGACATCTAACCAATTGCAGATAATCGATTCGCCATAAGTTAGTATTGCGGGTCTCCTTGGTATATTTTAATTATCCTCAGAAGTAAATCCTTCACAGTGAATGGAATTATTTAGAGGAACGCTGAAAATCGATCGTGTTTGATATGACAACAGTATGAAGACAATTTTTATTGAAGAAAGAAGCAAAGCAAAGATCATCCAGAAATACTGTGGGTCGAGCACGTTCATAGTTTGAAAAGTTTTTCGATCACAATATCTTAGAATCTATTTGTATGGAATCTAAAGAATATGTAGATTTTAAAAATGTACAAAATAAATATGAAGAAAAATTAATTTATGGTATTATTTTATTGGCGCATTGATCGTAACCGGATAATATGTTCAGTCAAATGTAGCTTTTGACTAAACGCTGTGGATGTTCATAATGAATTTGTTTCATAAGCTATGCGACAACGTATATACAAAACATTTCCACAAGTTTCAAGATTTAGCTTATAATGAATCTGTGATGCAGTAGTTTTGTTGTCACACCAATGGTCACGATTCAATCCGGAATTTGGACAGAAACATTGATTGAATATGGCTCCGTTGATCGAAGAATTCGATGCATTCATGAAAAAGTCAGTAAATCAGTAGCTTGATCGGACTGAAATATCGGTGATTGTATTAAAGAAAGGGAACTAATCGAGAAATAAATTATGCCAGAAACTTGTGCATTTGCAGTAAAAATAGATTTGAGGAATTTACCGTGTGGAGTTATTATTAGCACTATTGATGCTATAAAGCAAACAAATTGTTTTATTTCATTTCAACTTGATTTCTTGACGATTCTGATCAGCATGTATATGGTTTTTCGTAAATGGTGTAATTGTATACCGTGGAAGTGCTGGAACTAAGGCATCAAATTGCATTGCGCTACTTTCGTTCTTTTGGTGATATTAAATTACCAACTATAACTATCGGAGGTCAAACTTGCTAAAGAAGTTTCTAGCTAAGTAATACAACAATGAAAATTATCTTGCAGCAAATTCAGGAAAGATAAACGTCGTTGTGCTGGTACTTATTATTTCAAATATGTCGGTCAAACTATGTGTAAGAATAAAATGCAATGTTGGGTTATGCGTTAAATACAAAAATACTATTTCGACTCGAAATAAATTTTATTTGTTATCCTAAAGTTTTTGGAAACTTGTAAATACTTTATATTTTTATCACATTTTTTGTGTAATGCTCAATTTTTCCAAAAAGCAACGGCCACCCCCGCACAACCCTTGGTCAAACTTAATATATTTTAGGTTGAAAGTCGATTCTATGACAAACCATCAGTAAATTTTTAAAATGTCGGGACTCTAGCAATATTGGTTTCAGCTGTGTATGGTTATTATTGAGATAAAGTATTATAATATTTAGAATGAACTTAAAAAACAGCAACCACGTTAATTGTCGTTTAGCAGTAAATAAGTTTCTTCACATATTGGCATGACAAATAATTATTTATACTGAAATTATTCAACAGATCTTGTTTTAAGATAAAGTCAAATTTATTTTTGAAATAATCATTTTTTGACAAAACCAACAATAATAAAAAAAAAAATTTAGTTTTCAAATCTTAGAATTTGAATTAAACTTTACAAATTGCAAATACCTCTTTTGTGTTTAAAAGTTAATAAGATTATTTTCGTATTGACATAAAACATTATCAACAGATCTAGTTTTAAGATAAAGACAAATATATTTTTGAAATAATCATTTTTTGACAAAACCAACAATAATAAAAAAAAATTTAATTTTTCAAATCTTAGAATTGGAATTAAACTTTACAAATTGCAAATACCTCTTTTATGGTTAAAAGTTAATAAGATTATTTTCGTATTGACATAAAACATTCTTAAAGGATAAATATTTAAAAATTTTTTTTTTTTTTTTTTCAATAATTTAGATATTGACAACAACAAAGAATTTTACCAAAAACAACAAGTTAAATACAAATACAAGTTAACAAACTGCAGCTAAATTAATTATCGTTTATTGGTAAATTAGATTATTCACGTATTGACAACAATACAATTTTTTGACAACAACAAATATTTTCGAAAAAACAACATTTATCACTGTCGGCTTAAAGTTATATATTACAAATAATTATTAATGTTAAAAATATTCAACATACAAAAGTTGTAAATAAACTTGAAAACGTTTTTGAAACAAATATCGGACTTATTGACAACAACTAACACTTTTGCCATAATCAATTATTTAAAAAATTTAACTTTAAATTTTCTGTGTAAATACAAATTTTTAATACTTATTTGTAATTAAGTTAGAAAATTGCAACTATTTGCGGGTTACGGGTAGATTAGATTAATGCATAATTGGCATCAACAACATTAATTGGTCCAGGACTATAGACCGCTAACCACTAAATTGAAATTTGTCGGATTTTGATTACTCCTTTAGTATCAAGGCATTTCCTTTAATTTGCGCGTATTAACAAATTAATCGGTACAGCCAATGCTGAGAAAATTGCATTAGATTTTTCCGCTATCCCCCTTTTTTAACCTTCTGTAACAGTTTCATTTACGCTATGTCCAACTTTACGCTAACTCTATTTAATATTTTTTTTTTGTTTAAGGTAAATCCTGTTTATCATCTAAATCAATAAAAACAAAAATATTATTTATGAAAATTTTGGTCTAGCACCATAAATTAAAAATAGTTTAAAATATTTTATGCTAACTTAATGTAAAATTAAAATTCAAAATCACGCTATATCCATAATATCCGCTACATCACAATTGTTTAGGCGCAGTACCAGAAAGATCTTTTAATAATTCCGCTACATCCTGTAAGTTGAAATTTAATTGTCCAGCTTATTATGTGTACGCTATATCCATCGAACAAATTCTTTATAATGCTATTTTCGGAACCGGGGCATTCCCTTCTAAAAATAATAGACGCAGTGCATAGCACTTTGGGGCGCTACCTAAAAAATAAAGAAATCTATAGCCCAATAGGATTAATCAGATTATAATCTAGCGCTTAGTTTCCTAAAGTGCATTTGAATGTTATGCAAATGAAGAATACGGGTTTATATAATTACAGTTAGGCAGCAGAAAAATGTATCTTCTCAAATATTCCATACACTAAAGTAAAGCAACTAAGTTACGCAGCTCGAAACAATGTCATGTTCTAGAATAACACGAAAATATGCCGAAGAGGTTCTATCAGAAAACGAATTTGAAGCCACAACATTATGCCAAAAGAAGAACTTAAGACTAAGTGAAGAAAAACGCAAAGATTTGACGAGTCTTTTAAAATTATGCATCAATAGATCAAAACTTTTATAAAGCAATACTGCAACGATCAGATTTGAAAGGACTTTTGCAATTTATGCCTCAAACGTATTGCAAGTATAATGAAATGTAGTGCTAGTATAAATACGAGTATGCATAAACTGCATGAAAAAAATAAAAATCTTGTTTGGATTCAATTGCTGTTTTAATTTGGTAATTTATTACGTTTCCAATCAATTCAAAATTATAATCTCCACAAGAATTCCGCTATAACTATTATTTTTAACAGCAATTTCATGCCACTTTATAAAATTTTAATTTAAATATATCCATTTTATCGCTATATCACATATTTATATATGGATTTAGCATAAACTGAAAATATCCTAATAAAGTCTATTTATCAACCTTGTTTGTGACAGAATAAACAATCAATTCATTGCTATGTGTAATGTAATTTTGATTAGATCGAGAATCTGGCAAATGTAAAATCACTAACTAGGTCCAACAAATAATTAAATTATAGATGGTTAAATATTAGTTTACGTTTTTCTCAAAATTATGATTTTGGGGCTTAACGGTCTATAGTCATGGACCGACGATTTCTTGATAACAACAACTATTTGCGACACAAAGAAAATATTTAAACTTTGGGCTTGCTATCCACATAATTCTACTGAAATTATTCAACCGATAACGGTTTAAAATAAATTGAATTGTTTAATTTAATTTTAATTTTTTTTTTCAATAATTTAGAAATTTACAACAAAAACGAAAAAAACAACAATTTAAAAATATTAACTTTAATCTCTCCATATAACTATTAATTTAAATTTCAATTCTGTGGTCACAACCAACAACTGCTTAAGTCGAGTTTATTTTCCAAAGCATTTTTGCGAATAAGCCACTGTCAAATAATAAAATGATGTACAGGAATTGTTTGAAGCATAAATGCAGTCGCGTTTTAGGAGAATATAAAAATAGCCATACATTGAATTCTGTCTAAATTACTAAAACCTGAAATATCAAAACAAATAAATAGACTTAAGTCGACTTTAGCAGTTATTGGTTCTGACCACAGAATTAACAAACTGGAAGTACGGTAATGGTTGTTTATTGGAAAATTAGACTATTCAAGTAATCATAATAATAAAAAAATTTGACAACAACAACTATTGACGAAAAAAAAGACATTTCTTATTGTCGCCCTGGAGTTATATTTTACAAATAATTATTAATGTTGAAAATATTTAACATACAAAAATTTTAAAATAAATTTGAAGAAGATTGAAATAATCGGAAATTGACAACAACTATACGAATTTTTAACAAAATCAATAACTTTAAAAAA
Organism: Nephrotoma appendiculata; assembly: GCA_947310385.1. Classification (NCBI taxonomy): domain Eukaryota; kingdom Metazoa; phylum Arthropoda; class Insecta; order Diptera; family Tipulidae; genus Nephrotoma; species Nephrotoma appendiculata. The sequence goes on from OX371224.1 coordinate 273,041,653, forward strand.
TTATATTAAAGTTTTCCGTATAAATTATAATGTTTATTAATTGTATATAACTTAACAATTGCAAAATTGCAAATACATGTAAGAATTGCCGTTTATGAATAAAAAATGTTATTGACGTATTGAAAACAACAACATTTCCTGACAACAACAACTATTTTCTACTTGTAGTTATGTATTACAATAAGTGTATTAAAATTATCCAAGTGATAACGTTTCAAAATAATTTTAGAATAATTATTCAATAATTTTCGGAATTGACAACAACAAACAAATTTTACTTAAACCAATAATTTAAAAATAAGATTTAATAAGATAATTTTCAGATTGACAACAACAAAATCTTCTAACAACAACAACGTTTTTTGACGAAAACGACAATAATTTTTGTCAGCTATCAATTGCCTTTTATAAATAATTATTATTTTTGAAAATATTCAACCTGATAAAGTTTTAAAATAAATTTGAAGCCATTTTTGACAACAACTACAAGTTACGACAAAAAAAATAATTTTAAAAAATTATCTTACAATTATCCATATAGATATAAAATTTTATTAATTATATGTAGTTTAAAAAATTGCAACTATAAGTGAACTGCCGTTTATGGGTAAATTAGATTATTCAAGTATTGACAACAACAACATTTTTTGACAACAAAAACTATTTCTGAGATAAATTATTTTTGAATAATTCGGCAATTTATAGAGCAACAGAAACTTTTAATGAAAACAACAATTTGAAAATATGAGCTTTACATTTTACGACAAATAAAGTTGGTTTTATTATTTTGATTTAACTTCGCATATTGCATAAACGTCGTTAACAATCTGCATTCTAAAAATCTAAATAGTTAGCATAAAATTAAATCTTAAAAATAATTATCTCTATTAAAATTATGAAACTGATAAAGTTTTAAAATAAAGTTAAACGTGTTTTTTGAATTATTCGGAAATTGGCAACAACAAAAATAAAGAAGTTTTACATCGAGGCGAAGCCATGTCTACGAGTTGCATGCAAATGATATACGTAGACACAAGGTTTAAGGGCGCTGAACAACAATTGTTAATAAGTTAAAAAAAAATATAAATTAATGTAATCTGTACTCGTATAAGTTAAATACTTTACAAGAATAGAGTTATACCTTGAAAGAAAAGTATAAGTTATTATCTTGAATGTGAAGATAAAACCGTTTCTGCAGCATATTTATACGAGTACGGTCTTGATACAGTATTATTGAAGATGGTGAATAAAACAAAAGCGAGATTTTTTATTTTCTTAAAGAATGGGTGTGTATATGAAGAACTCTGTATATATGATTGTATTTTGCTTTTAGAGCAACAAGGCTAGTAGGTCAGTACAATTTTTATTTTTATTTCTCTTTGGCTGATCGTTGCTGTATGAGCTTCAATTAAATTATATACGTAGATACATAATCTTTTCGTACATGTTATAATACGACCAAGAAATATATAAGAATACGAATAAATGTTGCATTTGTTATTGGTTTTATTTCTTCGTTCGTAATTTTATTCAAACCAAGCTTATATATTTTGTATAATGTGATTGAGTGCAGATGTGGTAAAAATATTTATTATGTCTTTTAACAATATTGCTTTATGTATGAAGGCAATTGTCAATATTTATCAAAATTTAACTTTTCCTTCTGCGGTAGTTTATTTAAATTTGATTTAAAAAACAATTTGTCTGATTAGGCTGAAATTTATTGTTTATGAAAATATTGAATAAATAAACAATTTTTTTTGATATGGTGGGTAAACAGATTCGTCTCTTATATATGATTATGTACCTACTGTACGAGAAAATAATTTTTGGAACGTCTATCTCAATTTCGATTGATTGACGATGTAGAAGAAGTCCTGCATTAATTATAATAGCTTTAGTGGTTATTCATGCGGGTTTATTGACACCGGACAAGGCGAAAGTAAAAGTTGATATGAGTTATTACAATTCTTTACCAATAGACCAATAGTTCATGAATGAACTATTCATGGTCAATGAATTTCTTTGATCACCAAAATAAAAATTGTATCATAGTGTCAATGTGGTGTCGAGTGCAAAAGGAATCATATTCACCATATTTTTGTTTTAAACCGTAAAATCGAAAATTTTATTCACAACAATGATCCGAGTTAAATTTTGTAGATTTATCCCGCTTAATAAATGACACTAGTAGCATGCAGTGGTAAATGCTAATTAATCATTTAAACTGGGAATTTTTATTCGTTTGTAATTATTTGACATTACTATCGGTAATATAGATAGTAAGACATTACTATCGGTACATCCTCTATAGCACATTGTTGGATTAATTCAATAGATCTTAAAACTACTGCTACTTTAACAAATTAAAAAAATTTTACTGTAGCGAAAACTAAGTAAAATTTTAAACAAAAGAAATTAACAACGGTTTGAATAAGTTGAAGAAAAATGAAAAGATACAAATATAAAAATTAAGGGTTAATATTTTGTGCAGGCCAACACCCGACTACAACGAATATAGATCTCAAATATAAACACACTTGATTTCAAAATTGGGAAAATAAACGAACCTTACTTTTGTTAAAATTGTCTTGGACAGTCAACAAATTTTATTCCAGTCAGAATTTCCTAAAATCAACAAGGCTGCGTTGGCAAATTCTTGTTGGTTAAAAATAAGTTTTTTAGATGTTATGAATTTTAAAATTTTGACGTTTTTTTAATGCTAAACTTTTCAACTTCAATCACAAAATTTAAAAAGCTCCCTAAGCAATCTACGTTTTCTGTCTGGTATACAATTTTTCACTCAATTTCACAAAGATCTGATGGAAAAAGTTGAAACTGTGGAGATGTGAATTATTTGTAAACTAATATTTTGACTCCCCGAATTAAAAAAGGCTGACTTAAAAATAGCGTTTTTATTAAATTGTTTTTTTTTTTAATTTTAAAATTGACTAATGGTACTCTCTATTGGACATGTAAGTCCAAACCATTCAATTATTGCAACTAATGCTTTCATTAATGAAAATATAGAACAAACTTAAATTTGTAAATTGACATGACTTAAAAAAGATCCAATTTTTTCATATAAAACACCATTTTTAAGTCAACCTTTTTAATTTCAGGCTTTTTTAATTCACACTAAGTAAAAAATATGATAAATACATGATTACATTTACCATGTTATGGTAACACTTAATCATTGTTATTATTCATATCATCATTGTGTGTTAAATACAATCATTTAAATGATAGATTTTATCATACTATTATATTCTTGATCATTTTCTTGATCTTCTTCATCATAAGAATGATGATCACAAGTGGTTACAAGTGATCATCATTCTTATGATGAAGAAGATCAAGAACATGATCAAGAATATAATAGTATGATAAAATCAATCATTTAAATGATTGTATTTAACACACAATGATTATATTAATAATAACAATGATTAAATGTTATCATAATATGGTAAATGTAATCATGTATTTATCATATTTTGTTTTTGAGTGTATCATTTATTAGAAACTCAACGGTAAATGGTTCAAAAACGGTTCTTCTTTGCAACATAATATCGGTCCAGAGATAAGTTTTCCAAAATTTTGATTTTTTTTTCCAAAGTGGTCCATAGAAGCTTTTCATTTCTTGCAAGTTTGCAACAAATTTAGTCTTTTGTTTTTCTGAATATAAGCTGGAAGTGCAATTATTGACCGAATTACACTCAGAAAAAAAATATGATAAATACATGATTGCATTTACCATATAATAATAATAGAAATCATTATAAAATTATTGTGATATTCCCTATCATACAATAATAAGAAATACTATTTGTTTAATTATGTCAATCACTGAAAACAGAGCTTATTATTATTATGATACTTGTAATCATATTCATCTCCTATGATTAGGGTAATCAGAATGCATGATTAAATTTTGATTCGTTTAGTGTATTTATAAAAATTCGCTATCTCAATGGGTGATTAATTCATATGTAAACACTAAATATTTACATGTTAATTTGTAGTTGCATGGCTGCAATGCCTATAAGTCATGTGATTACCAGTATATATATATATATATATATATATATATATATATATACAAATATATATATATATATATATATATTTTTTTTGTCTATATATGTATATATATATATATATATATATATATATATATATATATATAGGTGGGAGTGGGGTGGTTGAATATATAACCATCTTACTCCCACAGTCCCATATCACCCCCACGGCCTACTCACCCACCACTACCCACCCGCCCACCACGTCACGCACATGACGTCGTGTATGTGACGTCACGCACATGACGTCACGCATATGACGTCACGTTATGTCTAAACCAAGGCTACGCAAAAATAATGTTAAGATATTTATACTAACAAAACAACTAGAGAAACCAACAAAAATCGACATAGCGTGTCGTCAATGTCATCATTTGGTGTAAGCGGCCTGTAGTTTAGGAGGCATTGGTTTAAATCAATAGTTTGTATGATAAATATCATCATTTTGTGTTAAATACAATCATTTCAAATGATTGTTTGTATCATAATATGATTGTCTTAATCATTGCATGTAATCATAACAATGATGATCATTTTTATGATCAGCTCAATCATATTTTTTTTCTGAGTGTAAAAACACATGACCACCACACTACCATCACAAGAAAAATAAAGCTGTCCTAGCAAGTAGAATAGAAATCAAATTTTTATGCTAACAGCCCTTAAAACGAAAATGGGATTTTCTTTGTATCTGCCCTTTTTTAATAAGCGTCACTCGTAAGCTGTCCAAGGAACTCATAAATATTATGAAGAGACATAACCCAGAAACCTCTTGCGTGGAGTTGATGGCATCTATTTGTAGATTACTGTTTTGTTTTAAATTATTTCACTAGTATGGTGAAGTATAGTCTTGCTTAATCGCAATATAAGGTGTTACACAATTTTAAAAATTTAAATCATCCGACATATATTTTTCCGACATTTAATTTTACTTACATCTATTCATTTTTTGTGATGATTTCGTCAAAACAATCCGCACTTGTCTTTGTTTACAAATGCATGACAGCGGTATTTTTTATTATCAATTTTAATACTAATTTGTTGGTAGCACTGAAAATTAACGCGATCAATTCGAAACATCGGATGTGCTCTTTATTAGTGCTGTACTCGACTTTAAATTTTTATGTAATCAGTTGCTACAATTATTTTAATTTTGTTGCTATTGCTCGTAACGCGCTATTCATTACCCGCTATTATTTTTACTCGAAAAATACAGTACTAAAATTTAATTTATCATTGTTTTTGTATTTACAGTTTACTATATTTTTGAATATTTCTTTTATTGTTCATGGTTATGAGTAATATACAAAACGGTAATTTTAGCATATTGGTGCAAATCATTCGAAGTCTACGTGCAAATTTTGATACGTTTAGTGTTTATGTAGCAAGCCTTAATGAAATTCCTGATTTAATTTTTGTTACTGAAATATGGATTTATTCTAAAGAATGTTGTGAGTTTAGTTTACCGAGCTATAATTTTAAGGCCTGTTGTAATGACCGTTACCGTTCCGGTGGAGTTGGTGTTTTTATACGCGAAAATTTTGCAAATTTTTCAATCGAAGTTTACAACTGGATTACAGCTGATATTATTCGTTTAGATTTTGATCTTGCAGGGTAAAAGTGGTCATTCATTTGCATCTATCGATTAAATAACGGGTCAATTAATGCCTTTTGTGATGATTTGGAAATTTTATTGCGTACGCTTTCAAACGATAACGTAGCTATACTTGGAGATCTTAACCTAAACCTGCTAGATATCAATGAATCGTACGGTTACCAGACAATGTTGGCTTCATATGGTTTAATCAGCTTTTTTAACGAACCAACTAGAATGCAAGCTTGTTTAGACCATGTATTTCTCAAAAGTGAACAAATATTTAACATTAATATTAGCAACCTTCCTATTCAATTTTCTGACCATAATTTGATTAAACTCCATATATCTCCATCTACTTCAGTTACTGTCAACTATAGGTCAAATTTATCACATATTAATTACACTAAACTAAATGATCTTTTAAAGTTTGAAAATTGGGATTCTGTGTATTCCCAATCTGATTGCAATGTGGCTTTTGAAAATTTTATCAATATTCTAAGATCTCACATGTCATCATCCACTTCCATCACTGAAAATCCAAAAATAAAAATCCGCAAACCTTGGATGAATAATAATCTTTTGCATAAGATGAATAAATTGAAAAAATTCTCCAGGAAGCTCAAACGATATCCTGGCAATAAGAGACTGGAAGAATATGTAGTCAATCTATCAAAGCAGGTAAAAATTGATGTTCGTACTACAAAAAATTTCTTCTACAAGAACAAACTTGATTCATCCATTAATGATTCCAAGGCTACTTGGAAAATAGTGGATGAAGTGTTAAGACGTATTTCTCATAATAAGCACATAACTCAAATATATCAATGGCGAACTGAAAATATCCTTATGTGTTCAAAGTCCATTTCCAACGAATTAAATAACTTTTTTATAAACGTATCCCAAGAAATAAATTCTAAATTTAGTATTGTAAATAATGAAATTCTGAACATAACAAATTTATCTTTGGGTCTCTGACAAAAAATTATGTTTCATCATGTTATTTTGAACCTATAACTACTGCGGAAATTCTTAATGAAATTCATAAGTTAAAAAACAAAAGATCTAAAGGTTCGGACGGAATTGATAACTTTGTTGTTAAAAACTGCGCTTGGTACTTAGTAGATATTTTAAAATTTTTGTATAACCTGAGCCTAGACAATGGGGTTTGTCCAAATATTCTAAAATTAGCCATTGTAATTCCAATTTTTAAAAAAGGCGATGAATTACAATTAAACAATTACAGACCGATTTCTATATACTAAGCACCGTATCTAAAATCTTTGAGAAACTAATAAAACGACGATTAGTGTGTTATCTTGATAAAATTGATTTTTTGCACAATAAACAATATGGAGTTACTGCTGGTAAATCCACTGAAGAAGCACTGATTGATTTCCTCAGTCAGATACACACAGCGATGAACAGTTCACAGAAGCCTACAGCATTATTTGCTGACATTTGTAAAGCTTTTGATTCAGTTGACACTGGAATAATGCTTACTAAGCTACGTAATATTGGTATACGAGGTAAAATTTTAGGTTTGTTTAGAAGTTACCTTCAAAATCGGCGTCAGATTGTTAGAATAGGTGAAACTTTAAGTGACCCGTGCACTGTAAAATATGGCGTTCCCCAAGGATCAGTTTTGGGCCCGTTATTATTTTTGATTTACTTTAATTCGATTTTTGAAATTAATCTCATAGGATATCGACTGCTTTTGCTGATGATTTAGCCCTAAGTTATGGAATGCCAACGACTGATATTACTTATGACATCAGTCTTGTTCTAGAAAAGGATCTTCATACTTTAAGCCAATATTTTTATCATAATCGTCTCATGATCAGCGATAAATCAAAAATCATGTATTTTGGGCGACAGAATACTAGATTGGTGCAACCACAAACGTATCACATGTATAAATGCAATAGAAATCCATGCACGGCTCAGTGTTTTGTGCTTAAGTCTGTACAAGAATTTAAATATTTGGGCTTAATAATGGATTCGAAACTCAATTGGAAGTCTCATATCAATACCACAAGGAAGAGTGTAATTTGGGCCATACATAAATTTTATAACCTTAGGAAAGTCTGCCCTAGAACTACACTAAGGAAACTATACCATGCCCTAATAGAATCAATAGTAATGTATGGCATATCCAGTTGGGGTGGTACATATTTTACTAACATAGAGGACCTGTATATCGCACAAAAAAGAATTATTAAATTAATCTACAAACGCCCTCATACAACACCAACAGTTCCATTGTTTCGTGAGCTAAACTTACTTCCATTTAGATATCTTTATGTTTATCAAGTCCTCAAAATATTTTTTATTCGAAGTGACAGTTTTCACAATCGTACTGTACATATATACAACACGAGGAACCCCAATAACTTTGCCAATGTTCGTTGTTATAGCGAGATATTTAGAAGATTTTATCTTTATATGGCACCGTTCTTTTTTCACATGCTACCACACGACATCAAAGGTATCAACCCTGTACGTAAACACAAATTTAAGCGAGAACTTCGATCCTGGCTGCTCACCATAGAAAACATTGAACAATACTTTTAATAATTCAATATATTTAGTTATAGAGACAAATCAATAATTTTAAGATAGTGTGTAAGTTTAATATATTTAGTAAATATGTGATATTGTAAATTTGGTCAACTAAAGATTTTGTATTACATAGTTTTAAGAAATATTTTCTTGTTGCTCCACCACAGATTGTAATCTAAAGGAGCTTTACTTTGTTTCATTATACGATCAATTCTATGTATAAACTATTTGTATTTAAACTGAAATAAAGATAATAATAATAAAAAAAAAAAAATATATAGTAAAACTGTTGTAAATAATCAAAAATCATTATTTCTGCATTAATTTCGGAATACCAGAAAGCTGACACATGTTTAAAATTTAATCTTTAAGTTTATTTGTATGTTTTAATTTTTTGTCGTTTTTATTTAAAGGTAAACTTTTTAACATCATTCTGAAAAGTGAAAAAACTCTCATTGAAGCTGCTACTTCCGGTACACAGAGTTTTACCAATTTTCACAAGGATCCCTCAATTCCAAAAAAAAAGTTTGTACGTTATTTATCTTGGAAGGATGGCTGAAAAAATTACATCGATTTACCGTATCACATCAACCTGAAAGAACTACTGAAATATTGTACTGTATGTAAAACATACAATGTGTCAACCCTGAAAAATAGAAGGAAGCTTTTGAAGAGTTCATTTATTGGAAACATCTTACTGGATGAAATCGATTCACTTGGGTCTATTGGAATAAAAGTACCGAGCAAAAACTCTAAAATTTCTAAGTGACTTCAAATAACCAAACACTGAACAAATTATGTTTCCCAAGCAAAGACGGGCTTAAAAGAAAATAGAAACACTTTTATCTGTATCTTTTTTTTCTTTCGCAGCTGTCTGTATTTAATTTTTAGTATGTTTTCTAGTCAAATTTGTAGATTTTTCTACAATAAAAAAAAACCATAAACAATTATTGAATAAAGTTTAAGACTGTGTGCCTGAGAGCGATTTTTTCGACTAAATTGCCGACTAAACTAAATTAATGACTGATTCATATCATTCATTCAAAGGTGGCACTAGTATCTTTTAAATATGCTGGGCCTCCGATTGTAATCTAAATTGTAAACAAAACTAAATTATGACATTTCATACGTCATATTGTTTTCAACAACACCGATTTGTTATTATTTAAAACAAGAAAATAGCAAAAATAAAACAAATATGGATATGGAAATCTCTTATTCATGAATATGATTATAAATTACAATCGAAATTTCAGAATGAGAGTATTTCCTTTTAGACATTTTTACACGTATGTATTCGATAAAAAAATAATAAAAACAAGAAATGAAAATGACAACTAAATAGTCCAGCAACCTCAGCAGGAATCTAAATGATAAAAACTGGTGGGTAATAGCATAACTACTCATTAATTTAGTTTAGTCGGCAATTTAGTAGAAAAAATCGCTCTCAGGCACACAGTCTAAGTGTATTTTGATTACAAATATGCAATCCAGATACTGTAGAAATGCCAAATTTTAATAATTTTTTTTTTTGTCAAAACTTGTTATTCCAGTAAATCTGCAAATCTCTTGAGGTAAAAATTTTTTCTAATAAAGTAAAAATATATGGATTAATTAGATTTGAAATTGGTTTAAAGTTGACTGAAAAGTATGAAATCTCAAACTATGGAAGTTAAATCCGATGGTATCAAATATTTTAAACTAGATGATATTGACAAGAATGTAATGTATCAAATCTATAGTCATGGAACGAAATAGGATTAAAAATAGAAGAGAAATAGAATGAATTTGATGATGACTTTGACGCACGGAGAATTCAGTTCTGAAGAAGAATTAATTGTTTTAGGTTTTTATCAACCTATAAGTGCAAAGGATAGTTTCTTTTCTCTTAGTGTTTGATTATTTGAGTTCCTTTATTAAACTGTGAAATAACTTACCACATTTTTAAGAGTTATGAACCGGTTATGTATATATGTTCCATTTCAGCAGCTTTTTGCTGATATAAATCCGTTTCATTAAATTTTTAACGTTTAATTCATGGGGTACCCAAACGTCAAGATTTTTTTTTTGTATCCAGCCATTTTCAAATCGTTTAAAGTTGATTTGTGATCAATATTTAGTTCTTTACTAATTGCGTGGCTGCTTATATGCGGGTCTTTTCAATTTTCTGCATGATTTCATCGACTTTTCCAGTTGTTGGACGACCAGAGGGAGGTGCATCTTTGACATTAATAATTCCAGAACGAAAGCGCGTGAAAGCTTCCGTGTACAGTCCTTACGGATTGTGAAGTGGGAATGAAACTTCTAACTATAAAAAGTACTGTTTCATAATTAAATTTCCATCCCTTAGTTCATATGGACGTTTTTCTTTTAAATGGTAATTTAATTTACTGTTTTTTACTAACTGTCATTCCGTTGGGCCGATTTAGGAAAAACAAAATTGGTGCCTCTAAATTTATGGATAAAGCTTAAGTTTAAAGTTTCTTTCTGATCAATCAATCCGTATTGGCCTGTCATTTTCGTTTAAATTTTGAATACTGGTTCCTAATCCGTTTTCTTGTAAACAACGTACTTTTTAAAATATGTGCCAAAAAAGCCACTTAGAAGGCTACCCCCTCTGGTGAACGAATTTCATTCAAAAATCATTGGGATCGCCCAATTTATAAGAAAAGGTTAAGTATGAAGTTTCATCCCGCTCCGTCTAGGCTGTAGAGTATCTACAGACATTTGGTCTGCACGGGATCACCTATTCTTTTTTGACTATAGCTATATAATCGTAAGTCTGCAAAAAGCTTAAGTTAAATTTTTTTTTGCGATTGCTGCACTTTATTTTAGTACGTAAAAGAAAGTAAAAATCTTTCGGATTTTTTTATTTCTTTTAAGAACCTCCGGTTCTGCTACCCTGTGTAATAAAAGCAAAACAAAATACCTATTTAATATGAATAACATAAAAAATAACAACAATACGTATACGAATCCAATAAAAATTCTTAAAATCTAAGTATGCCTTAGTTTTTACACAGTTAAGTATAAAGTTAGATTAACAATAGTATTTAGAACAAAACAAACAGGACACCATGTTTTTTACCTTATTAGACTTATTAATGTATATGGCAATATTGTACAATCTTAAATTTTAATAATCTATGGTTTTCTAAATATACATAATCTGAATTTATTATTAATAGAAATTAAAGTAAAAAATAATTATAAATAAAATAAATAACATACATATTTCATCAGTGTTATAAAACTGCATAGATTAGTTAAAAGAAATACGGGTAGCTCTCCAAGAACACGGTATTCGAAGAACACGGATACCACTTCCCTCGAATTACAAGGTCTCAAACAACCCCATAATATAGTTAGCCGACTCCAACCGAAAAATATCGATAATGCAGATTCAAACTAATAAAACAAAAATTATAGCGAAAACCTCCCAGGCGAAAATACCGACAATGCAGATACGTGCCGATACAAACTTTATGCCAGAAAGTAGCTATTTATATTAGAAATTATTATTTTAATTTTCCTAAAAACAAACCAAAAAATTTAAAATAAAAAATTTTCATTCGAAACAATTAAAACTAATATACCAAATCAAATTTCTCTAAATGCTGTATTAGATGTTTGGGGAGGTAAGACGTGAAATGCATCCATAGTTACATATTTGGAGAATATTTTAAATGAAGTGCCATCTAATAATTACCATTTAAAAAATTCAGGTCAGTTTTCATGTGGAGAGTATACAAATTTCAGGTAAATTGCCATGTTGAGAGTTCAGGAAAACTCAACTGAAAATATCGCACACACAAAATTAAAAACTTTCTAAAAATTGACCGTTTAAAGTCTTAAAACCGTTTAAGGTCTTAATGATCCTTAATAAACACATTTTTTATTAATCACTTGTTTTTTGTTTCGCAGTTATTTTGAATAATTTTCAAAAAGTTTAAAAAATCACTAGATCGATTTCGACTTGCTAGGTCATCATCAAGAGTATCTACTGATTTGTATTAGTAAAAATTTTGTTATATAGCAGAAAAAAGCAAAATATAAATAAAAGAAGGAGGGACAGGAAATAAGCAATAAAAATTAATCTACGGATCGCGCAGGTAGGCGATGAGTCATAGGTTGAGTAACAAAATTCAACGTATATTATTGCGTACGTGAGAATAGAAAAGGGCGGGATCTGTAATTGGTGAGAACAGGATTTCTCTCTGTTCGTTAAGGATATTTTGGTTAAGAAATATTGATTTTCTAATTTCGTTAGATTCTAAGGTATCTAAACGTCTGCCTTTGGGTTGTATATGTAATATGTCTAAATTGTTCAAGCTAGCTGTATGATTTTCTGAAGTCAAATGGTTATGGAAAGTTGATTGATTGCAACCAGATAAATGTTCTTTACCTCTATTTCCAAAATTGCGCCCCATCTGACCAATATAGGAGAAACTACAATCATTGCAATTGATCCTATAGACACCAGATTTGGAAAGGCGATCAACTCTAGGTTTATTGTTAAAAATCATTTTCTTTATTGTGTTATTATTATAAAAAGCAAAACTAATATTGGTATAATTGGACACGATGTTGCTAATCCGTTGGCTCGTTTTTCCTATATACTCTAAGCGACGCCAATTTTCCCGCGTTGGACTATCCGGTGGATAAATGCCCGTTAGAGTTTTACTCTTTAGCTTTTTATTTAATAACTTTAATATAGTCCTAGTTGCATATCCGTTATTCGTTGATATTTGAAGAATTATGTTAAGCTCAGTGTTGTAATTTGAATTTGTCAAAGGGATGTTTATTAGTCTGTCTATGAGTGAGTGGAAAGCTGACATTTTAATATTATGAGGATGGTTTGAAGAACTAGGGACAACAGCGTCTGTATACGTGGGTTTCCGATAAAGTTTGAAGTCTAAAGATGAATTAATCCTGGTTATTGTTATATCCAGAAAATTAATACATTTATTTTCTTCTTTTTCTAACGTAAAATCAATGGTGGGATATTGAGAATTTGACCAAGTAAGGAAAGAGTCTAACAGTCTATCAGTTCCATTCCATAGACATAATATGTCATCAATATATCTATACCAAAAGATTATATGACGAAAATAAGGATTGTTATTTGATATGATCATTTGTTCGAAGAAATTCATGAAAATTTCAGCCAACAAAGGTGACAGAGGAGAGCCCATGGGTAGACCATCAGCGAATTTGAAATATATATTATCAAAACAGAAATAATTTTGTTTAATACAAGTCTCAAAAACTAACTTCAGTTCACGACGTAAGCTCTCATCTACAACATCCCTATCTAAGTAATTACAAACTATTTGGGACAAAGTATTAATCGGAATAGAAGTGAAAAGACTGGCAACGTCAAATGAAACTAGTTTTGAATGTAACGGAATGTCGACGTCTTGAATTTTGTTAATCAATTATACCGAGTTCTTAGCTGAGTAAGCCGAAAAGAAATTAGTATGACAATTGAAAAAATTTATGAAACCCTTACATAGCTTGTAGGCAGGAGCATTGCAATACGCTACTATTGGTCTAATCGGAATGCCTTCTTTATGGATTTTTGGTAAACCATAAAGGATCGGGCCAGATGGATTCATGACAGAGTACTTCCAACCAGTTCCATCAAATAACTTCAGGCATTGGTTGATACACTTACTATCCGAAGTCTTGAAAGACTTTGTTGGATCTCTGCCAAGCTCTATTGCTTTGCTTTCTGTAATAAAATCAGAAATTTTATTGCAGTAATCGACTTTTGTGAGCACGGTAATTGTATTGCCTTTATCCGCTTTACACGCTATTAGGTCATGGTCACGTAGTTTTTTCTTTATCGCACCAATCACTTTGAGGTTAGTATTAGAAGCAGCAGAAGAAGAAGAGTTTGTGGGAGAAGAAGAAGAGTTTGTGGGACAAAATCCGGTTCTCACCAATTACAGATCCCGCCCTTTTCTATTCTCACGTACGCAATAATATACCTTGAATTTTGTTACTCAACCTATGACTCATCGCCTACCTGCGCGATCCGTAGATTAATTTTTATTGCTTATTTTCTGTCCCTCCTTCTTTTATTTATATTTTGCTTTTTTCTGCTATATAACAAAATTTTTACTAATACAAATCAGTAGATACTCCTGATGATGACCTAACAAGTCGAAATCGATCTAGTGATTTTTTAAACTTTTTGAAAATTATTCAAAATAACTGCGAAACAAAAAACAAGTTATTAATAAAAAATGTGTTTATTAAGTATAAGTGTGTTTCGCCAAGTGCCTACGGCAAATAGCGTAAAAAGTCTTAATGATGCTCACGATCGCCCTTCGACATTCGGGCCTTCGACACATTCGGCCCTTTGAAATTCGGCCCTTCGACATTCGGCCATTCATCCTTCGGCCCTTTGATATCATACCTTTCCAGGCATTTTTTAACCGTTTCATATGTTTAAATCAACCGAATTTTTGTGGACTCCCCACGTGAAAATTGACTTTACACAGAAAGAAATTAAATAGATTATTTATCTAACGCCAATTAGTTAAAATCAAAATACAATGTTTACCTAATTTGTTAGGTATTTTGCCGAAGAAACTAGATATAAATATATTATGTTGTATATGATTTAACTAATTTGAGTTTAGCTAATTTTTCATTGCAAAAATATTCTAATTTCATAGAAAGTTCAGCTAGAATACGTCAATCTTATTGCTATTTTACTACAATATTCATCTAAAAATGTAAAGATTAAACGATTTATGAGAATTATCTAAAATTATAGATATTTTCTAATTTTAATTTATCGAAAATATTTAGTAAAATTATCTAAAATGTTTAATAACAAATAGATAATTGCAAGCTAACAGTGCATTGAAATTAAGTATCCTAAAATTATTCCATAAATCCTAGTTGAATTGCAACACTGTTTTAAAACAATGGTTTATTGTCTACATTTCTCTATAAGTCATCTAAAAAACTAGATAATCACCTTAACTAAAGTGAAACACGTTTAAAGAAGTCTTTAATTTTACATCAGTAATCGAAAAAGTGGATGTGCAGTACGTGATACGTCATGTAAGATATATAAAAAGATTTAATTAAAAAATAATACAATAATTATATAAGTGTTTAGTTCTATAAATTAGTTCAGTGAAGTAATAAACTTTTGAATATAAAATTGTGCATAAGCAAATTTGTTTGCTTTCCAAAATTGTGCGTCAAAGTAAAAATTAGCGGTATATGCATTTTTGCTACCTAGTATATAGTATATTGTGTTCTGTGATTACGTTTTAAGTTAGTAAGACCAAGACTGTGTTACTATAAATAAGTAAGTGCATTTCAAAATAAAGGTACTTTGAAATGGAAGTAGATATACCATTTGAAGAAACTGTTGAACAGAGTGATGTCACCCAAATAATTCAACCTATTGAACAATCCATGGAAATATTATTACAAAAGTGGAAGTTTCCCTGTTTAATTGAGGAATTCCAACGTAAGTGCAAATTCTCATACGAGAACATTACAGATAAATTAATTTTTTTTTTTATAATGTATGCAATTAGAGAAAGGAATCAACATTGAAGTTCTTAAACAATTAAACAGTGACGATTTAAACCGACTGATATCTGACCAACGATTTGGATTGCGAGTAAAATTTCGAAAAGCTCTGTATCAGTGGCAACTTGAAAAGGTACACATATTTTAAAACCACATACATTTTTAATTTGGAAATACTTACCAAATTAATTAATATTTTAATATAAGTCTGTCGATCAACAGCAGCAACTACAACTGTTGATTCGTGGTTAAGCTCGCTACCCGTTACGTACATTGAGTCATCCGAATTGGTTACGAAACATTTAAGGCAATCCTCATCTATACCATGTACGAGTTTATCAAATAACGATACTGATAATACCATTACATCATTATTTGTAAGTATTTGTTCACTCAATCTTTGCAATTATAATTTTAATTTATTCAATAAATTGGTTTGCTCTAATTTTACAGATCTTAGAAAAACACCTTGTATTGAATAATGCTACAGGGGTTCTCATTTTAGCTATACTTATAGAAAAACGCATCAATTAACAAAATCTGACCGACAATACATAGTTCAAGTCACTGCAGAATATTTACTATCGAAAAATCACAGAATTACTAATTTCGAAAATAAGGAGGTCTCGCAGAAAATTGTGAAACTGTTCCCCACTGAAGACAAGGTAATATAATAAATGTATATGAATCTGAAATTATTTTTAGTGTTTTAGTTTAGATTGAAGAGTAGTGGTTTTAAAAGAATTTCTATAATCACACCGAGGTTTCGAGTTAGCTTTTCGCCGCGTTCGTTGTAAAACCACCAATACAACGTTTACTACGTCGGTATACCGAATGGCTCGAAAGATTTAGTTAAAAACGCAATAAGGGCTAGGTTCAGCTTCTACGCCATAAATAATATCACAAGGGATCATTTAAGTTAAAATCAATTCTCGGACAATCATTTGTAAGAAAAATTTTAGTTTTTGAATTTAACCATTTCATTGAATTTTAATTTCCTGGCTCAATCATAACCTTTGGCTAAAGGCTTCATTAGATTTTCTAACAAACTATACTAGCATTGAATTTAATTTTGCAATTTTATTTTAAGTGATTTTTTACCAGTATGGTATACAAATTGCAAATTGCTAATTTGCTAATACGAATTATTTAATTAATTTTTAATATGTATTAATCGATTTCAGGTTACATATTTTGAAGCTAATAATCAACGTGGCAAGTTGGCTGAAAAATATTATACGCTTGTAAAAAAATATATAAAGTCTAGTATAATTGAACGACCAACAAAACGAAAACTATAAGGAGAAACTATTGCTCTTCCAAAACAGTTAATTTACAATGAAAACGATTTTAGTCCAGAAGTATTAATTACTGAAAAGTGGATTAGCACATATGAACTACGAAGAAATCATAATCAAAATGTATCGATCGATATTTTAAGCCAGTGACCATTTTAAAACAGAAGATCGGTATTTGACTCGTAAGTTTTAAATACTATTATTCTAGATTGCGGGTAGGGGTGCTTTATGAAAGTATTATTTATTTCAGATGGAACTTGATTTTGAAAGATTATTTTCACAAAAATCAACAATTCAATCACCACAATCATCACAAAACAATATTATTTTCGAAGTGGGATTCTTTTCAAAAAATTATTCAAATTTTCGATCGTGCCATATGAATTGAATTTTAAGTTATAAAACTTTATAATTTGAATTTGTTAAAAATAACATAAATAAATATTTTTTCAATCAAATTAAAGTTTTATTGTATAACAACCATGAATATTTCTAGTTAAGGCTTGTCCTTTTCGAAATCTCGAACTGATTTCTTACAGCTTGATGATGTTCTTAATGATCACAATGATATTGCTTCCCATAACGATACATATTGAATTACTGATGACACAATTAACCAGCACATATTATAGTTTAGAATCATACTAGGTTATACCACACATTTCATGAAGCATTGTTATTGGGTCTATTTTTTAATTCAACCCGAGCAAGCAGGCTTACCCCGGGTAGTGTACACCGAGCAATGGTTGTACTGGGTAAAATTATCCGGTGCACATAGAGTAAAAAATTGTTTTTTACTTTGCACACTCTTCGTACACTGACATTAATATCAGAGTAAATTTTGAAGAACCGAGTAAGCTCGGTATAAACACAGTCCACAAATAAGAACGCAGTGTGCAGAGTAAAATTACCCAGGTTGAATAAAAAAATACGGAGTAGTTTTTGTTAGCGCACTGCCTGCTCGGGATGAATTAAAAAATAGACCCATTATATTCTTCATTGTGAATGCCTTACCAGAAGGAAGCAATGCACCTAATTTTAGAAGTTATTTTCCCTAATTTAAATTTCGAAAAGTTATGGTATATCTACTTCATTTAATATACAAAACATCTAAGTTTTGTTAACAATTCAGCTTAATTGATTTAAGATAAATTATCAACATTTTTTAGATAACTTAAATATATTCTTAGGTGTTTTGAAATCCTAACGTTCTAATCGGTCTTAGGTAAAACATCGAAGTTATCTAGGTAATTTATATAAACTTTTAGTTACTTTAAAAACTATTGTTTATAGAAAAATCTTCTGAAACCCTTTTCGCGACTTTACCTAGACCGCTTAGAAGGCTGAAAATCTATTATAATTTTTAGGCAAATCATTGATATTTTTAGAAATTTTTTCTAATATTTTTTCTCTGTATAAATTCTATTCAGGCGTAAGCATCACTAAGACCTTTCATTTGAATCTTTTTCCAGCCATGACACTTTAAACGGTCAATTTTTAGAAATTTTCAAGTTTTGTGTGTGCTATCAATTTATATAAATTTTCGGACTCTTCACATGAAAATTGACCTGAAATTTTGGAAGTTTTGCTTGATATCCCTAGTGGAAAAAATCAAATATTTATACCAAAAAATTATACTGAGGAATACCAAAATCAATTTATTTTTGTATAAATGATTAATTTAAATACAAAATATACTTTAAATTGGTTAAACTTTAATACATTTCTAAACCAAAATACTACTTAAATTATACATCTCAAAAATTATACAAATTAAAGTATGAATTTTGTATATACAATTATTTAAATTAAGTCAAAATTAAACATGAATATACATAAAATATGATTTTAAATATTATACACATATAGGTGTTAATTTTAACCTAAAATTAACTCCTAATTTCAAATTTTAAATTAAATTAAGTATATTTGGGATAAATACTTAATACGGTAGTTTTATAGTTTAATAATGGTTAAATATTTTACACAAATTTAAGTTTGATTTTTGTATATACAAATATTTAAATTAAGTCAAAATTAAACATGAATATACATAAAATATTTTAACCTAAAATTGACTATTAAAATCAAATTTTAAACTAAATTAAGTATATTTGAGATAAATACTTAATACGGCCGTTTAAAAGTTTAATTATGGTTAAATATTTTATACAAATTTAAATATTAATTTTGTATATACAAATATTTAAATTTAGTCAAAATTAAAAATAAATTTAAAAAATTATTTCAAGCGAATTATTGGAATCGAAAATTGTGTATTACACATTTTAGAAAAATAATTTTTTTAATCATCAGTTTTCATCCCGTACGAGAAATGAATTTCCCGCAAAAAGGAAAATTTCCCAGGAACTGGCAACACTGATGGCGCATCTATACTATCGTGCTGAAAAAATGTATTTAGTTGTAATCGTATTTTGCGGTCTTTTGTATGTTGGTGTGCTGGTGTAGTTTGTAGCAAATGAAATAAACCAAATTAAGTATATTTTAAGTTTAATTGTGTATTTAAATATATTGATTTATATTGTTAGGAATTAAACTCTACATAGTTATTGCTTTGGTGGTGCAGTGGTTAAGGTGTACACCCCTAAGTGTTATTATCGCAAAAGTCGCCGGTTCGAGTCCAGTCGGAGTCCAAAATTTAAGCAATTATTATTCTGATTGAAAATTGACTGAAAATACTAGAATTAACAACGGCGTGAAATAATCAATGGAGAGGAACTGATGACGTGGCATATCCGCGAATACAAACAACCACATGGAAAAACGATGTAAAATTTTAATACGCATACATCGGCAGTCACAATGAATGGAATATTTCCATTATATTCTATCTCAAGTATAATTTTTGTTTAAATTTAAAAATTATACTAAAATTATATTGCCATAACCTACTAAAATTATACTTAAAAGATCCTTATTTTGGTTTTTGTGTTATCTTAATTAATATATAAAATACACTGATATTGGTATTAATTTTATCACACAATATACAAAAATTATACTTTTAACTAGATAATTTGCGAAAGTATAATTTCTGTTTAATTTTTAAAATTATACTAAAATTATACTGCCATAACCTACTAACATTATACAAAAATTATTATTAAATTTCTATGAAATCGTAAGTTTATTTTTAGTATAAAACATTTCAATTTTTCCACTAGGGATATGTCTTTAAATTTTCTCAGTATTAAAATAATTTTTTTATTATAGTTTTAATGCATTTAATAACAAAGTTTTATTTTGAATAATTTACGTGGATGAACCGAAATAAACATTTTTGATTTAGGAAATTACTGTTTAACACCAAAATTACTTATCTTCTTTACCGACATTTTTCGGCTGGCTATTTATACTAATGTGGTTTTTCGACTTTTACAGGCAAATACTATAAGTAGCATTTGAATCTGCAGTATCGACGTTTTTCGGCTGATATATTTTAACTATTACAGCAGGATCTACATTGTCGACATTTTTCCGCTGTGAGTCGGCTGACGTTAACAGTATTCAAACCACACGATTTTCGTTATTCTCTTATATTTCGTTTTTTGTATACCATAACAAAATAAAATAAAACGTATCGTTTTATTTTTTTTATTTTTTGTAGTCTCAAACAACACGGTTTCAAAGAACACGGAACGAATCAATCTTGTTCCTGAAGAATTTCCTGTAATACCCCATTGCAACCCGTTAAACGCCATAATTTTAAAATTTCTAAAACAATACATCGATTTGTTTTTGAATAACACTGTTAATAAAAATTGTTAGCTGAAGGTTGTTGAATAGTCGTGAAAAATAGACCAATAAATAGCACCAAAATTCTACCAAACAGTGATACCTCATATAAACCAGAAAACGACCAAAATCTCATCGGTTCTTTCTATTTATGACTACGTTTCATGTATTTTCACAATAACAATACATCACGGAAATTGCACGAAAATGCCACCGTGATTCATTATAGAATTGCTTAGCTTGTTTATTTTTTTAATTTTAACTAAACTGAACGGCTGTTTTGATGTTTGATTGAATCCCGTTTCGGCCTTAAAAAGACTAGCCTATTAAACGGCATACGAAATGATTAAATATGGCTTGAACCAAAATGAAATAACCTCAATTGATCTATCCAGCTAGAGACATGATGAGTACGACCTTTTTAAATAATGTTATATTCTTTTCAGATTTTTTTGAGTGGTTCCCAAAGAGTCTAATAACAAGACGCGTAGTTCGATTCATTTGTTTGCCTTTTCCTGGTGAACTAGGGGAATAAATTTATATAAATAACATATTTATTAAAAGTTTTCTCAGAAACATGCTTTATTGATAGTTTGGCAATGAGATTCACTCAAAAATAAAAAATAAAAATCCGATGACTGTTTTATTTAAAAGTATGTTGTGCTAGTCCATTGTGATATGGTTCGCCACCATTTGATAATTCCAGCCCTATAAAACAACTTATATATGACTGATTTTTGGTGTAGTCTCTGATTCAATTATCATTTACAAGAACTGGATGCACTGAAAATCAAAAGGGGACGTTAATAATTTTACTATGCGTCATAGTATTAGAATAATCAAATTATTAAATATTATTCTATTTTTAAATTTAATGAAATTTAATTTTCACTCAAAATTCCTATATGAAATATTTTAACAGTGTGATTTCCAACACTCTCATATTGCTTTATATATACAAATTAAATTAAACCGACTGAACTTTTTTACTTGGAAAATCATTTAAATTCAGTGTTGGTGTTGCACAAAAATTAATGTATTAGATAAAACCAAATAATTTTTTCACCCATTCGTCTGAGTTTTAACCCGAGATAATTAATCTGTGATGATTTTGAAATAATTATTCATCGTTTTTTTTTTGTGTCGAAAAGGTTTGTCTGGAAATACCAAAATTATCGCTACTTATTTTTGGAAGGGGTATTTGAGTAACACGTACTGTATACGTAATGAAAAAAAGCTTACGTAAAAGAAAGTAAAATTTTCTCAATCTTATGTATTGCATACGCTTTAGGCGATTTAAAATTATGTTTTGTATGGTGAAAGCAGAAACTTTCTTCGAGTATGGTTCTAAGTCTCATCAATAGAGACCACTAGAAGTAAGATTATTATTATTTTACTAATTATAATTTTTATGGTAATATGTAAATTAATTTAAACACGTTTCTTAAAAGCTCATAAATTTCATTTTAATATTAATTAGACTCTAAATAGAAATTTTCTTTAATAAAAAATCGTGTAGACAATAAAATGAAATATATACGAAGCAAACATCAAAACGCTTAATTTGCATAAGTTAGTGCAACGCACGATTAACTGGGTATATTTGTCACAAACTGGCCCCATCAATCGAATATTAATCAAATCGATTCAATAATTTGATGTTATATTAATAACAGAGAAACGCACTATTAGTATAACGTATCTTATATAAACGGATTTAACTCATACTAAACAAAAAAAAAAAGATTTTAAAGCATAAATACATATCTGAATAATTAAAAAATATCATACAGAAGAAGAAAAGAAAAATATCTTATTAAAAATTCAATAGCAAAAACGACAAAAAAATTAAATTAAATTCCGGATATGAAAATTTTCTGAAATAAAAAAAGTAATTTATCAATTTCTATTTCACTATTTTTCTACACACTTATCACCAGCAAGAGAACCGCAAAACTTTACGACAACAATAAAGGTCAAATTTTAAACATCCGCTGCGTCGGGTCATTCAACCATATATGCAGTGTACAGCAAAAGGTGGATATTATCGAAAGAAAACTGAATTGAACAAAGTAAAATTGAAAATCGAAATTATAAAATAGGATTTAATAAGATGTATAGCAACAACATATACACTTTAAAGTTCTGTTCCGATTTTTATTACGTACGTCGATCTTAAGAAATTTTGTGCTATAAGAATATATTGGTGTTATAAACACTAAACGAAAGTGAAATTTTGTAATATGTGGTGCGCACACGATTTCGTTGTTGTTTTTGTAAAAGAGAAAATGATAAACCACTTTCATTGGCACCCAAAAACACACACAAAATAAAAATTTCTTGCGTTGGTAGCCCAGGTTAATGTACATACATAATTACGATGAGAACCGATAAAAAAAATATGCTATAAAATTTATATTACTGAACACCTCAGTAATGTCTTCAACATTTTCCTTGTACATATTCTATAGGTATAGGTATAATAATTGGCATATATCTGTTTAGGCTTTTTGGTTTTTAATGTTCATGATCTGTTGATTTTAATGGTAATTTGGTTTATTATAGCAAAATTTTCGGATCTTACATGGATAACGACCAATTTAATTGCGAAATAATAAAGCTTAAATTATTTTCTCTTATCGTTGGCATCGTTTAGAAAGAACATTTTTATTAGCAAACCCCCCACCCCCTGCTTGAAATCTCGTTTTAAAATCAATTAAATAACTGAAAGTGGTTTTGATTACTTTCGCTATTTGAAACCGTTAATTATATTTAATTACTTCATAAATATTATTTCTCATAATTCACACTCAGGTGTCAAGATCATCACTACTAAAAACTTTCAAGTTCTAAAGTTTAACATTCGAGATGAACGATAAAATATTAAAATTCAGCGTTACTTTTCTGCAATCAAATTCAGCTGTTATAAGTTCTTCTAATAAATTTGAACCTCCACAAAGGATTTTGCGGCGTGCTAAATCACCAATTAGAGAAATTTCTGATTTTGGCCCAAATTACTCAGGTTTTTCAATAGCCATTCAAACCAAAATGGCGAAATATTAAATATTTAACGAATGAGAACAAAAATTGAACTTTTACAAGTCAAACAATAAACTAACGCAACTTTATTTTATTTAAAGTTTATCTTAAGATCCTATACATTGCTTAACTTCTCGATTAGACAATTATTGTTTTCAATTAAGATAAACTAAACATTCTTTATCACTTATCGCTTATTCACACAACTGCAATATACTACCATACTACATACTCCATGTAAACCTGTACAATAGTTCTGAACATCATCGGTCGCCTAACTTGTTGCATTTTAACTTTTTTCATTCTATCCATTCAACCAAAAACCTAAAAATCCAAGTGAAAAGCTTTATTAATATTATTTAATTTTTGCAATCTGTTCTGGAGCTGTAGCATTCCCAACTCTCTGCAGTTCTCTTTTTACGTCATTACCTTACGCAGTCGCCTGTCAAATCGGGGACGCACAGCTATAGGTGCGATTTTATCACCATCTGGGGTGTTTGCTTATTTCTTCTCCAATGAAATCCATCTTTAGGTAATAAAGAATAAAGAATTCGACTTAACATAAGTCCAAAAACTTTAGAATTTGCAGATATAGTTAGTAGCAATTTATTATGTAAAGTTCTTCCACAATTTCTGTTTTTTCCCATTTAAGTTTTACTTCTTTTGTCTTGCCTAGACTTTTTAGCCATGTTTGCCTAATTAATTTTTTTGGTAATTAAGTTTACACGAACAAATTTTAACAAAAATTAAGCTTTATCCACCATCTCCTCGTAAAGGTACTGACAATTCAGCGTGTTTTTTAACAAACGACATGCTTTTATCTTGGACATAATGCGCGGTAATCACAAACTACAGACAGTACCAAACAATTAATTAATCTCAATTTTTAGAATTCTAAGCCAATTGTGAAAGGCTCGGTAATTTCAAAAAAACTGGGCTTAATTTGGACCAAAATGCCCAGTTTTTCTATAATCGACAATTGAAATTTTGATAATTGACCAAAATTCAAATCGAAACACCAGAACTCCCATAAATAATTTTCACATTATTTGGCATACAAAAGTTTAAGTTTTGGTCGTAAATTAACCAATGCCATAAAATTTGCCATAAAATTACTACACAAAATTTTAAAACTCAATTCATAGAATTCTGAGCCAACTGGGAACGATTTGGTAACTTTAAATTAAGCGGTTATTAAATTGGATGAAATACCGCAGTTTTTACAAACAAGGAACGCCAAAGGCATATAATCCTGCTATAAAAAAATGTCACTATTTTTTGCAAATTCACAAAATTAAGAACCCTATGTTTTTTACTATAAACTTGCCAAAAACTTTATTCAACTATATTATTGGGATTCTTAGTCAATTGTGAAAGGTTAAATAATTTTCTAAAAAACGACGTTTAAATTGAATGAAAACATTACCCAGTTTTCCTAAAAATGAAGTTTGGAATTTTGATAAATGATCAAAATTCGGATCGAAATGCAGCGCACTTACCATTAACAATTTCGACAAGCTATTTCGTTTTACTATATCAAAATTTCCAGCTTTTTCTCAAAGTTACCAAATTGATATTTGCTACCTCTGGCTGTTTTCTGCCATAAAATTACCAAAAAATTTATTAAACTCAATTTTAAGAATTCTAAGTCAAATTAGAGAAAAATTAAGGAATTTTCAAAGAAGCGGAATGAAAAATGTCGGTAAATAGATTATAGACTTTTCCTCGTTATTAGTCAAATTGATAGTATAAACACTAGGAATTATAAGCCATTTAATTCTGTCACAACACAATTGAAATTTATTCGCAAAGTTAAAAATGTACCCTTATCTGCTTTCTTGCCATAAAATTACCAAAATATTTATTAAACAAAATTCTTGGAGTTCGAAACCAACTTGAAAGGTTGAAAAATTGATCTGTTATATGATAATTGAAGGTTGAAATATTATAATTTATCAAAATTCTTGTCGTAATACCGCATTTTCCATAAATAATTTTTACATTTTTCTTAGCTATTTTGACAGTTAAACACACAAAACAATTAACCATCTAATCTGGGTACAAAAAAATTCAAACACAATTTCGTAAATTTACTAAAGGGAACCCTTTGCTGTTTTTTCTATAAATATTTTAAAAAATTAATTTAATTTAAATTTTAAAATCTTTAGTCAATTGTAAAATGTTAAATAATTTTAAATGAAACGGCGTTAAATTGGATCAAAATATTGCTTTTTTTCTTAATATAATCGTCCTTTAAAATTAGATACATGACCAAAATTTAAATCAATGTCGACGTCCCATAAATAATTTCCACGTTACTTCTTAGTCAGGCTGACAGTCTAAATACTAGATACCATCTAATTCTTCTTTAACAAAATCTCCAGTTTTTTCGCCAAAATTATCCAAACATTTATTAAACTCAATTTTTGGAATTCTTGGTCACTTGTCAACAATTAGATAAGTATAAATAAAACGGCGAGTTTTTCTAACTAATTCGATGATGGGACAATTTTCAATTTTTCTTGCAAATTCAAAAAATGGTTTATTTGCTATAATTTTTGGAATTAATTATCGAAAATTTATTAATCTAAATTTTGGAAGTTTGAGATCAATTGTCAAAGGTAAAAATTTTGAATAAAGCAACGTCTAAATTAAATCCAAACTATGGCCAATAGTCACGAATGGGAAGTTGCCAATAAAAACCCAAATCAACAAAAACTCACACACATACATAAATTTGTTATATTAACAAAATATGACACTGGGTAAAAGATTGTTACAAACTGTGGTAATCCAACAAAACCACTTATCTATTTTTTACCTACTTTTCAGAGGACCAAATTTAAATTTTGTGAAAAAATTATTCAGCATAACTAAACCTTTTCTGAATCCTGGTATCAGGATTTTACACTGCGTTTATTGACACCTTTAAGCACTTGTTACATGTTCGGGGTTCACCGAAAATTCCCAAGATTATGAGATTAGTGGTTTTGTTAAACGTTGTTTTCATATCTAAAGAACTTATCTCAAATAAGTTGTTTTGTAAAATTCATTTAAAGAATTAAAACAAGATAAGTTATTATTGTGACTTCATTTGTTAAATAAGTTTTATACTTCCAACGAACTTGGTGCCAATTAAAATTTTCCCCATTTATATTTTTTTTTCTACATGTTTTGGAAATTGAGAAAAATTTGTAAAAGTTAATTTATTTCATTTTAAATACAATTAATTTTCGTTTTTCACGACACGTTTGGACAAACTGAAACCAATCGGTTTGTGGTATAACTGTTGCAAATGTTGATAAACACAAGAAGCTATTTCATACCCTCCTCTAGTACCAATTCTTTGATGCCACATGTAGCATATTGGCCAACTACTAACACATAATCGTAGACCGTCAAACTAAACGTTCACAATGAACGTTTATAAAAAGACCGACGTTTTCATATATGGTCGGCAGGTATTGCTACAAATCAAAAGTTAATACTTTAATTCAATTTGAAGATTAACCAATCGGTATCACGATATCGGCACTCTTAGCTGCATATGATAAGTTGGCGCCTGTTCATGGTGAGTACGTTGGTAAGCTTTCAAAGCTTGATTTTCATCCTTGGTTCTTGCTGCTTTGATTTTTACTTTGAAGAGTTCGCAATTCTTGCAAATATCCAATTTAGGTTTTTTAAATTTTATATACATGTCTGAAAATAATTGGTAAAAATAGTTTTATAAATTGAAAAAAAAGAAAGTATTATAAACACAAAGCTTGGTAGTTAAGGTTAAGCCTACAAATCTTGAAAATTTGTTAAATTTTTGATAAAGACACTGGATTGTGGTGGCTTTTGGAGTATAATTTATACATCGGTGCGATTGTTAAGTCCGATTGAAAGTATAATTGTGATGTGTCTCGCCGTGAAAATGGCTTTCATAGACCCGAAAGAAACGTTTTTGGTGAAACCGTTTTGCCCAGCGCATCACACAAATAGCTCGTGTCAGATGACTGTAATTTTGTTTTAGCACCGACTTTATGAAGTTGTTGGTCTTACCTAGCGTATATCGAAAGCACTTTTGATATACAATCAATGGTTGTCCTCCAATGTTCATGTGATATGAATATGTATAGTTTCTATTTCTTTTTATTTTTGGAGTTATTTTGAATACTTTTTGTTTTAACTCTATGTAATATTATATTGATCATCTCTGCAGCGTCACACGTTGATAAAGCATTACACTCACATCCGTGCCTCAAAGCAGTAAAGTTTCGTGAAGTGCTTGGTGACCCGCTTACTACTTTCACACTGGGTCAGGAATGTTGTTGGCTTTCTTGTTGTTTTAATTTATTCTGCGTGCGACACTATAGTGTTTGTGCCGTTCTGGGGGTCAAGTCGCGTTCCGTGAAATAATGAATATGAAAAAGTTTTTTCATTGGCAATCTAGTAGTTTGAACTAATCGCACGTAATTTTAAATTTCACTGTGTGAAATCAAAATTTCTTATGGGGAATGCAAACCTACTCGATTGCTAATGAAAAAAACTTTTCATTTTCATTATTTCACGCAACGCGAATTGACTCCCTGGCTCCTGCAAGTATGTACTGAGTTTCAAAGAAGCAAGAATGTATTAAAACAACAACAAATTCAAGGGTATTTCAACTCGAGTTTGGAACTGGCAAGCGTAAAGCGGGACGTGGAGAATTTTTATAAGTTTGGTTGGTTCTTAGATCTGAAACGGGTGTGATGCTTTTTAATTCCGCAGGTACGTAAACTGAAGCTAAAGAAAACGAGATTGCTATAGCATTCATTTTCCTACACATCAACAAAAATTTGAATGCTATTTGCGCAAACGTATTAAAAAAAATTATTATAAAATCTCCTTTTCGCACAAATTATTACGTTTAGCAAAAAACATTTAATTCAAAATTTTTGAATATTCACACATTTAACTTAACCACTTATTTATGCTTATGTTAGTATGTTTTTAGACTTTATAGTTTGAAAAAACCACTAAATACATTAATTTAAACTATGAAGTAACAATTTTAGATTTTTTGTTTTAATTAGTTTTAGAAAAAACACTTATATCGATTTGAGTAAATACCAAATTCAAAATAAACACTTATTTCAAGATAAGTATTTATTCTAAATATATTTCTGATTTTACAAATTAAAATATTGTTTAAATATCATTTATTTCATGCTAGAACATCAAAAATTATCTATATTAAGTGGTTTTCAATAAATAACAATCACCTATAACAAACATAAGTGGTTTTGTTTTTTGCTTATATCTCGGTGCTCAAGCGATGAAAATCAATTCGGATTTTGATGAAAAATTGAAGACAACGGAAAGTTCTATTGTTTAGAATATAGTCCAACATAACCACTTATCTCGACTTAAGTGGTTATGTTAAATTGCCACAGAAATATGCAAATATAATCTATTTTGAATAAAATATTTCATTCCCTAGAAAGTAAAAAACACTAGATGTCAAATAACAAAAATTTTATTCACAATTGATTTTTAAAAAAATCGAAAAATTGGGCGATTCAATGAAATAAATATTGGCTACCTCACAGAGTTATTCCACGTATGTGACCTATATGGTCAGTTAGCTTTGGAATTGTCCAATCGAACGACACAACCAACATATTGCTGCGATGATCAGAAAATTTTTATTAGAAACCCGCGTCAATTTCGGTGAGAACCCTAAGGGAATCTGCGAACTCGAGGGTAGATAAATGATCCAAATTCAAATCGGAATGCCGCACTTTCAATAAATAATTTCCACAAAATTTCTTTCTCAGATTGACAGTCGAAATACTAGGAACCATTGGCTATCTAGTTGTGGCATCTTGCACGTTTTCCCTATACATTTAACAAAAATCTATTAAACTGAAACTTTTTAACTCTTGATTCTAATTTTCGTAATATTTCGTATTCAGGTTGACAGTCTAAACACTAAAAATCATAGTCCAACTAATTTGGCCACAAAAAAATTACAAAATTTGTTGAGGTTGCCATTTCTAGTTTTCCAGTTCAAAATGCTAGTTTCTGAAGTTAAAATTCATTTTTGCACACCAAATATTTTTAAATTTTTTATTCAATATGTTATCTGTTTTGTTAATTAGTCAATACTTTAAACTAGCACATCCATCTTTTTTTTTTTTTTTTTTTTATTTTTATTCTATCATAGGGAAACACACAGAAAAAATCCATTTATGTGTCCCACAATATTACAGAAAAAAATAACAAGTTTTAATATATTTTTATACATAGCAGAAATATTCAAAAATATAAAAAATAAAATATTTACTAGCAAAAAACAAAAAAAAAACAGACTGAAGTATCAACCTAGGAAACAAAAACTAGCGGAAACTGTCAAGGTACCCAGCAATTAAACATTGAGTTACTTGAACTAACTGTAAAATAAGGCACTTATTCAAACCGACATGCCGCGGAGATGTAATCTGTATTGACGAAGTGACAGTAAGAACAAATCCAAAGAACTGAAGAACTCATTGTGAAATAGCTGAATTCTGGTTATAGGATTAGCTAGACCTAAATTAGTTCTAGATCTTCTAGGCAGGAAAAGTTGGTTACTACGAATATTATAGGCAGGGATATAGAACATAATCTCGGATAAAACAGTTGTTTCAATTTTAAAATTTACGATTTTATATAGTAACATTTCATCTAGAATTAATCTTCTATTGTCCAAGGTTAACAAACTGAAAATCTTCAATCTTTTACCATAGGAAATGTGCCCAACGTGCGGCATAGACTTATAAACTAGGTAACGAGTAAATTTTCTTTGTATGCGCTCAATTTGGTCTGAGTGTTTGTCATAGAAAGGATTCCAGATTTGTGATGCGTATTCAAGTAAGCTTCTTACCAAACAGTTAAAGAGACTTATAAGTAGATTAGGGTCACGAAATTCCTTTCCTCTACGAAAAATAAAACCAAGTATTTTATTTGCTTTGCAGCATAACTTGTCAATATGCGTATCGAAAGATAATTTAGAATCAAAGATAACACCTAAATCGTTAATCTGATTTACTCTACATAATATTGTGTCAGATATATCATAAGAATACTGCAAAGGAGAAATTTTTTTCGTAAAGGAAATAACATTGCATTTCTTTATGTTTAAATTAAGTTCATTAACTATACACCATGAGTGCAGTTTATAAACATCAGATTGCAATAAAAAAGCATCGGAGTGGCTAGTAATTAGTTTATAAATTTTTAAATCATCAGCATAAAATAGGTGAGGGCACTGTAACAAATTAGAAATATCATTAATGAAAATGATAAATAGCAATGGTCCTAAAGTTGATCCTTGTGGAACGCCAGAAGTAGGTGAAAATGGCACAGAAAAAGAACCATTAAATTTAACACTCAAAATTCTATTTCGTAGATACGAAGATAACCACTTACATATTTGTGATGACAATCCAATTTTATAACATTTAGCAATTAAAATGTCATGCGACACAGAGTCAAAAGCTTTCTCAAAATCAGTGTTAATACAATCAACTTGAAGACCCATGTCAACTTTGCTGAAAATGTAATTTGAAAATTCTAACAGGTTAGTTAGTACCGATCGCTTTGCAAAAAATCCGTGTTGTACATTTGTTATCCTGTTACTAACTAAATTGAAAATAATTTTATGGACTAACTTTTCAAATATTTTGCTAAACGCATTTAGAATTGATATCGGCCTATAATTTACAATGTCGCTTTTGTCACCTTTTTTGAATACGGGAATGAGAAATGCCGATCCATGTGGTCGGAAAAACTCCAGAATTTAACAATAAGTTGAAAATTATTGACAATGGTAACGCTAATTGCTCCTTCAAGTGAAAAATAAAACAATTTGGAATTTGATCTGAGCCAGGGCCTTTACAAATGTCAAGCGAATTAAGAACAGAATAAACATCATCATATGTAAAGTATGCCACCTTACTATAATAATCTAGATTTGTATTTATCACTGATGAAATACTACCTGAGATACTATTAGACGTATATACCGAATCAAAATATTTAGCAAAGAAGTTACAAATAACATCGCTATTATGGGAAACTATGGTCTCATATTTCATATTGGCAGGGAAACCCGTTCTGGATGTTAGAGAATGAGAAAAGCTCCAAAGTAATTTAGGATTATCCTTAAGCTGTTGCTCAATACTTCTTAAATAATGATTATAGCAGGTTCGAATTTCAGATTTAACATGCCTACGAAACTGGGAAAAAATCTTATAATCATGCTCGTTCCTATATAACTTATACAGTTTATGAAACTTATGTTTTCGAGTAATTAGGTATCTCAGTTTATTTGAGTACCAGATGGGGAATTTAGATGAGGGGTTATTCTTAAGTAGCTTCGGTTTTAAAAAATTATTCAACTTTGAATAAAATATATTGGTCACACTATTAACATCCATATTGGCGTTAATGAATTCGTGGTTCCAATCAATACCAGCTAGTTGACTTCTAATATGGTCATAGTTAAGTTGTCTTACATTGATAGATTGAAAGCTTATTTGTGATAAATTTTTATGAACAAGGCTTATTAAATCAATAAGCATAGGTGGGTGATACCTATCAACCTTAGAAAGGGGATCTAAGCAGGGCTTGATTTCAATAGAACCAGTTCTTAGATTCGAGAGTACTAAATCCAACACTTTATTAGTGCAGTTAAGCGTACTATTATGTTGAGTTAAGTTGGCAAGCATTAATGTTTCTACCAGATATTGAGCAGTGCGTCCTTCGTATAACGAAGGCCACAGGCCATCATAATTATAACTCCAGGTTATACAAGGCAAATTAAAATCACTAACAATTAAGTAATTATAATTGGTAGGTGAGTTTATTATATAATCAGATATATGATCGAAAAATTGTTTATAATTATCAAAAGTTGTATTATTTGACCTGAAGTAAACTTCTCAGAGAATTAGTACCTTCCCGTTATTCAAATTAATTTTTAGCCAAACGTCATCGTAGACCATATTAAGACTGGATATGTCGCTAAATACAAAATATTTTTTTATAGCGATTAAAGAACCCCCACCTTCTAATAAGCCGGTAAGTGCCAAATCGCGATCTTTGCGGATAACGTAATAGCGATAAGCTCTCTACTATTAATGGATTCGTTCAGCCACGTTTCAGTCAAACAGATTATATCAAAATTATTTGCCATTACATTAAGCTTAAAGTTTAATAATTTAGTTTTTATCCATTGCAGTTTTGGTAATAAATCTCCATGATGAATCCCTGGGTAGCTTAAACAATATGCGCTTGTTACAGCAGATAAAACTAAAATTAAAAGAAAAGAAAATGTAAATAGATTGAAAAAGCGGAAAAAAAAGAAAATAATAAGTAATGAAAATTAATATAATAATAACAAATAATACAGAAAGAAAAAAAAACAATTATTGCTTAAACTTATCTAAATCAGACGACGAGAGTATTTTAATAACATCGCTATCCTCATTTTTCTTGGCGTAGATAATCCCATGGTTAGCCCAAACGAACTTAAAATTATTCGGGTTTGCTCGAAGAAGTGCCTTAGCGTCATACAGTAAGGATTTTTTGGCTGGGGAAAGGTAATCAGTAACTACAAGACTACAGTTGATACCACATAAATTGATGTTGGTCATAGTTGATTTCAATTGTTTAGCGACGGTCAAGAATCTCGTGTGAAGCAAACGAGTACTCCATTCAACAACCACAGGTCTCAGCTTGAGTTTTGATTTGGCACGATAAATATTACGTATATCGCTAGCAGTAAAATGAAAATCCAATACGGTTCACAAGTTGTTTACCAAATCAATTAAATTTAAACTGTCATCGCCAGGCAATCCATATATTAACAGTTTAGTCCGGTTTATTTCTTGCTCAAGAAAACAACATTGATTAGAAACAGCAGATAATTGAGATTTTAAGTTAGCATTATCTAACTGAATGGCCGTTATTTTATCTGTGTTTGATTTAATTTCATTTTCAAGCCGAAGAAAATTATCGCACTGCTTTACCATTTTGGCTAAAGACGTCTGCATCAGCACCATGTCGTTTTTTAGATATTCCCAGTTAGAGCAGGCGGCATCATCGTTATCACTGGTAACCGTATGGCGATCATCAACACAATTTGAACATTTGAAAACGGTTTTGTTGAATTCAATATCAACTAAGTTGTTTTTCAGCTCACAGTCGCAGTTAGGATGGAAATGCTGGTTGCAACTTACGCACCGATGCTGAGTTTTATTCGATGAAATAGACTTTCTACACTTGGAACAGTTAATAGGCGTATTGTAGAATCACACCAATAGTATTAGAAGAAAATATAGCAGTACTCAAGGTCGCTTGATTTAAAATACAAAAAACTAGTGCAACATTTTGAGTTTTATTCAGAGTTGAATAGTATATAAATTTGATTCGTATAGCGCAATAATTTGGTATATTCGTATAGCACGTATAGGTGTTTAGGCGAACAAGTGAAATACTATTACGCAAGCCGTTCAGTAATCGCTGATAATATGTTACAAAACCTGCTAAGATTTCTTATGTTATGACAGTTTATAATTATAATCCACTAATATTTAATCACAACTTATTTTTAATTCGTACACAAAAATATTATTAAGATTTGGTTAAAAAACATAGTAACTGAGTTAAATTATTCACAAAAATATGTGCAACTGGCATAAACAGTTATACTATACACAGTTCAAGATTAACCACTTCATTTACACTGATCGATTATATAATATTGAATAGACGAAATAATGACAATTCAATGGATTATACGATGCTTATAATAATCTATAGAAACACTATTATTGTTGAGTTTATAATTTTAATCCAAATTTGCGTTCACTAAGGAATTGTACACCCATATAAAAAAAAAAATTACAACTGAAAATTACTGTTAATAAAAATATTTTTATTAAAGGAAAAAAATAAAATTTCCATTTAGTTCCCATGCAGAGGTTCTCATGTTAAAGTAACACCAATAAGAATTTGCAGTTTACTA
Organism: Nephrotoma appendiculata; assembly: GCA_947310385.1. Taxonomy (NCBI): domain Eukaryota; kingdom Metazoa; phylum Arthropoda; class Insecta; order Diptera; family Tipulidae; genus Nephrotoma; species Nephrotoma appendiculata. The sequence goes on from OX371224.1 coordinate 273,076,585, forward strand.
AAAAATTAGAATAGCAAATATAACAAGTGGGTAACATCATAAACGTATACTTTATAGATTGATACGCTGTGTATAACAAATACATATGTAGTTACCACGTAGCAGCACAGTTCATATGATGGATCTGTAGAGCTACGGATGAATACTAATATTGTCTTAGAAATTTAGCGAAATTAACTTTACACACCTGTTTTAAGGCATCCGAAAACCACTAATGAGCTACCATTATCTCTTTACCAGTCTGAAATGGTCCATGAAGTGACACAATTTAGAACATTGCATCCCAAACGTAAAACAAGATTTCTCGACTCACATGGAATAAGGATTTAACTCGAAATAAACTAAATATTAGATACTAATAATGAAAATCGTTATTTATTATCCTCTTGCTCCTATATTTTTTCTCTATTTTTATATATCTTTTGTTTTAACGAAATAGGACTTAATATATTTAACCGAATATTTGCTTTTGGAGAAAGGACTTGTTTCGTGAAAATTGATATACCAAATTGAGTTTAGTTAGAATTTAGTGTCTAAATAGAATTAAGTCTTTTTACATGTATAGTTAATAATTTTATATTCTGGGACTAACTTGTATTAAAACTTTTTACAAAATTTTAGTTTTATGTTAAAGTTTTTAATTGTTTAAGCCCTTTTCCCAAAATTCTAAAAGGCCTTTATTAAAAAAATAATGAAATATTAAAACAATTTTGGAAAATAGGTTTAAATTAATATAACCGTCCGCTTCACTAGATCTGGGAAAAGCCTGCAGCTCAAAAACTGTGAACACAAAAACTGATAACCCAGAAGTTGAAATTAGTTCTGAACCTCATTTTACAGGTAATACAATTTATTTTTATTAAAATAATAATTTACTAAAAAGATATTTAACTTGTAATATTATGTGCGCCGTTCAATAGGTGCTCCACCCGAAAATATTGAAAGCGAATTACAAGACGAGGTCCAATTAAAATTACATGCGCGTCTGGTCAAAGTGAATCTAATGTAGACGATAGCACCGCTGATTCAAGCTTTAAACCACCAAATTTAAATTCATTGCCAGATTTGTTAAATAGCGAGGATGATTGTAATAGCAGCATTGAGAGAAAGGGAGTAATTTTGGAAAATATTTTGTCTCAAATGAAATTACAAAATCATATTCAGCCAAGAAAAATTCGACAACAAAAACGGGAAATTCTATATACTGCAACAGAGGAAAAAGTCGAAAAAAGAAAAATGATAAAGCTAACTCCTTATATACGGAAATGTTAGGTGCTCGGTAAATATAATTTGAAACTAAAAAAACACAGTCTTGTTAATTTTGAAAATAAGCAACGAAATCGTGAATTTACATATAAATACCACTTAAAAGTTAACGAGCATACGCATGAAGTTTGTCAGAAATGATTTAAACATACCTTAGGCGAGACTGATAAGTTTTTAAAAACTATCATCAAACACAAAATTAATCCATCGGGAATTACAATCGATATGGATAGACGGGGTAAAAATACACCGATAAACAAATTCAAGAAGTCAAGAATCATATCAACAGTTTTCCAAAACACGAATCCCATTATTCCCGAAATAAAAGTGCGCGTTTATATTTAGAAACTGATTTGACCAATACCAAAATGTACCAATTCTATAATGATAATTATGAAAGGCACGTTTCACTCTCTAAATAGAGTAAAATATTTAAAACAATGAACATAAGATTTTAAAAACCTAATGTTGACACTTCCAATACATGCGAAAAGTTGAAAATGCAAATTAGCTTAGCCAGCGATGAAGACAAGTTGATAGAATTGAAGAGGACTTAAAAGCAACATCATGTTATCGCTGATCAGGGATACTCTTCAAAACTGGATGATATTGCGGAAGCAAAAGCGGATATTTACAAAAAAGTATTAATTTTTGATCTTCAACAAGTGTTACCTACACCAAAATACTTAAGTGTTTATAATTTAACCATTCATGACGGCACCATCGGGACAGCACATTGCGCTATATGTGGCATGAAGATTCTGCAGGCCGTGGTTCTAATGAGATATCATCATGTCTCTTCGAAAACATTATTTCTCTCTCAGAATCGTACAAGTCTTTAATTTTATACAGCGACAATTGTTTCGGTCAAAATAAAAATATAATAGTTTTTTCGATGATGATTTTAATGGCCAACTTGAAAGTCGGGATCGAAACTATTGATCATAAGTTTCTTGTAGTTGGACATACTCATATGGAATGCGACAACATCATTCAATAATCGAGCGGCGAAAGAAAAACACTGGTGTACAAATTCATCATCCACGAGACTGGTATCAATTTGCCCGAAGCTGTAGTACCACAAAAAAATGGTTTAAATCAATGAAATGGATTCCAAAATGAGACACTTCAAATCGTTTTCCAATGAAAAGTTTGTGATTCGAAAAGTGGACAATTTAAAAAATAAAGTGAGTTGGAGACTAAAATGGTTGCGTTTTACCAAAAATTTTGTAGAAAATTCACTACAGGTATAGGAGAATCAAAACTTCCAATTCGAAATTTTTTATATATTTTTTCTTCTTAATCACAGGTCAATGAACCATTTTGGAAATTAAAATTTTAAAAAGAGGTGTAACGGTGGTGAAATTGAACGATGTTCATAAAGGATCTGATATATTTGATGACTTTAATTGATACCCAATATCATAATTTCTATACGTCGTTAGAAACAAAAACAACCATATTGATAATAACGAAACTGATTTAATTGAAGATGGATCTCTAAAATTACATCTTATTTCGAACTTAGGAAATATAACGTCCCTTAAGCTAGCAGAACCCATACATCAGAACATTATAAGATAGTATGGAAAATTATACGCTAATTATAGGCTAATTAAATGCCGCATTAAAAATGTTTGGGCTCCATCCCTTCCAACTAAAACGCGGGTTCTGCTAGCTTTAGAAAAAGCTAGCAGAACCCATATCAAAAACTGATTTAAAAACCATTGGAAAATTAAAGGTTAATTTTAGGCTCATTAAATGCCCTATTCAAATTTTTTTATTCTGCTCTATCTGGAAAATGGAAAAGGCTTTAATATTTCAAAGCTAACAGAACCCACATCGAAAATCGAACCAAAATCGAAATTAGAACGCAAAACAAGACCTATTGATAAACAAATAATTTTAGGCTCACTATATGGACTATTGAAATGTCACATTAAAAAAATTTGGGCTCCACCCGTTTTTGATCAGACTGCAGGTCATTTAATCTAAAGCCAGCAGAACCCAAATCGAAAATCGGACCAATACCGAAATTAGTACACAAAACAAGATATATTGATAAACAATTAATTTAAGGCTCACTATGGGCTGATCAAATGCTCGATTGAAAATTTTTGGGCTCCACCCGCGTTTGACTAGACTTCAGGTCATTTAATCTAAAGCTAGCAGAACCCAAATCGAAAATAAGACCAAAACCGAAATTAGAACTCAAAACAAGATCTATTGATAAACAAATAATTTTAGGCTCACTATGGGCTATTCAAATGCTCCATTAAAAAATTTTGGGATTCACCCGTTTTTGATCAGACTTCAGGCCATTTAATCTAAAGCCAGCAGAACGCAAATCGAAAATCGGACCAAAATCGAAATTAGGACGCAAAACAAGACCTATTGATAAACAAATAATTTAAGGCTCACTATGGACTGATTAAATGCCCCATTGCCAGGTCAAAAACGGGTGTAGCCCAAATTTTTTAATTGATCATTTGAATAGCCCATTGAGAGCCTAAAATTATTTGATTGTAAATAGATCTTGTTTTGCGTTCTAATTTCGGTGTTGGTCCGATTTTCGATTTGGGTTCTGCTGGCTTTAGATTAAATTACCTGAAGTCTGTTCAAAAACGGGAGGAGCCCAAAATGTTTAATGAAGGATTTTATTAGCCCATAGTTATCATTTAATTTTCCAATTGTTTTTAAATCAGTTTTTGATATGGGTTCTGCTAACTTTTTCTAAAGCTAGCAGAACCCGCGTTTTAGTTGTAAGGGATGGAGCCCAAAAAGTTTTAATGCGGCATTTAATTAGTCTATAATTAGTCTATGATTTTTTCCATTCTTGTAATGTTCTGCTGTATGGGTTCTGCTAGCTAAAGGGATGTGAAATATATAAAATTTTACAAAACAGATTAACAATATATTTAAGAATCTGTGATTTATAATTTAAATTATGAAAAAAGGCTTATTCTGAAATAATATAGTTTAATTTCAATTTACGATTTAGAAAATGGGCTTAGTTAACTAATTTTCAATTTCTTTCTAAAGCTCAGTACAATTATTTTTTAAAATACATCGATTTCAAAGAGTTTTCAATTCTGACAATTTTGAACAACCTGCTTTAGTTATTTGAAGTAAATGGATTTTTTCAAAAATGCAATCAAAAATTAAAAATAGAATACTGAAAAATTGGTAAATTTTATTTAAGCCCTTATTCCATGTGACAGAGCTCTCACAATAGAAAAACTTTTACTTTTGCCTTACAAGTTTGTTTGAAAATAAAACTTGACAAAAAAACAATTTTTCGTTTTTACCTTAAGGAAAAAGTTAGCAAACTCTAAACTTTTGCCTTAAGAAAAGACTAATGAAGTTAGCTAAATTTCAAAATCAGGGTTTTTGTTGTCATTTTCCAACCAAAACATGTTAAAATACAAATAAATTCTAATTTATCGGTTTATTATATCTTAACATTATAATTAATAATATAAAATACAATTTTAAAAATATTATTAGTATGAAGATAAATAAAACGAAGTTGGTTTCAATTAATTTTTTTTTTTCTCATTGTGAGAGATACTCTTTAGGTAAAAGTTTAAGGCAAAAGGTAAAGGCAAATTGTTTTTCTATTGTGAGAGCTCTGTGAGTCGAGATTTGAAATATTAAAGATGAATGCGACTATCTAAAATGCTAAAATATCTATCGCTTATTTAAACAACTGTAAACATAAAAGAAAAAATCATTAATCAAGCTACGTCATAATGTCGCTACTTTGCTACATTGTACTGGCAAACGTAGTCTCCATGAAATTATTAAAAACATATTCAAACAATTCTATCCAATCCAAAGATTCATAACCAATCAACTTTACTATGAAAATGCTCATAGTTTAATTTAAATGATTTTATTCTGACAAATAACGAGAATTTAGCTAGACTTGAACACCGACATAGTTGTATCCAGCAATGTACGAGGTAAATAAAATTTACCCACGAGCCAGAGATAATCTTAAACATGATCGTATCCATAACGTATTGCAATGAAAGTCTGGAAATTTAAATGATCCGCTCGAACTGGTTGCGGTATGACCTATAATAGAGGTACTAACTATCACACTGTGAGGGATCTAAATGTAATTATTCATAAATTAAAGCGGGATTTGTTCAAATTTCAAAGACATGCTGTTAATGTTACAGCGAAACATTTTTGCTAATCTTATTTCGACCAAGAATCCAGCTATAAAATTATTTTAATAAACTCATGATTTTCTTTTCAACAATTGAACTATAAACAATTACGTAATTTACCCAAGAAAAAAACGTATTTTAATATTATTTAATTAAGATTCCGGTTTATTGAACAATTGTGTATACTTGTTAACTCTTCTGCCGTTTGTTATGACTGATTTTTGAAGTTCTTTTTGTCTTCGTACAATAAAATTTTTGACACACATTGTTAGATGGCATTTTTTGTGTATATTGATAAATCTTATCTCGAACAACATTCTCATTAAACTCTGCATTTTCCAATGTGACCCAGTTATGGCCAAAAAGAAATCGAGGTTATTTCGTTCAAAAGTGTGGTTATCATAGATAAAAATTATTATTATTTAAAATTTTAAGACCTACGCCTATTTACAAAAAAATTTACCTATCCATAATTAAGAAGCTTCACAAATTTCAATTACGTAATCTTGTACACTAAACTTTTGCAACAAGCTTACCAATTTTTAATGGTATATACATGCGCGTATAAGAGAGATCTGCATATCCGCAATTTTATGTACGCGCGCGTACGCATGATATGTAAATTTCAAGGGCAGTAAATCTTCGGTGGATCGCTTAACCAAACACAATATTAATATTTTTTATTTATTTTTTTTATTTTTGGAAATTTAGTTTTTTAGAAAAATTAACATTTTATGTCTCTTTCGCGCCTCTATTCAACAAAATGTTAAACAGTAACGTAAAGCCACCACCATCCATTAAGTAAAGTAGTTAAGAAATCAATATATGTATATAACTTTTTGTATAGTTTTTTTATTTTTTATTTTTTTTTTTTTGTTATTTTTTTCATTTTTTTTTGTATACACACTAATTGGATATTCTCTAAAGTATCACCACGATAATTTTTGAGAGAATAAAACGCGATCGCTGCTGTTTTCTAGTCACAGTTCACCAGTTGTTTTCTGACCATTAACAACTATAACAAATATTTATTTTTATCGTTTACGATATTAAAATATTAATATTTTAAAACCAAAGTTTTATTTGTAAAATCTAAAATGAGGAGTTTTGTGGTAGTTGTTGCTATTCTGGCTGTCGCATGTGCTGCACCAACCGAAAGCGATGGTGTTTTAACAACGGCCTTAAAATTCGTTAAGGAATGCGGTGACAAACCAGTGTCATTGTGTTTGAAGGTAAGATAAAAATAAAATCAAAAAAAAAAAATCAAAATCAAGTGCAAAAGTGAAAACACTAAATAAAAATTACAAGTTCATGGATACATAATTATATTGGATTACAATGAACAAAAAATATAATTACCAGTGATTATTTGTGATATAATAAACATTACAACAACAAAACGAACGATCATAATAATAATAAAAAAATGTTAAAGTGTATTGATCTCTAAAACAGTTGATTATAATCGCAGCATATACGATCAATGAAATTTGGATTACACATTCATTCATCACACGCAGCACAATTTCATTCATGCTTTTAATAAAATGAAATTTTTGTGATTGGTTTTTCCTTTTCATTTATTTTATTAATAAAATTTTAAAAGTGAAATTGTGATTTTGTGGCCGACATAATAAATTAATACTTGTTTTCTCTACATTATATAATTACAGGAACGTGCCCTACACTATGTTGATGAAAGTCATGGTGATTTTGAAATTGCCGATGGTGTTACATTTGTTCAAACTGAGGAAGCGCCACAAGGTCGATCACTAAACGAAATCAGCTTGCCAACGGAGCCAGAAGCACGCGAAAATGAAATTGATTCACTATTAGTAGAACGTGTTGGTCGTTTTATTGGATCGCATACTCTTCAATTCAAAATTTCAAAGGATTCCATTCAAGACATGCAACGATCGGTCGATGAAGGTCGCGGCAAAAAGAAGAAACTAAAAAAACTTTTGGGACCACTTTTACTCCTCGGAAAATTGAAAGCTGCCATCCTTCTCAAAGTAGCAATCGCTGTTTTAGCCCTAATCGCATTCAAGGCTTTGATCATCGGTAAATTGGCTCTACTCATCTCTGGATTCCTTGCATTGAAAAAATTATTAGACAAGGGTGGTGATAAAACACAATCATATGAGGTTGTTGCACACCCACATGAAGAACATGGACACTATGGCCGAGCATACGATGGACAAAATTTAGCCTACTCTGGATACGTTTAAAATGAAAATGATAAATTAGGTTAAATTAATTTATTTTACAAATAAGTATAATATATTTATTTATTATTGAAAAAGAAATTTTTAAAAGACTTTTATTTTCGCGAATAATATTTTCCCCTCTCCTTGGAGGGACGTACAGCACGTAACAAGAAAATGAAGATCGAAGGTTAATAAAATTTATATAATCTTGATAAAATTCATTTCTAACATGAGTGTATTATATCTGTTCGTTTGCTATTTAGAAATTGATATTCAAGTCGTGACTTATTATTTATTTTGTTTCTGTCACTTTTCACTTTTACAGTGAAATTGACTTACTTTCCGGATGTATTCTATCTAATCGATTTGTTATTTCTGTTATTTTCACTTTTTATTAAGACGTCCTCCTTAATATGTTAATTACAATAATCAGTTAATACATGAGTGAATCTATTCCGGTAGTGTATTTGAGTTTGTATATGCGATGCCTGCTTCATTGACCACTTAGCGACGATAATGACGCGCCTTTCAAAAGTTTTTAGTTTAATTCTCAAAACTACTATAGTGTTCAATGTTGTGGCGTATTGTCTACAATGCGTAAATAATTATATTCTACACATTCTGTGTATACAACCAAAATAAAAATTACGGTAGGCTCTGTTCGGTGACATATAGCCGCAGGTGTTGTTAGGCGTAGAACTACTCTACTCATAAAAAGGTAAGTATTTTTTTGTCGATAAAAAGGTAGGTTTTGAAACATTTTTGAAACATTTTATTATTTTACATCATAATTTTATGAAGAATGGATCTATACGAAAAGTAACAAACCGTTGAAAGAGGTTCTGGAGTATGAACTTACTCTTACAAATCTATGTAAGTATTTCATAATGTACTTAGATAATTGGTCGGAACCATATCTAGATTGAAATGATGTTTCATAAACTCAAACGCTCCTTCATTCCATTTAACATCTACATTAAAATCACCCAATAAAATTATTGGAATCTCTTTATCTGCACTGTAAACCATTTATCAATTTTGAACTTTCTGTGCATTCCGTTAATGCCGCAATGAAATGATGCTAATGAATGTAAATGAAACTAAGCTTAAATTTTGACGAACCATACAAAGTAGCATCCACTAGACAAATATCATCGCCTGAATCGATCAACTGTTTCCTAAAATTAATATCAAACTCAATAGGCTGACAATCTGCTACACTATTGATCCGTGTTTTCTTTTGTTCATTCTGAAGATTCCGCAGATTTCGAAATTGACATAAATCGTTCGTTTATTCATTCTTTTTTATCTATTCCTTCTCTTTTATTTTATTTTATTTTTGTAGAACATTCCGAACGTATTCCGTTTGTGTTCCGTTTTTTTTATTGTTTAACCTATCTGTTAAAATTCAAAAAATCTGAGGTACCGTCAAAAAAGTATTCTATATAACTCTTTGTGTTCTTTAATTACACTTCCTGCAGAATATTCTAAAAACACGTAGCCGCTATTCTATTCCTTCTATTCTTTCTGCAGAATGAATCAAAGAAAACAAGGGATACTCGTATTTCTATAAATTGCTACTCCACTTGCTTTACGCTGTTTATTTATCAATTTCAAACGAAGAGTGTTGTTCATGTGTGATTTCAATTCAAATCATCTAGTTTTAATCGGTTGGTCTTTGTACATCCAGGTCTCACTCAAATCAAGAAAATCAGACTCTGATAATACCTCGTCATTTTCAATATCTATAAGTGATGAGCAACTAAACTTTGAACGTTTAAGTTAACTATAATCCAAAGTTTTTTAATTATCTAATTAATTTTTTTGCCGGTCTTTATTTTCATTTATACGCGCTACTCCAATATTAGAAATGTGCCAACAAAAATCGTAATTTTAACTTGTCATAACTGTTGACATAATTGTCAGATGTATATAGAATAGATTCTGTTTATTATTTTAGAGTCGATCTCTCTAATGAGATATTAACCACGTTTCTCCCATTAATAGTTTTGAAAATATAAACGTGTATGTAGACATCAATATCACGCTTGCGTTATCTAAGATTTCACACTTGATGGACAGAGTTCTATAACGTCAAAAAAAAAATTACGTTGAAAAAGTAAATAATGTAGACAACATGTCGAAAATGTAGAAAATAGTTGTTTCCATTAGCAATCAGCAATATTCTATGATTTATTTGTTACTCAAAATGAAAAATTCTTATTCCACATTGAATAAACTAATAGCAGTTTTAGGATAATTTCAAAGCTAATTAAAAACTTAGTGTTTACATGGAGAGCCATTAAACTGTTAATGTACTACAAGGACCAAAAAAGTAACTACGAATTGAAAATGTTAAAACACAAATCGCGTTTTCAAACAAGGAAATATTATTTGATCTAACAAATTCGTCGGCAATTCAATCGCAGATTTAAGGATTCAAAATGTTTTATCACCATCAATCTTACATTAGGATTTCATCAAATAAAGGTAAAAGCAGTTGATATATCCAGATTTCGTTCTCAACATTGAACGGAAATAATGAGTTCTGAAGGCCCTATTCGGATTAAAAGTACTCTGGGGTACGCTGGAGTTTAGCCATGAATATTTTTCGTGATAGTGTTATTTTCACAACAACAACTATAATTGACAACAACAACTATTTTAATATGATCAATATTTCTCACAGATTGACTTAAAATTGTGTATTTAAATAATAATTTAATTTATTTTATTACTATTTTTGGTACTAAGGAGATTCCCATTCCATGTCGTATTTTTTCATAATGGCGTAATTTTGACAAAGACAACTATAATTGACAACAATAATGCTTTTAATATTAACGTAAGTTCACAATGATGGGCTCAATATTCGGTATTTAACAACTATAACAACAGCACCATTTATTTTAATAACCATATTTTGCAATGATTGGCTTAAATTTCGGTATTTAAAATAATAATATATTTTATATGAACTAAATTTCTGGTATTGCGGAGGTTTCTTTTTTTAATCCATGCCATCTGTTCTGGGCCGAAGGACTATCGTACTCGAATCGATGTTTTCAATTTCCGTAAGGTCGAGAAACTTCTTTCAGCGCATGCAACACTTACAGGATACGTCATTAACATAACTAAAACATTATGAATGGCAAGCAAAGTTCCTGCATCACATTTGACAAGAAAGGTCAGTGCGTCAGCTAGAACGAACCCATTATATTGTTCTTCTCGTTGTCATTTCTGTTGCAATATTTGAATTTCGCCTAATAATGTTTCAATTGAAATATTTTTTTCTTTAAATAAAATTGAAAATTTGAGAATACAGCTTCGAGAGTACTGAAAGTAGACCAATGTACGTAACAATCACAATGAAACCATTATCAATAAAACAACAAAGTAATATACAGCTACACTTGAATCTTCTAGTATTTTTAAGGAAATGATTATTATATTGGATGGCATTGCTATTCCTAAATCCAATAGGATTAAACTATCGTTTCCAAATCTGGTCTTAATATCTTCTATAGTAATCTTCTACTCCAACATTAGAATATAAGTTCTTATTCTACAATAATCAATCGGCTCTGTAGCGTCAGATTTTTTCCTGTTTTTCGAGAAAAATAACACAATAAAATAAATTATATAAATAAAAACGAATTATGGTACTATTCCATGGAGAACACAGAAACATTTTGCTAAACATCTGACAAAGACAAGAACTAAAATTTATATTAGAGCAACTGAAAGAAAACATTTTTATTTTATGGTAGAAAAAATTGGAGAAATTTTGACATCAACCAAATGTAATCTATAAATTATTTAAAAAACATGAAAATCTTTATTTTGAATGTTTAACAAAGAAATTTATATCCCAAAATTTACTAAAAAATATAACATTGTTTTTGAGACGAACAGAATCATGTTATTTTAATATTTATTTTAATTGTCGAAATTATATAAAAAATATACTCTACCTATAAGTAAGGGAAAAATTTTAGCATCAAAAAATTTTAACCTATAAATTGTTTAAAAAAAACGAATAATCTTTATTTTTAAATTTTTTTTGACTTGAATTAATTTTTACACGTATATACCTACGAGACGATAATATACGTTACCGCAATCTTTTGTCCATAAAAATATTTTATAAACAAAATTAAAAAGGAGTATGGTGACGTTTTTTTCGTTTTGCTTGCTTTAAAAAATACACAACTTTATATTTTTTATGAAAAATTACGGCATACAACAACAATTTGCTCAGCAAATGCTTATGCTCAGCAAATGCAGCTATAATCGGTTGCGCCTTTCTCTAAAATAGTCGATCTATATTTTTGTCTCGTTTGTGTTTTGCTGAGAGATTTGGTGGTAATATTTTTTTCCCGTGGAATAGTACGATTAAACATTATTACTTATTTTTCTGTCGCCTAACAATTCTTGACACCGAAACGTCAATGTCTAATTCTTCCATTCCATCCTTCTTTAAAAATTGTAGAAAACACGATTTCACTGTTCTTTCTTTGTTCTTTTAAAGTTGCTAAGCAATCTGACAATGCATTTTCCGATGTAGTTTATCTTAATTAACTTTTTGTAATAACTTACTGAATGGAAGAGTAATAACTAAACTATTAGCTAAATAAAAGAGAGCTACTACAGTAAACCAGACATAGCAAATACATAAAATAAATCCTTTAGCTTTCCGTGATGATTCAGACTCATGCCAGTTGAATATGATCATTAAGGCTTTAATGATTTGTGGAAACGAGGATTTAAATAATTTTACAGAATCGTGTCACTGAACCCGTCATGTTTTGCATAAAGACTTAAGCTACATATTTAAAATATTTTTAAGAACGAAATTTCGTTTGGATGACGCAATAATGAAATTAATTATTTCTTTCATTGTTCAAACAGAATTTTTGATAGACTGTACATTTGTTTATTATACAATTATACATGATTATTATACAATTATACATTGAACAGCATGTGACATTCTGTATTACATAAACGCTCCTTCTAAACTGATGTCATAACACTACAGCCAACTGTTTATACTAATTCCTATGTAATTCGAAGTTAGAAAAGAAGTTAGAAAAGAAACTATTTAAGAATGTGATATGTGAGATATATTGGTTTCATAAAACATTATGCCGTAGAATTCTGATGAATCTTTTCTGCTATTTGTGATAACTATAACAATATTTTTACATCGCAGCAGTCAATGAGCTTGTTTTGTGTAGCTTTGCTGCTATATGTCGCCCTTGAATTGCAGGTTTTAAGATGTTCTTCTTAGTCCTTATCATCGGCGTTAATTCTGTACTTTAAAATCTCAGGGAAATTCCCCCGTTACATCGTTGAGTTGTTATTAAATTATTATCATCCCTTTTCTCTTTTATAGGATTAAGCCTCTTTCGATTTTTTATAATTTGTCGGTTTCGATAGAATTCAACTTGATTTTTTATGTCAAGCGTCGGAGTTTCATATCATTTTAAAAATAATTTGCCAGATTGTACGGGTTCATAATAATATTTATTTTCATTATGGATGTTTCCGTTTTATATTTATAATTTTTTAATATGCAGGTTTTCGTCCGCAATCGATTCGCTACTGCGGATTCTATAATCGACATGATTATAGCTGATCATTCATTTCAAATATAAAAAACAAACGTTTCAAAAGCAATGAAGAAAAAATTTTAATGTTGAAAAAAATTTAAAACATGAAAAAAACAAAATCACTTGAAAATCCTAATAGAACTTTGAAATTCAAGTGGAAGAGTTGATCAATAATACGACTGTATGAATAAATTTAGTGTTTATAAATTTTTATTTTTCGTTTTTACTGATTTCAATATGAATTGGATTTACTCGCTTCTAAATGAATTACATTTTATTCAAATCTTTGTGTTATTTCACCTGCTAGTGCAAATCGACAAAAATCGATTTAAAAAACTTTAAACGTTGAGAAATGGAAACGTTTGTTCGTTCAACGGAGGGGCGGTCTCCGCTATCGTCCATACTCCTCCCCCTTTTGTGTCCATGATTGATAAGGGGTCGTAGTTGTGTTACTTTTAACCACAGATCGTAATCTGTTGATAAACATTTTATTTTGCATTCTGCCCCTATCGGGGCTCGAAACAGGTACCTTCTGATTCAAACGCCAAACCTTTAACCACTTTGCCATTTGGTACGAGAGGAATTCCTATGTTTTAATAAAATCGTATTTTTCGTAATGGCGTAATTTTGACAACAACTATTTTAATATGAACACAATTTCTCAATGATTGGCTTAAAATTCGGTATTTAAATAATAATTGAACTTTGTTACTAAGAAGATACGTATGTTTAAGTAATGTCGTAATTTTCATAATAGCGTAATTTTGACAACAACAACTATAATTGACAACATCATTTTTTTTAATAAGAAACAATATTTCTCAATGATTGGCTTACGATTTTCAAGTGACAATTTGGCTTACTGTATTTAAATAATCATTTAATTTATTTTGACTCAATTGTGACCACTTAGAACATCCTTATGTTTCAGTAATATCGTGTTCTTTCTTTGCGGCATAATTTCGGCACGAATAACATCCATTTTAATTTGCAGAATATTTCTCAATGACGGCTTAAACTTCGGTTTTAAATAATATTTTTTTTTTTGAAATCAGAAACTGAGGAGATTCCTATATGTTTCGATAACGTCGTGTTTTGTTGTAGTGGCGTAATTTTGACAACAACTATAATTGACAACAACAACTTTAATATTAACAAAAATTTTCAATGATTGGATCAAAATTCGGTATCTAAATAATAATTTAATTTAATTTTAATCAATTTTTGCCACTGAGGAGATTCCCATGTTTCAGTAATGTCGTATTTTTCCATAATGGCGTAATTTTGACAACAATAACTCTTTTAATATGAACAATAGCTGTTTTGGTTTTGCAAAGTCCGCTTATCTTTAAATAATCAAATATTACCGGCCAATTTTGGTTTCAGCAATATTTGCTTGTGAATTTCCAGTAAAGGAAAATATATGTTCATCATAGTTGGCTTTCATGTCAGTAGTAATTGTAAGCTGAAACGGTTTTATGAAAATCTTATTTCTTTAGTTTTATTTAAAGCCAACTCTTCTTTAATTACTACTGATAAATATGCCAACTATGATGAACCATTATTTTTTGATACTAGAAATTCACAAGCAAATATTGCTGAAACCGAAATTGGCCGCTAATATTTGATTATTTAAAGCTAAGTGGACTTTGCCAAAGCAAGACAGCTAATATTTCTCAATATTGGATTAAATAGTTTATCATCTGTGTCACAATATGCCTCTAATAAACGAAATATGTTTCTTCTTGATATTCATATGACTTCGTAAGAGAAATTATACTACAATAACTCTACACCTAAAATACCATAAGCTTTTGTTATATCATAGCCTCTTCGCGTAAATTACTTTAATTGAGCATTTAATTTATTTTCGGAATCTCTTATGGTTTAATATAAATACATGCTATAATGTGCGTATAATAGACTCACTTTTTCACCAAATATAATTAATCACTGCTAATAAAAAATCAATTTCTAAAACAAACAAAATATCATCGTAATTATTTATTCAACAAACCAAATCAAAGTCACTGCTAGTGTATAATTAATATCCAATTACCTTCATGAATAAAGCTTATATTATGGTATTTAAGTTAATTGATTACGAGAAGATGATGTGCAATTGGAAATAATCATTGGTTTATATTTCTTCATTCACGACTATGTAATTTATTGACACGGTTAGCTTTAATCTTCAGCACTATCAAAGTAACAATAATTGGATGTTCCATAACACCTTAACTGAGTGTTGATTAAGAAGTTTATTACCAACAATTTATTATGTATAGTAAATCATGTAATTTTTTTTTTTTTTTTATTCACTGTCAATAATAGAACTTAGCTAATCGACTTCCGTCTGTCTACAACGTTTTTTTGTTACAATAAAAAAAATACTTCACGGTGAAATTTATATCAATTTTCTTTATCGCTATCAAATTATATTATGTTTTTATTCAGTGAAAATGAAATCAATTTTGATCAATTTAATTAATGGATTTGAAGATGTTAAATTACGCGTAAACTTCGAATAAAATAAAAACGTGGAATTATATATCGCATAAACGTTACACACTAAAAAAACACTTTCATTTTATTTTTTATTTTTTTTTGAATAAAAATACGATCACTCGATCTTGACCACCAACGATACAAAGTTGAGCCAAAACCATTTAATAAAACAACAAAAGTGATTTCAATAAATTATATCGTTTAAGTTAATGTTTTATGGAAGGCATACATACGTGATATAGCTTAAAGTATATTATGTTAGTTTTACAGTAATTATTTTCCTTTGTAAGTACTATATGTAAAGTAAACAAGCAAACACTTTTAGTCTTGGTACATAATGCGGCGCTAAAAGCAATGCTTAATAAGAATATAAATAACTTATTGTTAAAATGTTTCGTTTTGGTCTAATTACTTAGAAATTGTTTGAATTACTTTATAAAAAAAGTGTTAGCCACAATTATGTTTAAATGAGGCTCATATTAAGAAAATTGCGAAACACTTTTTATTGGCAGTATGAAAAATGTGGGCTAAAATTCACGATCAATTAAATAGGTCAGAAAAGTTTGTTAGAATATATAAAATAAATTCTAAAACTGATTCAAAAATATATTTTGCAATTTGAATTTGACAACATTCATGGTAGAGAGGGATAATGCAACAACAACTACACCATAAATGTTAAGCAACTATTACTTGAGTTATAATAAATGGTGGGTGACCGCAGAAGAACAGCATATATGATAGTAATTATGAAGTGGATCACAGCAAAGCTAAGATCTCGTTAGGAAACCATTTCCAATCTAGTCCATGTTTTATGAAAATTTGCAAGCCTAGATTACGGCGCTCACTAGATCTAAAATCAATTTGTAATGTTGAACAAAATGAAACGGTGATGAATATTGCAGCACAAATTTTTAGGGCCTAAGTTTATTGGAAATTATATTTTTCAAATGTTTTGGAAATAAAAAATTTTTCCCGAACCAGATTTTGATCAATTTTTTTGTTGTATGTATTACTTAAAGCCACTGGTCAAGTAATCTTTAATTTGTTTTATCTCAGGAACAAAGGAGTTTAAAATGAGCCAAAATAAGGTTAAGTCAATAAATAAAGTTTGCAGTCAAATACCAACGGAATTTTGCAAACTGCAAGTTAATATGCTCCGGGACACACCGTAAAATTTGGTGAAGCAGTTTCCAATTGATTTCGAGAAAATTCGTTCAGAGTGTCCAACGGTTGGCCCCGATTATTTTGGGTAAATCAGAAAAGAGGGTCGTCCGATGGGCCCGGATTTTTAGTTGCACTATGTTGCGTAATGCACCATGTGCTGTCATGTTACACCATGTCGCATAATGTTTCATTAAGTTGCACCATGTTGAATAATGTTGCACCATGGCGTTTAATGTTTGTACCATGTTGCATCATATCGATTGATGTTGTACAGTGTTGCGTTAAGATGCACCGTGTTTTGGGATGCCGCACCGTATTGCCTGATGTTGCATCATATTGTATGATATTGCACCACTTTGCCAAATTTTGCATCTTGTTGTGGGATGTTGCTAGATACTATGTTGCGTCATGTGTAACATGTTTCATCATGTTGCACCATGTTTTTCTATTTTGTACTTTGATGCATAAAGTTGCTCCGTACTTTGTCCTGTGTTTTTCGTTAATTCTGGTATTCGTATATCTGGTATTAGGTTTCATCATATCGTGGTATATTCCATCATGTTTTGTTGGTTGCTTTAGGGTGACATAAGGTGCTTGCAATAATTGCGTTTCAACAATATTGATTTGTAATATTCGCTTTATAGTTAATGTTTTGACTCTTGCTCCGTCTGACACAATTCGTTCCGCCACAAACAATTTTGATGTCGTTAACAATTTTGATGTCGTTTGGTATGACCTGAGCCTTTTTATTTAATTTTTTGTTGGTTGGTATCGCCAAGGAATCAGAATGCAAAGAAACTATTTTTTTCTTGTACTAGTTTCTGAAATTTTTTTTAGGAGGTCCTTGTAGTTAAGGGGTTTCCAATTGCCAGGAGTCAATTGCGAATAGTACAGATTTTGTGAAAATTCGTGAAGAGGGTCCAACGGGTGGCCCCGATTATTTTAACTTAATCTGTAGAGAGGGTCGTCCGATGGGCCCGAATCTCTTGTTGCAATATGTTGCGTAATGCACCATGGGTTGTCATGTTGCACCATGTTGCATAATGTTTCAGTATACCTGCAGCATGTCGCCTAATGTTGCATTAAGTTGCGCAATATTACTTTGACGTTTCATCATCTTGAATAATGTTGCACCTATCGCATAATATTGCATCATTTCGCGTGATTTTGTACAATGTTGCGTTAGTTAGGTTACAGTGGTTGACACTTAGGCCATTTTAGATCCATTGTGATACCACGCATTCACGCCACATCATTAACCTATTCACGTATTCACCTATTCAAACAACTATAGCATACCATCTGCACATTGCAAGCTCCATATCAATCTGTACATTAACATGGACGGTTGGTTGGTGCTGAATTGTGTACTCCATCAGAGGGTCTTAGTTGTGTTTATTAACGATTGTAATCACCGATTGTAATCAATAATGAAAATTCGATTCGCATTTAGCCTCTGATAATATCCGAACCCAGTAACTCCCGGTCCAAGTGCCAAAGCTTAAACCACTGCACCACGTGCCTTGCATTTGTCCACCACTTAAACCTAACCTGCGTTAAGTTCCACCCTATTGTGGAATGCCGCACCGCGTTGCCTTATGTTGCATCATATTTTATGATATTGCACCATGTTGCATAATTTTGCACCGTGTTGTGGGATGTTGCTAGATATTACACTATGTTGCGTCATGTGTATCATGTGTTCGTTATGTTGCAACATGTTTTCCTATTTTGTACTATAATGCATAAAGTTGCTTCGTACTGTGTCTTGTGTTTTCCATTAATAAGATATCTGGTGTTATGTTTCATTATATTGTTGGATATTGCACCATGTTATGTTAGTTGCTTTACGATGAGACGAGCAGCTTGCAATAATCTCGTTTTTTTTAATGTTGGTTATTATAAGCAACAATTTTGATTTGTAGCATTCGCCATCTGATTATTGTTTTAAATCTTGCTCCGTCTGAAACATTTTGTTCTGCACCAAGCGGGTGTGATGGGTTATTTTATTTAATTTTTTGTTGGTGGGTATCGACATTGCCGCCCCGGTGGCAAAGTGGTTAGCATGCTTGCTCCAGCGACTGGAGGTCCCGGGTTCGATTCCCGGTGGTGTCAAAGAAAATATTTCACGGCTGGTTTAGGATCAATGAATTAATCACTCATTATCCGAAATGAAAATATGATTATGAAACCTCATGTGAGGCGGCCAAATCCCTTGATGGGATATAATAGTGCCAGAGAGAGAAAGAGGGTATCGACAATGCCAATGAATCAAATGCAAACTATTTTTTTATGGTACTACTTTCTGGAAAAAAAATTTAGAAGGTCCTTGGGTTGAAAGGGTTTCCAATTGTCAGGAATCGAATAGTACAGATTTCGAAAAAACTGGTCCAGAGGGTCGAACGGTGTCCCCCGGGTCCATGACTTTAATTTTTCTTTGGCTCGCTTGCAGGAATCAATTGCGATAGGAACAAATGTTGGGAAAAATCTGTAAAGAGGGTGTTCCGGTGGGCCCGGGTTTCTTTATTAATTTTAGTTTTGTGCCCATTCATTTAAATGATTACAAAATTTTCTGGTTTCAGGGTATTTCATTATTATTATTTTGTCTGTCGTTACGGTTAAATGTGCTACACCATGTTGTATAATATTGCACAATGTCGCTTTATGTTGCATAATGTATCTCCATGTTGAGTTACGTTCTGTCATGATGCCTGATGTTTCTCAGTATAGCAACATGTTTCACCGTGTTGCACCGTCCTGTTTGATGTTCCATCATATTTTATGATGTTGCACCATGTTGTTTAACGTTGCATCATGTTTTTTCCGTTATGTTGCACCATGTTTCGCGATTTTGTACTATGATGTATCAAGTTGCTTCATGTTGTGTCTTGCGTTTTTCGTTAATTCGGCATCTAGTGCATTGTTTCATCATATTGCGACATGTTGCACCATATTATGTTGGATGCGTTAGGGTGGCATGAGGTGCTTGCAATAACCGCGTTCCTTTTAAATATTGCTTGTTATAAGCAACAATATTGATTTGTAGCATTTCCTGCCTAATTAATGTTTTTACTCTTGCTCCATCTGTCTTATTTCTTTCTGTCTCAAATGATTTTGATGTCGTCTGGTGTAGCCCGAGTCTTTTTTTTTTTGGTTGGGTTAGCAAGGATTTGATTAAAATTGGTGGAGGGTGTGGACAATGCCAATGTAAAAAATGCAAAGAATATATTTTGTTCTGATACCAGTTTTAAGAAAATACTTTTATGAAATGTTTGGAGTAAAGGGATTTCTAATTGCCAGATTTTAAGAAAATTTTTTGAAAAGTCGAACGGTTGTCCCTGGCATTAGTTTTTTTGACACGCTCGCAGGAGTCGATTGTGATGGAAACTAATTTCTGGGAAAATCAACTAAGAGGGTATAATTTTATTTTTGAGCTCGCTCATTTATTTAAATGATTACAAAAAGTTCTGGTTTCAGGATAATACTAGGAGTCTTTCGAATGGGTCGTCGTGTTGCACCATGTTGCGTAATGTTTAATCACGCTGCACCATGCTGCGTAACGTTGCACCATATTGCATGAAGCTGCGTAATGACACTTCATGTTGCAATATATCGCATTACGTTGCACCATGTTGCTTCAATATGTTGTGGAATGTAGCTAGATATTACTTCATGTTGTGCTCTGTGTACCATGTTGCGTGCCGTTGCACAATTTCGCGATTTTGTACTATGATCGATAGATGGTGCTTTGTTTCATCCATGATACGTTGGTTGCGTTACGGTGATTTGAGACGGCTGCAATAACCGCGTTTTTTTGAAAATGTTGATTGTTATAAGCAACAATATTGAGTTGTAGCATACGCTATCTGATTAATGTTTTAACGAATTGATGTCGTCTGGTGCGGCCCGGGTCTTTTTTAATTTTTTATTCGGTTAGCAAGGATTTGATTTCAATTTGTGAAGGGTGTAGACAATGCCAAGGAATCAAATGCAAAGAAACTATTTTTTCTAATACTAAATTACGTAAAATTTTTAGAAGTACTTTGGAGTTAAGGGGTTTCTATGTGCCAAGAATCGATTGCGAGTGGTCCAGATTTAAAAAAAATTGTTGATGTTTTATCTTGATTGATTTGTGGTTAACGCCTCTGACCTATGCTCTAGCTGTAGCATGGTAAATTATAGCTCGAATATTAATTAAAATATTTTGAACGTTGTGTTCAAATTTATGTTTAATTTATATTATCTCAGGAACAAAGGAGTTTTGAATCCAAAATGATAGCTTAGTAGATATGCTCCGGGACACACCGTAAAAATTGTTAAAGGGGTTTTCAATTGATTTCTAGGAAATTCGTTCAGAATGTCCAACGGTTAGTCCCGATTTTATTTGGTAAATCTGCACTATGTTGCGTAATGCACCATGAGCCAACATGTTGCACCATGTTGTATAATATTTCAGTATACTGCACCATGTCGCATAATGTTGCACCATGTTTCCTAATGTTGCATTAAGCTGTGCAATATTGCATGATGTTTCATCATCTTGAATAATGTTGCAGCATGTTGCATTATGTCGCTTGATGTTGTACAATGTTTCGTTAAGATGCACCATATATTATTTTGCATTATATTGTAAGATATTACACCACGTTGCCAAATTTTGCATCGTGTTGTGGAATGCTGCTTGATATTACACTATGTTGCGTCATATGTATCATGTTTCGTTATGCTGCAACATTTTTACCGATGTTGTACTATGTTGCATCAAGTTTCCTTATGTTGTGTCTTGCGTTTTCCATTAATTTGATATCTGGTGTTATGTTTCATCATATTGTGGTATATTGCACCATATTATGTTGGTTACCTTACAGTGACATGAGGTGCTTGCAATAATCGAGTTTTTTTAAATGTTTGTTGTTATAAGCAACAATATTAATTTGTAGCAATCTGTTAAGAGGGTTCTCTGGTATGCCCACGTGTCTTTATTAATTTTATTTTTGAGGTGGCTTATACATTTAAATGATTGCAAGTGATTACGAAAGGTTATGGTGTTGCACCATGTTCCGTAATGTTTAACCATGTTGCATTATGTAACATCATGTTGCATGATGTTGCATGATGATGCGTAATGTAATTGCACATTGATATTGCCCATTGTTCCGTTATGTTGCGCGATGTTACTTCATCATGTTATTGGATGTAGCTAGTTGCTACACCATGTTGCGTCATGTGTATCATGTTGCGTGACGTTGCACTATGTCTTGCAATTTTGTGGTATGTTGCTGCGTGTTGTGTGTGGTGTTTTCGTTAATTACATATCTGGTGATATGTTTCATCAGTTGCACCATGATATGTTGGTTGCGTGCGTCGTCTGGTGCGGGCCAGGTCTATTTATTTAAGTTTTTGTTCAGTTAGCACTTTTTTGATAAAAATTGGTGAAGGGTGTGGACAATTCCTACCAAGATCAGGAAAATTTTTAGGCGATCCTTCGAGTAAAAAGGTTTCCAATTACCAGAAATAGAGTGGCGGTCGAGAGGATCGAATGGTTGAAACCGGGTTCCTGACATGCATTTTGCTTTGGCTCGCTTGCAGGAATACCATGGTATATGTATGGTTACCATGGTATAACCAATTTCGGGGAAAGTCTGTTAAGGGGGCAGTCCGGTGGGCCGACGTCTCTGAGTTGCGTAATGATTAACCATGCTTCATTATGGTGTATAATGTGGTACCAGATCACATAATGTTGCACCATGTTACATCATGTTGATTTATGTTGCACCATGTTGCATGTCGTTGCGTAATGACGCTTTATGCTGCGTTACGTAGCATCATGTTGCTTCATCAAGATGTGGTATGTCGATAGATATTGCACCATGTTGCGTCATATGTACCATGTGTCGCTATTTTCGTTTTGAGTCTATGTTTTTCATTATAATTAGATATATATATATATATTATTATGTTTCAGCATTGTGGGCATGTTAAACAATGTTATGTTGGATGCGTTACGGTGACATTAGATGGTTGCACAAATCGCGTTTTTTTAAAAAAGTTGGTTGTTGTGATCTCTCAATATTGAATTGAAGCATTCGCTTTCTATTAAATGTTATGACCTTGGCCTCTTTCTACATTTTGTTTTGTCTCAAACGGTTTTGGTGCCGTCTGTTGCGGCCAATTTTTTTTTTTTAATTTTTTGTTCGGCACGATTTTTATAACAGATGTAAAGAATCTATTTTGATGGATGCTAATTCCAAAAAAATTGTTTTTGAAGGTCATTCGATGGAGCCGAGTACCAGGATTCAGATAGAAAATGCGGTGATAAAGGTTTTCTTATGGCAGGATCGAATTGCAACAAGTCCTAAACTTAGCACAATTCTTTTGGCGTTTCTCAGGTCGTACGACATTTAATAAAAATGGCTGAGGTGGTTTTTCGAGTTGTAAATTCGAGAAAACAGGCTCTGGGTTCCTCTTTAAAAACATATTGAACGATTTTGACGAAAAAGTTTTAAACCATATTTTCCAATGTCAGAAATGTTGCCTTTGACAAAACACGTCACAACACAATCTGCACCATAACACCGATCAATTTAATTCATAATAATTAAATTATCATTGTTGCAGTATAAGTATTCTGGTGATGTTTCTTGGTAATAATAACAAAATGACGACACAATTAATCTCAATACGGTTTGGTAATATAGTAATACAATTAAAATTCCTACATCATTATATTTTAGCGGTCGTTTGCAAAACCACCAAGTAATTATCAAAATCATTGGTTCAGATCAAAAACAAGAGAAATTTTTCAGTTTGAGTATTAGAATAGAACGAATATTAATGCAATCATGAAAATGCAAAACGCACATAAATCCATAATGATGGTGGTGGGATAATTTATATATTTTCAATTGCAATTTCAATGATTTATCTAATTTGTCGGTCATAGCATAATTATTTTATAGAATATGTGTTCTAGCCGCAAAAAGGTATAAAATATATCCAACACTTTCAAATTGTTTGCAGTTAAATCTAAGATTTTAATTGGATTACATCTATGTGCATTTTTATAATTCAGTAAATTCAAAATGTTTTATAAAATTTTAATACTTTTGTCAATACTAAGTGCTACATACTCAAGAAGTGCGACACCATCGAAATTAAATATCGTTGTGGATAGCAGTAGTGATGAAATTGATAACAGTGCAGATAGTGTAGAAGAAAATATTTCGGTACCACGTGGAATCGGTGGAGGTGGGATTAGTAGCTATTTGAACGATATTAAATATTTGTATCGTACGTATCAAGATTGTACAAAATCAGATGTTGCATCTTGTTTAAAAATGAAATTGATCACGACCATGGATAAATCGATTCGAAATTTAAATGAAATATCTGTTATCGACGGTATTAAATTTGTACAAAATGATGATAAGCCTTCGAAAGAGTTTACGTATAAATCGCAGGCCGAGCTCGATGCATCACTTCCCCGATCATTAGACGATAAGAACAGTATACTTAATTCGATGATATTAAAGAAAATTGTTGCATTTTTTCAAAGCCACACACTTCAGGTAAACGAATTGTTGTAATATTTTTTAACCGGTTTCTGCTATACAATTTTGTTTAAATTTCAGATAAAATTTCCAACTCCCGATGAACGTTCGCTAAGCAATAACGACTTAGATAGTCGGGGCAGTAAAAATAAAGGAAGCTATGTAATGATTCCACTACTATTAGGTGGTACATTTATACCCATTGCGTACGGTGCACTTGCTTTATTGGCGGGTAAAGCATTAATCGTATCGAAACTGGCATTGGTTTTAGCATCCATAATTGGCATCAAAAAATTAGTTTCGGGAACTGGTGGTCACCATGAATCATCGCATGAAGTAGTTGTTGGTCATGGACATTCTGGCTGGGGTCGAAACTATGACGTTCAAAATCTACCATATAATGGTTACAGTATTAAAAATTAGAAACCGTTTTATACGTGTTTGTAAAAAAAGAGACTTTTCTATCATAATTTTAATTTAACTAACATTTTAAAATTATTTATTGTAAGTTAATTTATGTATTGCACAAATTAACTAAATATTTATATTAATTATATGTATTTATTACTAATCTGATAGTTTTAAACTAAATTTTAAAAAAATAACGAAAAATATGATACGATACGAGTATGAAACGAATATAAAAATGTTGAAATGAACTTTGTTTGTTTATTATAATGTAATCTGCTTAGGGACCGAAGCTCTAGCCGCGAAGTAAACAATTAAAAATTTAGTAAAGATCAACGGTAAGTAAAGGAACAATTCAAAAATTATTGATAGTGTTTTTGTTTTAAACCCTTTTGTTATAACCGCATAGTTACCTGGCATCTGTCAAAGCAACCAAGGCTATAAGTAATTAAAGCTTCTTAGAATTTTTAAAATTCGTCTTCAAAAATGAATCATAGAAAACTTCTGTCGGGAATGGATCACGTTCGTCAGCTCAACACCACTAAGATTTAGAACGGTGAGCATAGATACAATTAAATTTATACATTATTTTTCTACTGAAAATTCGACTATCTTCAAGATTTCTTTATTTTTAAAAGGAACTAAAATAAATTTGTTTACCCCTCTTGATCGTTTTAAAATATGTACAATATTTTGCTATTGTTTCTGGCAAAAATCTCTCGATTTATAAAAAATATAATCTAAAGTTCTTTATAAATTACTCCACTTTTTTGATAGGAGAAATGAGTCATGCCGATAGCCCAGTTGAAACCGATCCGGTCACATAGCTCTGAAACCGAAAAGGGGATTAAATCTACCTTTCCATTTTTTCGATTGGTTGTAATATTAGATATCGCATCGATCGTTACTCTGATACAGTTATAATACACTTCTTGGAAATAATAACGACTGTATGAACTGCTGAAATTAACTGCTTTTAACCTACGATGAAGATTCTTTAAATTTTATTATCCCAGTTTTCAAATAAAAAAAAGTTCAACCGTTCGACCCTTCATTTTTTAAACGCCCTCCCATAATTATGTTCGTAAAAGGTGCTAATGGAGTGTAAAGCAGGTCCTATCCTAAAGATGGCACGCACTTAAAACCACAGATGTATAGATTCACATCATCCGACGTATTGAATGTTTCAGACGAAAGGTCAAACGAAGGCTGATAAGATTATTTGTATGTCAATATATCATCTGGTTCTGCCAGTTTTGAAACAGAAAAGCCTAATGCTTTACCTAGAACGAGTGGCCAAAAACCTATTTAATGGTGCATTTAATTTGACGAAATTTAGTCCTTAATTTTCCAACTGTTTCTAAATCATTTTTTGATATGGGTTCAACTAACTTTCTTTAAACCTGCAGAACCCACCGTTTTAGTAGAGGGGAATGGATACCAAAACTTTGTGATAAGGAATTTAATTAGCTTTTAGTTATTCTAAGTTCTAAATTAGCAATGAAAAGAAAAGCTGTAGAAATAAAACTTTTTTAGAGTCAATGTACTTCACAATGAAATTTCATTAAACGTTAATAAAATAATTCCCTTTTCGGTACACTAACGAATGAGGAAAACTGCAGGTAAAAAGCTTTTCTTTGATGCGTCTACTGGGATTTGACCGAGGACCGACGAAAACAGTTCAGCAGAAAGCAGTACATGGTACAATAAACTACATGGTAAAGAACAGGACCAAATAAACGGGACAAAATGAAACAGTACTTTGTACAATAATGGATTATTACAAATCTCGCCCTTCAGTGTGCTACATATGTACTGTTTAATGATGTACAGCTTTAATTGGCCGAAAACTTTAGGCACTCACTGGATTCCAGAGAATAATTATTTTTTATTGAGAATTTTTCATAAATTTCTTTTGAAGGTGATAGGTTCCAGAGAATAACTAATTTTTTTATTAACATTTTTTTTTTAAATTTCTTATGGTTGCGTGTGATAGATAAGCAAATGTGTCTATAGCACTTAAGATACGACTGACATTCAAATTTTTATCGGAAATGGTAGACATCATGCTAAGTCTTAATCAAAGTTTAAATCTTTTGGCAGCTTGTAGATACCTAATAAATATAATAATTATTAGGTAATTTTTCGTTTTTGTGTGTTTTCTTTAAATTTCATATGTTGAATGTTGAATATGGCTGGATATGATTTCATATGACTTATGTTGAGATTTTTATTAGAGCCGATGATAGCGAGTCAAAACCTGTACTCAAATATTTAGACACTTTATAAGTTGCAAATGAACCTACCTAAAGTGTAAATTTTAACATAAGGCACTCTTTAAGTAGCAGCCGACTCTATAGGTTTTCCGATGAATGTCGATTCCGCTGATATCCTAGAATTAGTGGACATCCTGAGAACTCAAATACAAAGTCAAGTTTTTAAGCACTTTATAGGTTTCAGTGAACTGTTAATTTTAATTTTTTGAATTTTTTATCAATTTCTTTTAGTTGTGAGCGAAATACAAATGATGTCCCTGTCATGAGCTAAAATACGACAGATATCAAAATTTATACCAGAGTTTATTAAAATCGTTAGGCACTCTGTAGACGTCAGAAAATTATTAATTTTTTGGTGAGTATTTTAATTAAATTGAATATGGTAAGCCATATGTGTAAAGAAGAATGCAAGTGTCATTATTTTATTTTAGTTTTAGTGACCTGGCTTGTGTTTTAAAATAAAATTTGTTGCGGACGTTTCAACGTATTTTGATAAGAGTCCAAATTATTGGGATGAATTAAAAAACTTAAGAAGATAGCAGAGAATTGGTAGAGAGATTACACTACTCGCCGCAAGTGGCAGCACTATCACTAAAGAGATATTATTTTGTTATGTAATTACCAGCGGAAATTTTTTGTTCATTATGTATCACTTTTTTATTAAATAAAACATCTTAGCGGAGAAAAAAACTCAGTAATGAAATTGTTTGGGCTAAACCTAAAAATAATTAAGAAAATTGAATTAATTCATAAAAAAAACAATACCATTAATTTCATCTGTCAATTCCGACTTGTCAACATCAGTAGTACCAACTTAATTAAACTTGTAGTGTAACTCAACTCATATTGTAATTTACTTGTTCAACCTATTATAATTATAGCATGTCATAGAGTATTGGTATTTTTATAGTCATTAGAGTGTATATAAATTGTATTACGTTTTGGCATTAGTATTAGTATTAATCTTGTTGTCTGCCGTTCATCGTGCAAAACACTTTTGTTTAAAATAAAATTACGGAAAATTGATTGCAGTGTTTTAGTGGTCTCGTGAACCGAATTCATTTTTTTTTGTTAATGGAATTGTAAGTGGCGTTTATCTTGTGCGCAAACAGAAATCTTGAAATCTTACAATATTCCGTCTTTCCGCCATTTTTTAACGAATAACGATGAAATTTGGATAGTTATTGATCAGGAATTTCCAAGTTAGTTTTGGACAAAATTCTAGGATCTGTTCGTGCTGGACTAAACTGGCCATTTCATAACCAGTCCTTATGATTAATGGTATATGTATATTTTACACGACATAAGCATATTTTAAACTGGCGGGAACTCCGATATTTTAAGTTTTGTAAAATTTGCTTTGCATACAGGAGCAATAAGGAAAAATTTATGGATTACTTATTTTATGGATGTAAGTTATATTTTCAGTTTTTTGCCAATACCTCAAAGACTTCTACCGTAACCAATAGTTTCGGTTGTTTTCTAATAGCCTAGGTCATGTTGAGAGTAAATGGAAAATTTTGACAAAATTAATGGACCAGAATTTTTCACTAGAACTTTTTGATTTTCTGCGGCCATATACAGTGTGTTGCATAACTATATAACCACTCGTTTTTTGGATTTTTAAAAATAACGGATTTAAAAATTTCAAAACTTTTAATGCAAAAAGTTTCGTAAGGATGAAATACACAAAATACAAAAAACAACTGTTACAATATTCAATCGTTTTAAACAAAAATAATAAAGCTTTGAATTTTCCTTGTTGCATAACTATATAACCAGTAGGCCTTTTGATGGTTTTTTCTCGCTCAGTTTTATAAATTATAAAAATTTAGTATTACTTCACCTTGCTTCCTTACAACTACAGTCTTAGAAAAATAATGTCACGTGGAAAATATTTATCGGACGCAGAAAAAGCCAAAATTCTGGCCCTTTCCTAAGAAGGTTTTTCGTTAAGACGAATCGGGCAAAAATTTAACCGCAGCCATATTACCGTTGGCAATTTTTTAAGAGATCCGGTTAATTACGGCACAAAATAAAGCGGAGGGCCAAAAAAAATGAGTTTATGCGAAACCCGTGGGTTGATTAAAGCCGCGAGTAATACTTTCAAAAGCCTTAAGCGCCTGAAAAGCAACTTTAAATTAAATGTGTGTCGGAGCACAATCTGTCGGTGTTTGAAAGTTGCTGGACATCTGAAACACAGTAAACCGATATCAGCGCCTAAGTTATTGCCACGGCACAAAGCCGCCGTCTTGAATTTGTTAGGGCAAACATGAGTCGCGACTGGTCAAAAGTAATAAAAAGAATAAGTGTTTCGTTGTTATAAAAACTATGCAATTTTATCAAAACTAACCCATTAATCAATTACAGGTGATTTTTTTCGATGAAAAAAAAATTAATCTTGATACTCCGGAGGGCATTCAGTACTATTGGAGAGATATGAGAAAAGAGCCAAAATACTTTTCTAAACGAAATTTTGGTGGTGGTAGTTTAATGGTATGGGGTGCTTTCTGTTCAGCGGGAACTCTTACCTTAGCATTTCCATTCACCAAAATGAACAGCGTAGAGTACATTGGAGTGTTAGAAAATTATATATTACCTTTCTTGTACATAAATCAAGATGAAAACTGGATTTTCCAACAAGATAATGCTCCAGTACATACGAGTCGGAGTACAAAATCATGGTTTGAAACACACTACTTACCAGTATTAGATTGGCCCGCTTGTTCGCCAGACCAAAATCCGATCGAAAATCTTTGGGGAATATTGGTTAGAAAAATTTACGAAGGTAACCGGCAATTTGACACTGTAGAAGAATTAAAAGTAGCTATTCCACATGCCTGGGAGGAAATATCACCCGAAATTATCCATTCGTTGGTTAGAAGCATGCCGAATAGAATTTTAGCTATAGCGGAAAACAAAGGTGGACCAACGAAATATTAACATTTTTGTTTTTATTTATTTTTATTAATTTTTTATTGAGTTAAAGTTATTGAAATAAAAGTGGTTATATAGTTATGCAACAAGGCGATTTCAAATATTTATTATTTTTGTTTAAAACTATTGAATATTGTAACGGTTTTTTTTGTATTTTATATATTTCATCCTTACGCAGCTTTTTGCATTAAAAGTTTTGAATTTTAAAAAAATCAAAAAAACGAGTGGTTATATAGTTATGCAACACACGTATAATTTATTTTCAATTTTTGGTCAATATCTCAAAAACTTCCACTAATATAACCAAATTGATGAAAAATTGATAAATTATAGCTGCAACTGAGTGACACTTTTCTGGTTAGAAACGTAGAAACTTCTTGCAATTTCAAAGTCTGAATTGATTATGTGATTATTTTTTATATTTTTTATAAACAATGAAATATTACTGTAATAATTACACGAAAGACCCGCTTTGCGTCACTATTCGGCTATAGTTTATCAATTTTGCAGTTTTAGAATAGTATTGTAAAATTTAATATTCTCAGCTAATGTCATATACAGCTAAATATAGACTGAATGTCCTTGCTTTTTTTGTTCACGATTGTCATTGGTCTTTGGTTGGCATCCACCATCAATGGTATGGTATTCATATAATTCCGATTCATGATAGCATCTTTTACATTTAACTGAACATAAATGGTGCTTGGCGAATAATAATTCAGTAACTGCTCTGAATTTTACGGAGCTAAATTTAAGTCCAAGTCCTGTCTTGTTATAATTTAAAAAAAAAAACTGCTCGATGCATATGCATTAGTTTTAAGTGGACATTGTCATAGTCCATGGCACTTAAATGTTGCAAGAGAGATATGATATTCAATGCCGCAGAAAATCAAGAGTATAATGAAAATTCTTATCCATGAATTTTCCCTAAATTCTCCAAATAGTCTCAGTATGACCTACGGTATTAGAAAAACAACAAAACAATATTGGTTACTAGTAGAAGTTTTTGATATACTACAATAGTATTGGCCAAAAACTGAAAATATAACTTATGCGTCCATATAACCACACATAAATCAAAAAATTATAGTGAAAATTGTAATAAATAAATGTTTCCGAATTGTTTAGTCCAGCACAAAGAGATCCTAGAATTTTGTCCAAAACTTATTTTAAATTACCTGATCAATACTAAATAAAATAACATGTTTATTTTTCCTGGAATGAAACACTAAAACAGATTTACACAATTGATCTGGTTGATTTTCATAAATTTAACTTGAAATAATGATTAATGATTAAACAAGACAGTTCTACCAAAAGTTCGGTACGTTTTATTGATTGATCTAGAAATTAATAGTGGTGTGCTCGAGATCTATGTATACATCCACGGTGAAAAAAAAAGTGTGTTGGTCGAAACATACGTACCCCTCTATTTTTATACAATCAAGATTCATTCTACTTTGTTTTACGTAATAAAATAAGGGATGAAACTTTATACTTAAGCTATCTCTATAAAATGGGAGATCTCATCAATTTTTAGTTGAAATCAGTCGTCCGAAAATGACAGCTAAAATATTTGTACCGCTCAAGACAAATAGGGAACAAAAATTTAAAATACTAGTAACAGTGATTGGGGAGAAGGATATGGCTTTGTTATTCGGACAAATTAGACGTAGCTTTTTGTAAATATTGTGTCTTTTTTTCTGCAAATGACGTAGCAATTCAGAGAAGGCATTAAAACTAATTGTAGAACGTTATTTTAAGTGGAAACATGCTGTATAATGTTTTGATAATCACAGCAAAACACAATACCATATTAAAAATGGGGATATAGAATCAAACCTAGAGCAGATCAGTTGTAACAAATTGGTTGTCATTAGTCAAATTTTGGACGAGAAAATGCGTCATGAAAAATTGAACAATTTTGTGTTCCATCTTTAAGGTAATAATATATTGCGGGAAACAAGGAATTGCGTCACAAAGATTATGGACCTTTCAACGTTAAAGAAAAACCAAAACATATCAAAGGCAATTTTAGAGCGTTGATAGGATTGTGCAACGATTCAGGAGATGACATACTAAAGAATCATTTAGAAACTTGTCAGAAAAATGCGTACCTATGTTGGTAACACAAAACGCCATTATTGGGTCGATTACAATAATATTATTAAATTGTATTAGAATTTTGTGTCTTATTTTGTTATTAAAGAACTTAGCTTTTTTTTTTTTTAATTTGTCTATAAAAAAGCTAAGTTCTTTAATAATAATATTATTGTACAAGATATCGTGAAACGTGTTATGCCAGCGAATATTTCAGTATTTTTGTAGATGAACCAACGGATATTGCAGAAATTGAACAATTGTCACTGGCTATGGGGTTTCTAGAAAACGAGTGGTTAGTTCAGCACACATCTAAAAGAAGTACCTTTAAGCTCTATTTGTACATTGCAGATCACACAGTTTGGATTTAGATATCAAGCTCCTGTAATATACCGGAAATACGTAATTGTATTGGCGTACTTACAAAGCTACATGAATTTGTCCATGCATCAAAGCGACAAGATGTGCTAAAATTGAAAATCCGAGAACATGGTCCAGAGTCGAAAAACCAAAAACTTGTGCAAATGTGAGCAACAATATGGATTGACCCTCAAAACGCGGTTATTGTATTAGTTGATTAATTTGAAGCAATCCATCCAGCATTATAAAAGAAATTATCGAATGGAATGGCAGATACCCCATTACAGTTTCTTCTTTGAAGTTAGTTACCGCGAAAGTTGATTTTATAATTTGTCCTGTTTACAATTAATAATTTTTTTTTTGGTGAAGAAAAAATTAAGTAAATATTTGCAATTAGGATTTGAAAAAAGCGATGGTTTATGCTAATAATATTATTGAAATATTGGAGAAATACAAGAAAAAGCATCTCAGTTCTTTCATACAATCAAAATGAACATATGACAATTCTAAGGATTCCACAGCGATCGTTACAATGTACCAGCTTTAACACCTGAAGAATATTATAGAAGAGTAATATTTTTACCATTTCTAAATAACCTTAAGATTAAAGAGAGGCTGGTCAAACATAATAATATATTACAAAAATTTTCATGTCACTAATACAGATGTAGGCAATGCAACTGAAAACGATTTTATAAATCTTTGTAAATTTTAATCATCAGAAGAACAAACATTCGATGAAAACCAAGAAATCTTGCTTACAGAATTTGGACTATGGAAGAGAAAAATTCAAAATTTAGTAGAATTATCAGCACTTGAAGTTTACTGCGTATATGACCAAGAATTTTATCCTATTATTAGGAGACTCCTGAAAATATTATGTGTTGTGCCAGTAACAACCTGTACCAACGAAAGATCCTTCTCTACATTAAGACGAATTAAATCCTATATAATAAATACGATTGCAAATGAGCGACTAAACGGTTTAGTTTTATTAAATATAAGCAATACGGAAATAAGTCCAGAGGAAGTGCTTCACGATTTTAATTTACATCCACGACTTTTGGACTTTGATATTTAAAGTTACAACTTATACTATTATACTATTTTTATTTTATTAAACTGAAGCGTTTTATTTTTATTTTTTGTGAAGTTTCTAAAGCAACTTCTTTAATTTATTATTTTAGGTTTACGTTGAAATTTTGTGATATTTTTTAATGATTTTTTTTGGTTTATAAAATAAAATTTTATTATTATTTAAACAGAACTAATCTGATAGGAATTTAAATACAAATATATTAAACACTTGTTTTATATTTCACAAAATTAGATTTTTGAGTATTTTCCTCCTGATGATGATCTAACAAGTCGTTCGAGGGCTTTTTTAAACCTTTTCATAATATTCAAAATATCTAATTTTGCGAAATTAAAGCAAGTGTTTAATAAAATGTGTTTATTAACTGTAAGTTATATTGAATTTAAAATTTTATAAAATACAGTTTTAATATATTGGACCCCCCCCCCCCCCCCTTGAAATTTTACAGTATGCGCGCCTACACCAACCCTTTCTGCGGTTTATGGCTCTCCGAATTATTACCTAAAGATAGAGAATATTATAAATTTACTGAAAAAATTAGGAGAAAAGTTCATTGTTGAAAGAGACTTTAATGCAAAACATGCTCATTTGGCAGCAGTGACCAAATGGGGTTGAATTTGGCCCACTACTGGAAAACATACATGTTGTCTTCCAGATGTCATTAAAATACTCGATGATCTACCATAATGTTTCCGATAATGTTCCACTTCAGGTGTGACCACTTATCTATAGTGCTCACTGTCTGACAAATACATGTCCAGATTAAGAAGGATTCAAGGAAGAACTAAGTAATATTATTAAGACAAATCTACCTCTGAAAAAGAAAGAATAATTGGATAAAGAATTTGAAATTTTGATACTAGAAATACAGCAGTCAGAATAGAATAATACATCCAAAATCTAAAGGATATTGAAAGGTACAAATACCCAAAATAAATAAGAGATTTTGTTGCGGAAAAATCAGAAAGAAATGCTCACGGTTAAAAATACACTAAATAATTGTTTCCAACGATCGTTAGCATATGAAAATGATACTAACTATTTATTTTGAAAGACAACAAACCAAATAAAATCCCAGTAACTGAGATTCCACCTACAAGAACAAGCAATTGAAGCTGGGCAAGAAGCAATAACAAAAAGAAAAAGCTTTTGCTGATCAACTAAAAGGTACATTTCAGCCTAATGATGTACAGGAGAGGAAAAAATTATAAAATGGAAGAAACTGAAGATCAAGAATTAACTCTGAACTCTCTGCGAAATTGATTAAAGAAATTAAATAAATAAATTAAATAAGAAATATAATAAGACGGTAAAACCGTTTGGATAAGCCTTAAAGCCAACGTAAGCTAGAATATACTGTATATACAATTTAGGCGAAACCAATGAGAATGACTATAGGTACATTGTAATAATTTTATATAAAATATAAATAAAATTAACTAAAATTTAAAAATGGATTTATAGTCCAGGTGACCTCCGTAAGGCTAGACCGAATTTTCAGCCCGAAATTTTAATTTTTTATGGCAATACAACTTCTGTCATGACACAAAATATAAGCAAATAATAACCGTAAGTTAAATTTGTGTCACACGCAAATTAAAACTATTAATTAATTGTGTATTAAATATATATCGAACAAATCATGGCTTCTAAATTTTGATAAAAATAATAAAAACAAATTTATTACTGCTTAAACATCAAAGTAAAAAAAATTAGTAGGTTAAGTTTTCAACAAAAAAATTTAAAAATGTTTTCAATTGAATTATGGGAACTAAATTCAGCTAGAGAAAAGTTTATCGGATATTAATTGGAAACGATTCACCAACACTTGACCTATGTCACCGGAATTGCTAAAGATTTGACAGAAACCAACAGAATTTCAGACAAACTTTATTTGGAATTATCTGGATATAGTCGTTTAGATCACATCTAACAAACGATTCACAAGCACTTCACTTATATCAATCTCGTCTCAAAAGCGATTCACGAGCATTTGGCATATACCGCCAGATTCATTGAAGTTTTGACTACAAACTAAGAAATTTGTAGACAAATTCTATCTGGAATTATCCCGATATAGGTAGTCAAAACTTAAACGAACCCTGTGGTATATTCCAAGTGCTCGTGAATCGCCTGTGAGACAAGATTTAAACGAGAATATCTAGATAATTCGAAATATAATTTACCTAGAAATCTCTAAGTTTGTATGTATGTAAACATAGCCCAAATTCCATCCCCGAAAAATGCAATGGCAACACCAATTATTGCTAACATGACATTTTTTTTACTCTCAGCCCAAAAAATCACGACATTTTTACTGTCAGCCCCGAAAATTTACTGTCATGACAGCTAAAACTATCACGACACAGACATTTTTCTGGGCTGAGAGTAAAAATATTGCATTTTGGTGAATGAGGAATATTTAAATTAATTTTGATTTTCGCTGTCGGTATATTTGGCGTAATTTTACTTAACCTATACGAGTACATCGAGAAAATCAGGTAAGGAGTATACATTTTTAAATGCAGTATTGTTTCCTATCAGTTTTTTTGAGGGGAAAATTTTTCACTTTTTTATTTTTATTAATTGCTTCGTCAACCTTGCAGACACAGATCAAAGAGGTTTTATCGCTCTAATCGCTTCTTCTGATAGAGCCACAAATGTTAAAAAAAATCCAACTATCAGTATATACAAAATATTTTTTAATGTAATTTTAATTCGTTGTATACCTTAGATGGGGGCCCCAAACCCTCGCTTTTCCACAATTTATACAATTCTTCAAGTGTCAAACTAAGTAAAAAAAAAATTTAAAACATTTCAAAAATTTCCTGGAATAATTGCCAAATTTAGATTTATTGCTATAATTAATAATTAAATGTCGCAATAGTATACATAAGCAACTTTTTCGATTTTCGGGGATAGAAATTTGGGCTATCTTTACAGAGGTTTAGTTTGTAGTCAAAACTTCAACAAATCCGGCGATATATGCCAAGTGCTCATAAATCGCCTTTAAGTTTACTCAAACGACTATGTTCAGAAAATTCCAGATAGATTTTTTTTCAAATCTCTCAGTTTGTAGTCAAAACTTCAAACGACTCATCCGTAAACAACAAAATAAAATTTCGTGCTGAAAGATCTTGCTAGATTCATAGTGTTCAGTCACGTAATGCTTACTAAGTTTCCGCATTGTCGTTTTCAGGGCAGGTTTGGGTTGTCTAGATTTCTTAACAACTGAAGGGATAATTTAAAAATACGTAAAAATTGTATTTATAATTTCGGGCTGAATGATGTAAATGTCATAACAGATTACAATGACACTTTTACTGTCGCGACGGTGATATTTTTTCGGGCTGGGATATACAACTTTCTCAATCGTTATAGATTAGTATTGCTAACGGGGTTTTTGAACTGACTATTGGGCCTAACTTCATATAACTAAATGAAGAGTTAAGCTCTGACTAGGCTACCAAGCAATAGCAATATCTTAAAAATACATAAAAATAATTTTAAAATTTCGGGCTGAATGTGATTAATGTCGTGATATTGTATCATGATACTGATTACTCTCGCGATAGTGGCATTTTTTCGGGATATAATAGAGACTCTCACGATAGTGATAGTTTAGTATTGCCAGATTAACTTGCGGTCTTTGCGAAATTTGATGGAAATCTGTGTTCGTTGGAAGCTTTTTTAATGTTTGCAATGATCTGAGCCTTGCATTTACAAAAACCCTACAATGAATAAAAAGACTTAAATAAATTTAAAGATCACATTTTCAGGCAAAGGGTTGGCCTTGTTTTCTGAAATTTAAGCAGAATATGTTTTGATTAAACAAGGGATTTTTGCTGGTGAACTCGAAATCTATGTATATATTTGTACTAAAAGAGTAGCGTATTTGCTACAACATATTCACTCCTCCTTTTTCTTATTGTTGGCAATAATTTTTATTAATTTTATTTTCAAAAGATCCATACAACATTTGTATTTGCTTCTTGTCGGATATAGATACAAAAAATATTGAACTACAATAGCTTAGCAACGTAAAGATTTATGTTTCGGATTTTATTTTAAGTCAATAGCTTTTAAATTAAACTTACAAAAGGCCTATGTAATAAATTATAATTTTCATTTCGGGCTGACTAAAGTAGCAAACTTTATGTATATAAACTTAAACAAAGAGCTAACATGTAGATATAAGTATACGTCTTTCATTATAAAGAAATGGTAAGAAAATACCAAACAAAAGTCGTGCTCATGATGTTCAAATTTCGCTTTTTGTTTGGTAATTTAAGAAATTGATTTATCATGAAAAGTAAAATTAAATAAATTTAAATGAGTTTCTTGTCGTGTATTCCTTGTAGTTTCTTATAAACTTTCATTGATGTCTTAAAAGTCACTTAAGCTAAAATGAATAAAATAAAACAAAACAATTATTTAATAATGATAATAATCTGAACGAAAAAATTTTATATTGTTATGAGAACTTTCGTAAAACACGTGCGGGTCTGTTGAATCGTAATATTGCATATTTTTCCGATTTTGCGACACCGAATTAAATAAAATAACACTTTGGTTAGATTAATATCTAAACAAAATGTAATAAAATTTTTTCCTCGCGCATGTACTTCCGTTTCACCTGGAAATAAAAATGCAAAATTTAAATAATTGTTGGTTTCATTTGATCTACATAAATTATTTATGATATGCGAATTATTAAAATATTTCCGGGATTCAAATACGCAATCACCATAATAATTTATAAAATGTGTGTAATTAATTCAAAAATGTTTTAAAACTCGTTTGTAAGGCGTATAAATTTTCACTGTCATGATCACCAACATCAGTGGCAGCACCCCACTCGGACTCGCACAGGTCATTGAATTGTATACGTATAAAGTAAAATAATTGATTACACAAATTTAAATAAAATTTTAATAATTTCACTTTACATGTTTATTTTAACAATTTTGAGTATATTCGTGTAAGTTTAGGAAGCACGATTCTACATATAAACGGTCATTATGAAAATAGACGATGGGCGAATTGCATCCGGTGTATCATATCAAAATTATAAATTTTTTGAATTAATAAGATTGAATTCCAATGTGACCGCCACCTGTTCGCATGGAGATACAATAATTGTTCTCCACATTATGCTACTGTATAAGTACAATGTGAACAAAATTATATTTGCTTGAATAATAAAAGCAAAAATTGTTTTGTTACGATTTTATCATTAAGAATTAGGACAAATCGTGATTCATTGAAAGTGAAATTCAACAATAATAATACAACAATATAAAATTTGTTAACGGGAATTCGATTTCACAAAATTGATCGAACATTTTTGTACATTGTGTATAGAAAATATTTGAAATCTCGTGGATCTGTTTTTGTGTTTTTCTGTTAAATATTCATTGAATAATAAAATCATACTTTAGACTTAATTATGAAATAACTGCATGATCCGGCGAAGTTAAGAATGTAATTTTGGTTTTTTGTACATATAATGCGAATTCAATTTAGCATATTGGAAGATACAATTTAATAGTTAGCAGCAATTTTATCTTAAGAATTTCATTCAGTGAGTGCGGAGTTATTAGGCATATAACCATTTATGTGAAAGTGAAAACTTAATTGAAGTATGGATATAGTAAACCACACTCCACAAGTTACATCATATTTGTTATTTAATTATTAGTACTCGAAAATTGAATTTTAATTTTAATTAAATAAATCATGATTCGCCTCATTTTATGATAATCATTGCTCTTCTAACTTCAGCCTTACGTCATAGTTTATGATATTTTTTCTTAACTCGTATGTGAGTGACGAGGTACCCGGGTACCATTTGCTATTTTACACTGTAACGAGCACAGAAATTTAGCCATATTTTTAGAGAAATGTTTAAAGGAAAAATACTGTGACAGAGCTATTGAGCGGTCACTTCTAGCGCGGCTAAAGCTCACAAGTCATTGGGTGGGGTTTTCAAGGGATAATTCAGTCTTGCTGAAAAAAATAAATAAATTGATAGCAACTATTGTATTAACGACATGACGACAAATTTTACCAGAACGGTGAAAATATGTAGTTGAAATAAAACAAGTTTAATAAAAAAACGAGAAAAAAAATTATTTGAAACTAGTTTGAGTTCTCCTTAGAAGTATCGGAAAAATAAAATTAATGAAAATCCAAGCATCAATCATCCAAAACACCAATGTGATTTATGTCATCTAGAGGAAAATTTGAAACAACAAAACTGATGAATACAAGTGCTTGCGTTCACAGCTATTCTTACCTTGGTCTCACTTAATATCTTAACGTCTCATATTTAAATTAGGTACTCATAATCAAAAACGAAAAAAAAACAAAAAAAAAAAAAATAGAAATTGAATTGGTGAATTTCGTTAGCTCTCGGTTAGTAAGCAAACCTATGATAAATCAATTAGAAGATATTCTTAGATGGAACAATTCATAAATGAACTTAACTAAAAGAAATTTAACTAAATTAAATTATTTAAGAATATAATTGTTAAAATTTATTACTCAAAAATATCTAATAATAAAAATTATAGAATTTTTTTTTACTTGATCATGATGAGAAGAGACCCTTTTTGATGATGAGATAAATGTATCACGAATTTGTTGCATGCAATAAGGCATGAAATTTTTCGGTAAACGATGACCTAGCCACTCAACTTTTAATTAGACTTTCAAATTTTTAGTCACTTAGAATAGAATTATTAATTTAGTTCAGTGTTATTTATTTGGTATGATTAATTATTGATTATCGTAAAATATTATTATTTATTTCAAAATTATTAAATTGTATTACAATCATTTTATTATATAATATAGCTTTTAATTATTAAAGTTTAATTAGAAATGTTATACTTAAAATGAGTTTCATAATTTTTATCCGAAGATGCACAATCGTTCAATTATTTTGTTTTCAAGAACCACAAAATCAATGCATAGATTTTGATTTTATTCTTAATTTTGCACAAGGTATACCATTTAGGATTTATAAATTTTCACTATGAAATTTACATTTCCCGTAAATTTAGTTCAAAGTAAATTTAGTGTCTTTACATTTTTCTTTTAATTGTTCGTGTAATATTATATTACAGCACTTATTTTAAATTATATAATTTTATTAGAGCAAATTACTTAAAAAAAAGTTCACCATTTGGTTAAATTACATAATCCTCGATTTTTTTACATAACCACATTTTAACAATTTTATACACTAATCATTTTGTGTAACTTAATCTATATTCTAAACAATACATAAAGTTCAATCAATTAAGGATAAGAAGAATGATTCGCAAAACAATGTCTAACTAGCTATTATATGATACACCACTTTCATAACATGCGAAACACTCTCTTGCTCGAAAATAAACCAAATTTTTCAAACACAATTTTGGTTTTAGAAATTAAATTACAAATTTTCAATTTTTTTCCTTGATCTGGCTCGATCGACTGCCAAATCAATTTTTATCTTTTTCTTTCTCCGTCGATAACAACCGCTTATTCATCCGTTATTTTCAAGGCTTTCAAAATAAAAAAAAATATTCCGATTGATAATTAGTACAAAAATGTGCAGAAATTAATTTTTCAGCCGAACTTAACAGTAGTGCACAAAAGTGTAATGTTCATTAGCCCAAATACGACAATTTTATTTCAATTCTTCAAATTTTGTTTCCATTCAAGCAAAAATGATTGCTGAACACAATTTTTCGATAAAAAACGGTTCAATTTGGAGCTGTTCCAACGCTCATAAACCAAATCGATGACACAAAGGAAGGTCAACCGGCTTCAATTCTTGAACAAGCTCTACTTTGTATGCCTTGAAACGAAGATCTTTTTTCAAAATACGCCACAATGTGAGCCATATACGAGAGACCCAGAGCTTGAGAACGGCGATGAATTGATTGATTGCAGTCTTCACGTTGTTACGACTGTGTTGTCTTAACAAAACCATTTTTGTAAATTTGTGTGTTTCTATTCTCCACGGTTTCTTGCGTCCGGGTTTTTTGCTGTTTAAACGTGGTTCGTGGTGGACGGATTCCGGTGTGTTTCTTTCTGTTTGGTTGGTAATTGTACGAGAATGGGAGAGAGAGAGAGAGAGCAGTGCGCATCGAGTGTGTCCAATGTAAAATGTTTTAAAAAAATGTTTTTCTTATATGCTTCTCTTTTATATCAATGCGAATTGATATAAATGAAAAATAGAGAAGAGAGATGTTTTTTCTAGAACATTTTTTTTGCGGCGCTGTGTGGCGCAAGTATTTTTTTTTCTTGTGGGGATTCGAGTTTTGATTTTCATATAGTATTGTTTGGATGATGAAAATACAAGACAGTTTTTTAAATTAAATTGGTAATTTTCCACTTTTGAGAGAGAGTGCAGTTTTTTTATTTGATATATTTTGAAAAGCGCATACATTTTGCGCTCTAAGTGAAAATAAAAAATTTTATAATACGAGTTATGTTTATTTTTTTATTAATAAAGTATTTTATAAAATAAAAGATTGAAATATTATATTGTTTAAAATTTTGAGTGACGCGAAACCATCTTCCCTAAAAGGCCGT
Organism: Nephrotoma appendiculata; assembly: GCA_947310385.1. NCBI lineage: Eukaryota > Metazoa > Arthropoda > Insecta > Diptera > Tipulidae > Nephrotoma > Nephrotoma appendiculata. Next base: position 273,118,845 of record OX371224.1, read on the forward strand.
GAAATTGAACTGCATATAGCGGGCCTTAAAACTACCACTAAATATAAAGAGGGGTACAGCCTTAAAATGGGTGTACCGTAGAGGTATACATTTGGTAAAATTTTTAAATTGGAGTGTGAACCATTAACAAGTTGGTGTATAGAATTTTGTTCATATCCTCTAAGCCTTAAAACTCGAACATTATTAATTGAGTTTTCATGCAAATATAAACGCCGGGACAATTTTGTGAAGTATGTTAATTAACGGATAACGGCGTAGTACCACAGACGAGTTTGGTGGTGCCGCAATATAAAATGGTGTAACTCAAAGACACCGCAACGGGTGGCTCATCGGGGCAGGAAAATTATCAAACAGTGTTAAGCACCTGTGTCGGGTGGGCACAGCGGCAGCGTGGTTAAGGCGATACAACGCCCAACTGTGTGGTGTATTCAACGGTTTAAAGGTGGTCGAGTTTTGGGTTTTCCAGTTGAGGCCACTCTTTTTATTTTGGTAACGGGGCAAGGCCCCGCAACTAGCGGTAGCCAACCGGCTATTGTATTTTTATCGGTGGTCTGCCGCAACGGAACGGCACCAAGGCCGCAACTTTAATTTTTAGTATATGGTATTTTTATCGGTGGTCTGCCGCAACGGAACGACACCAAGGCCGCAACATTAATTTTTGTATTTAAGGTACGATTTTTTTTTTGATATTTTTTTTTATTATTCATTTTATTTAATATATTTTTTTTACATATTTTTTTTCTAAATTTAAATTTTAAATTTTGTATTCGAGCGTCGTACAGCGGGTGCACGCTCGGTGCGTATTGCTCTCCCTCTCTCTCGTTCTCTCTTATCGTGGTGCGGTGGAGGGGGAAATTGTTTTCCTTTTGTCTGTTTTTTTTAATCGTAAATAAAATGAATTATTAAATTTCTTCGGTTAGGTATGATGGGAGCGGAGACTCCCCTCTGTGTCGGCGTAGTGTTTGCGGTCCCTTGGTGCCCGCATACGATTTCGTAACCAGGGCTTGGCCCCGTTTATATTCGGATGGATGCGCGCACCAAGGCACCTCTCTCTCTCTTTTATAATTATTGTGTTGTTCGTTCCTCAGGTTTCGCCCGACGAATTTCGGCGGAACATCCGGTTTTTTTTATATTATTATTTAAGTATTATTTTTCTTTAATTATCTGTATTAATCACGGTGTAAGCCAGGAGCCATGCATGCCTCAAACCCCACGACCCTTCGCACTTCTCCCTGAGAACGTAGCCGGCAAAAGATCACTGTGGAGGCCTCTGCATGCGCTTAGTGAAAATCTGCAGGTTGGCAGTAGCCAGCCTGTAACAACGTACACTTTCATGTACAGCAGCTATATTGACATTAAATCGACTTGTACGCACTCTAGTCGGTTTAGTTGGACGATAATGAACACCACAAAAGGGTCGAAGAGCACGAAAACAATTTTTCACTGAACACTAATTTATGAAATAAATTTCCACAATTTCTAAACGTTGTTCTCGCGTTGAAATTAATCGGCTTGAGTGAGCAAGATGTAGTAAGTAGAAAGGCAATTGTTTGCTCGGTACATTTTGAAAAGGACTATTTAATGCTCACCTTGTTTATTGATGTATCAACGTGTGGAGTTAACGTCGATGAAAATAATCTTGAAAATACTTGCCGCAATAATAATCAAACGGTAATTCCATATCATACTGAAGAAAACATTGTTGGATGGAACACTCTAATTCTAAATTTGTTTCCCAAGACGTTTATTCAACTTCTATAAATGATGCTGAAGAGATTATTGGGGCTAATTTTGAAGTTTCTTTCCGTGTTCAGGATCATCTAGTCTATGAGTTGAACTTGTTAAGGGATGTGGCAATCAAGTCGCTGAATTTATTTAAAAATAATAAAGACCATTTCGGAAGGGAATGTGAAATAAATACGCGTAGTTGTTTTATAATTACTATTTATTATCTATAAATAATATTATATTTAAATAAAAACGATGAATGTACTTATATTAGAGGAATGAAAATGTAATTCAATTTAAATATTTTTTAAATTTTAACTACAAAACTTTCATTGCTTTCGGACGAAAAAAATGCAACGGCCCTGTTGATTTATACGCTTTCCTTTTTCCTTCCAAATTTGTGACACTTGACAGTTGCTTACACTCATTCTATATAATCTAGTTCTATGATATTTTGATTTAACTAGCCTACATTTTTTTATTACTGCCGATAATTTTGTTCACTAAAGTGACACGTTGGATTATTTACAGAATGTTCCTCGAAAACTAACGTGTTGCAGCTAATGTAAGATTGTTTTCAATTGATGTAATTTAGGAAAATCCGTTATACATTTCTTAATTGCAAAAAAAATTGCAAAAATTCCATAAAAAATGCTTGCACGGTCTCCCACTCAAATTAAGATATTTTTCTTCACTCACGTAAGGGTTAAATGAACGTTAGAAGCGTAACTTTTTAGGAAGAGAATTCGTTTTAACAGCAAAATTATTTTAAACGTTCCCATTTTGACTTTTATGTCTTATTCTATTCTAAATATTTCCTTAATTCGAGTAATTACCAATATGAACTTAACAGCCCTAAATTCATCTTCACCTTTAAACTGGTGTAGGATTCCAAGTGAAATATAACTTCATATTATAGAAACTTGACTATTTCTTTACATGATCTCTCTTTATTCTTTAATTTTTAAGCGGAGTAAATTATCACATTTAAATTATTTGTGTTAGTTACCATCACTGTACATGGCCTCAATTGCAGCACGTTGTGCTTAAATTGAGTACGCCTTAAGCAAAACTTCCAGTCGTATATTTAAAATTATCAGCAGTTTATCGAAATGTGGAATCTGTATCTTAGAAACGTTTATATCAATATTTGTGTAGCAAAGTATGTTGCCACAGGTTTCAACGCTCAGCTTCTGGACCAAGAAATTTTAAACATCGTTTTAAATGTGGTTTTGACTATTAAAAATGGAAGAATTACGATATAGTAGCCCCATGCCGCTTGTATTTCCACGAATGTTTGCATAGATGTAGCTCACACTACACTCAATGAGGATAACCCTTTTTGAAAATTTAATTTAAGAATTTATTTGAATCTTTTGAGTCATTTCTGCAAATGTAAAATTTTTCAGATTTCCAACAAATTTCGCATGGATCTCCACAAAATTATGATTATCATCGAAAAAATTGTAAAACTTCCATGGAAACTGCAGTACCCAGATTTACACCAAATTCCGCAAGGAACGAAAAAGTTCAAGTATGACTATTCATCCGTCTGGCCTGCAGAGACGGCAAATTTTGGTGAAGTAAATTTTTTTTAATCACGATTCGCCATTTCTGGTAAAAGTTATTAAAAGATCTGAACTAATTTTGTTCCAATTTTATTTTAGAATATTTTCGATTTTAATCGTTTTTTTTGAAAATGATATATACAATAAGGAAAATGCCTAATTAAAAAGTTTCATCCTGATCAATCAATCCGTCAGGTTTGTACAAGAATGATTTTTTATTGCAAGAAACAAACGAAAAGAAAAAAAGGAAAAGGAAAATTAATCGGCGATTGATTATAAATTTATGAACTTGTTATGATAAAAAAAAATGATAATAAAATATGTATCCAACCAATACTAATTTTTGAGCTAGTAAAATCACACCTATTCTTAATAATTATAACAATCTGGTACTACAGCGGGAAAAATAGTCGGTTGTATATACATACATCCTTGGTACACCCGTGGTCATCATATCTGTACGTCACTGCTGTTGCACAAAAAATGGCTTTAAACTTTGCAATGAATATGTGTGCATGATTCGTTTCGAAGGTGCACATTAGAAAGGAAATTTCTTTTGAAATTGATTTTAGCCTCAGCTTTAGGATTTTTGATAAATCCCATGAAGACACAAAACTTACTGAAATTTAATTTGTTCTGTTTTAAGAGTTCTATGACTTACCTGAAATTTTTATCAAGTGGATGATTACATTGACTTATGAAGGTTTGTTTTATAAATGGGATCAAAATTTTGAACCGCTTCGGCACAGTGCGCAAAAACTGATGCTACTTGTAGCTCTAACATTTAAATTTATTTTATTAATTTTGGATTTGAAAAACAAAATAATTTCAAGTCACGAATGGGAATAGAATCGATTATATCTTGGTTATACCAATATCGAAAGCATCGGTTAACAAGAGCTAGTAAACCTTATAAATGTTTTAGGCTGTATACCACTGCTACTACTATTTTATTTGCTTATAAACATGAATTGAATGACAATACATGTATGGAAAGTCAATAAACAAATTTAGGAAATGTAAACACTTTAAAATGATTAAACATTGGAGGTCAATTTAGTTGCCATGAAATAATCTTCATTAGCATTATTTTATTATTTTTTTCACTTCCAATCTAGTGGCTCGAAACATATATGCACTCAACTTCAATTTCACTGCGTGTAAATTCAAGGTTTGTTAAGGGGACATAGCACCTTCAAAATTGAAAAAAAAGTTTTACAAAGATTTTTTTTAATGGAATAAAAAGAGATATCTTTTGATCAAACTTTCCATTGACATTTTATTTAACTGAAAGTTACAAAAAATTTTTTTTGATTTTTTTTTAGCCCAAGGTCGTCTGCTACAAGGGCTTTCCAAAAACTCTGAAAATTCGCGGCGTGCATCATAACTACTCTCAGAAACGTCTGAAAAAAAACGGGGTTTTATTCCGCATTAAATCGCCCTTGGAATGAGCTAAAAGAAAAAATTGGTTGAAAAATAAAAAAATGGTGGTTTGCCCCCCCCCCCCCCCCCAATTAGTTTTAACTGAAAAAATTGAAAGCCGATTATTCCTTCCGTAGTTCATTCTGAGCAGAAATATATGTAGATCAACGTGTTAAAATTTTAGAACGATTGGGTAGTTTTTTTCTCAATCTTGCACGCCAACTTGAAAAACGTCATTTAGAGATAACCGCGTTTAAAGTTCGCCATTTTGAGATAACCGCGTAAAAAAACGACTTTGTCGCAATAAATAAAATAATTTTTTTTGAGATTTTCATGTTTATATCATTAAAATCATGTTTTTAAACATTCATTCTAACATAATCTATCATAAAAAAATTTCGATTTTTTGAAAATTTGAAGTTGCTATGTAAACCCCCCCCCCCCCCCCCCCCCCCCCCCGCCCCCTCCCCAAGGCAATTCAGATCTACTCGATCACTAAAGATAAAACTGTTATTTATCGTATTTCCACGACACACGAATTTTCGTGTTGTTCTGGTAAAAAATACAAGTATTATGAATAAAATGTGACGATGGCCGCGATGCGCCTACTTACTGAATGTCACTTGATAACGCTTTAACAACAACAACAACGGTGATCGTCGAAGTTTGCTCGCTGGCAAATTTAAATGATTGCTTGAAGTACCAGCGCCTATAAACAACGACGTCGAATCAAAAAATGTCGAATTTAAAATCAAATTTACCCGGATGGCTTTGGTCGTTATATTTTACGGGATTTAATTATACACTCAAAAACACATTTAATTTTGGTGTCGATATTTAAAAGCCCAAAAAATTTGTCCAAACGGGTTTGTTTCTTTAATAAATTTGAATACTCGAATTTTCAGTAATGGATCTATTATATGCTTTGTTACTTATTTTATCTGTATGTGTAAAATTATTGAATTATTTTTTATTATTTCTGCTATAAAAAATAACATATAATAATATGTTAACCCATTCCCGCACACTTTTATATCGATGACCGTGCTCAGAAACACACTTTTTTTTCAATTGATTATGACTGCCATATGAAATTGAGCATTCTTTATATGTTTGGAAGTGAAAATTATCACATTTTCTCACAGTTTTTCCATGAAAACTCTCGACGGCTATAGCCGTCATTTGCTCATCACATCATTTTTCTCTGCAGAGCAAATGACGGCTATAGCCGTCATGCATATTTTATTTTGTTAAAAAAAGGAACATCATTCTTACGAAGTGTACTAATGTAATTATTTATTAATTATTCAGTAATACATCTAAGAAAAAAAGATGAAACATTCCAGCTAACATATCAATTGTTTTTTGTGCGATTTTACATGATAAAAAATTCGATATATTTCCGCCTTCAGAGACAAATGACGGCTATAGCCGTCATATTTTTGGTGATATATATGCAAATGACGGCTATAGCCGTCCTGCATATTTTAATGGACAATTTTTTATTTTCCATTTTTCGGTTATCGATTATGATGGGATTGGGTATGCTGGATGGAAATGGGATTATTTTTGGAAGAAGTTCTGGAATATGGCCATCTGGGACGGAACTCGTTCAATTCTTAACCGATTATGATGGGATTGGGTATGTTGGATTGAAATGGAATTCTTAAATGATTTTTAGAAGAAGTTCTAATAATAATAAATAATAATAAATTATCCCGACGACCTATTATCCCTCCCAACCGCGCGCGGGGAGTCTCCATCTGTATTATTATTATTATTTTGAGTCTAATTCAAGTGAATTATAAACAAGGATATCGAGTTGCTTAACCAGAGAAATTAAAAAATTGGATTTTAAAGCGGCAAAAAAAAAAAAAGTCAAATGTGATTATAAATAGATAGCTAAATGAATAGTTAAGCAAAATGATACCCGTCGCAGACGGCAGGAAAACGGAAGTCGAGTCTGCTTAGTACAAACAGATTTGATAGATTTTAAAAAATTTAAATAGTAAAAGATAAAGTCAAGCAAAATAAAATGACACAAAAAAACAAAAAACAAATAAGTTAAATAAAATATCAAAATATAGTCAAGAAAAATAAAGACGTTTTTTCAACGTACGTTTTGTCATATTGTAATCGATAAGATGGCAGTGCTGATTAGCTTCGTACAACATTCTAGAGACGGGTTCATTCTTTCCGTAATCAGTTCGATGAAGGTCGATTCTAAACATAGGTACTGATCTTAAATCCCGAGAATTTATATTTAGATTGATTTTACCTAACAGAGCAGAAGAATCGATACCCCCAGTTAGTATTTGATGGATGAAAGCCACGTCCGCAACAACTCGGCGCTTACTAAGTGATTGTAAATTAATTAGCTGCAGACGATCTTGATATGGAGGCAGGTTAAACATGTCCACCCATGGTAGTCCGCGTAAAGCAAAGCGAAGAAATCTACGCTGGACTGCTTCAATATTCTTAATGTGAACCTCATGATAAGGCGACCACACCTGGCTAGCATATTCGAGCAGGGGACGAACGAATGTTGAATAGAGAGCCTTCGTAACATAAGGATCGTCGAATTCTTTCGACCAACGCTTGATGAAACCGAGCGCAGAATTGGCTTGGCTGATAATACGATCGATGTGATGTCTAAAATTCAATTCACTGTCGCAAATGACCCCCAAATCTCGAACAGAACTGGCTCTGGTAACGGCGTCGCTGTTAATGTAATAGTCGCGAGAGATAGACTGTGCACGTTTTCGAGAGTAGGTGATTGTTTTGCATTTACCCACGTTCAAATCGAGGTTGTTCTTAGCACACCAAGTGGAGAAGTTGTTGAGGTCGCATTGTAATAGGCTCTTATCCGTTGTGTTTGAAATCAGTTTGTAAATCTTCAAGTCATCGGCGTTTATAGATATGGATGAATTTTTAATCAAACATTCAACGTCGTTAATTGACAAAATGAAAAAAATTGGACCCAGATGGCTGCCTTGGGGCACTCCAGATGTTGCTGAGATACGAGCTGATACTGATGACCTGAACAGTACATGGTATATACGCTCTTTTAGGTAAGAGCCGATCCAACGGAGAATTTGGGGAGGAAAACCAAGGGCCTTAAGCTTGAACAAGATGACTTCATGAGAAATCCTGTCGAACGCCTTGCTTAAATCCGTGAAAATGACATCAACCTCATTCCCTGCCTCCAACGTATCTAAAGTTTGTGATATGAATTCAATAAGGTTTGTTGTCGTGGACCGTGCTTTGAGAAAGCCATGCTGATTGTCGGAAAACAACGGTTTACAATGAAAGTACAGTGAGTCATACACAATACTTTCAAACAGCTTAGGAATACTAGATAATTTCGCAATCGGTCTGTAATTACAAATGTCTGACTTGCAACCGTTCTTATGAATGGGAACTATAAACGAACTTTTCCAAATAGATGGAAAAATGCCAAGTGAAAGCGACTTTTGGAAAAGTGTAGTCAGTGGCTGAGCAAGAATATCACTACAGTTTTTTAGGACGATGGATGGTAGTCCGTCAGGACCGGATGAAAAATCATCTTTATGTTTGGAAATCTTATGTACCACGGATTCATAATCGATTTGAATAGAAGTTAAGGTTGTTTGAGTACAGTTATTCATATGTGTAAAGTAACCTTCATCGGGCTCAAAACCGCTATTTGTGAAAGCCAAACTGAAGAAGTTAGCAAAATGATTTGCTATGACTTTGGGATCATTAGAGGAATGATCCTTATATTTGAAAGTGGAAGGGTATCCGTCAGACTTTTTCTTCATATTGATAAAGCGCCAGAAACACTTAGGCTCAGCGATTAGATTGGATTGCATGAGTCTGATATAATTCCCATGAAGTTCGTCAGACAAACTACTGAAATCATTATAACTATTTAAATAGTTAGAGTAATCAGAGTCAGATTTGGTTTTCATGAATCTTTGCCAACGTTTGTTTCTAAGGTTACGTAACTTTCGTAATTCCTTATTATACCACGGAGGTGATGGCGATACAGTTTTTTGGCGGGTATACGGAATGGAATGTTTAAAACATTCAAAAACTGCAGAGTAAAAATTGACAGTTTGTGTTTCTATATCGTTATGATCATTTAAAATTATGTTAAAGTCAACGTTAGCCAATAATTGTTTAAGCTTCACAAAGTCGGCCTTACGAAAATTGAAACGTAATGGAGTTATAGAGTTGACATTGGGATTGTCTTGTTCCAGACCAAAAGTGATCAAAATGGGAGGGTGGTATACATCTATGGCACAGAGGATTAGATTGGATTCAGAAACGACGCTATTGTCGATAACAGAGGAAAACACCAAATCGAGCTGCCTGTTCAAACTATTCTTAACGTTACTAATCTGAAATAGTCCAAAGTTCAACATATTGTCAGTGAATAAAGTTTCTTTGGCGGTTAGTGCATTCGAAGCAACATTGTGAGTGTTATCGTTTGAATAATTCCACTTAAGCCCGGGGAGATTGAAATCACCCACAACAAAGATGTCATCTTGAGTATTCATCAGGTCAATGACAAAGTCAACAGCATTAGTATGAAGCTGATAGCTTACAATCTGACTTAGTGGGCGAATATAGCAACATAAAATAAAAATATTATTTTTATTATTTTTAATTTTGACACACACTAGTCCGATATTATCAGTGTTGGGAATGAATTCTGGAATTTAATATATAGTAGCCAATCCTTATGTCTAGTTTATATTTATTTGATGGAATAATAAACAAAAAAACAGATTTAACAATATTCGCGGCATATTAATATTCGCTATTGATCCACTTGAAATAAATTATCAAATAAATGTGTTTTAATATTACTTCTAAGGATTTACTTCCTGCGTGTAATAATTGAAATCCTATTATATTTGTGCCTATATTGCAGAAAAATATTTGAAGAAATTATTTATTATTAACAATATTCCTAATTCTGTTTCTCTTATTTATTAATTTTTAGTAAATTAAGTTTAATATTCACTTCGTGCATGTAATTGTTTATTTGATGAAATAATCAAGAAATATTCATATTAAACGTTATTTGTGGCATATCAATGTTTGCTATTGATCCATTTGAACTTAATTATCAAATAAAAGTGTTTTAATATTACTTCTAAGGATTTACTTCCTCCGTGAAAATATCTCATTGTTTTACTTCCTGCGTGAATAATTGAAATCCCATTATATTTGGACCTATATTGCAGAAAAATGTTTGACAACATTGAAATTAACACTATTCCTAATTCTGTTTCTCTTATTTATTTTTTTTTAGTAAATTAAGTTTAATATTCACTTCGTGCATGTAATTGTTTATTTGATGAAATAATCAAAAAAAAAAATCAGATTATACGATATTCACGGCATATCAATGTTCGCTATTGATCCATTTGAACTTATATATAAAATAAATGTGTTGTAATATTACTTCTACGGATTTACTTCCTGCGTGTAATAATTGAAATCCCATTATATTTGTGCCTATATTGCAGAAAAATGTTTGACAGGATTATTATTAACACTATCCCTAATTTTGTTTCTCTTATTTATTAATTTTTAGTAAATTAAGTTTAATATTCACTTCGTGCATGTAATTGTTTATTTGATGAAATAATCAACAAAAAATCAGATTTTATGATGTTCGCGGTATATCAATATTCGCTATTGATCCACTTGAACTTAATTATCAAATAAATGTGTTTTAATATTACTTCTAAGGATTTACTTCCTGCGTGTAATAATTGAAGTCCTATTATATTTGGGCTTATATTGCAGAAAAATGTTTGACAAAATTATTATTAACATTATTCCTAATTCTGTTTCTCTTAATTATTAATTTTTAGTAAATTAAGTTTAATATTCACTTCGTGCATGTAATGCTATATTTGATGAAATAATCAACAAAAATCAGATTTTACGGTATTCGCGGCATTTTAATATTCGCTATTGATCCATTTGAACTTAATTATCAAATAAACGTGTTTTAATATTACTTCTAAGGATTTACTTCCTGCGTGTAATAATTGAAATCCTATTATATTTGTGCCTATATTGCAGAAAAATGTTTGACAACATTGAAATTAACACTATTCCTAATTCTGTTTCTCTTATTTATTAATTTGTAGTAAATTAAGTTTAATATTCACTTCGTGCATGTAATATTTATTTGATGAAATAATCAACAAAAATTAGATTTAACGATATTCGCGGCATATTAATATTCGCTATTGATCCACTTGAACTAAATTATCAAATAAATGTGTTTTAATATTACTTCTAAGGATTTACTTCCTGCGTGTAATAATTGAAATCCTATTATATTTGGGCTTATATTGCAGAAAAATGTTTGACAAAATTATTATTAACATTATTCCTAATTCTGTTTCTCTTAATTATTAATTTTTAGTAAATTAAGTTTAATATTCACTTCGTGCATGTAATGCTATATTTGATGAAATAATCAACAAAAATCAGATTTTACGGTATTCGCGGCATTTTAATATTCGCTATTGATCCATTTGAACTTATTTATCAAATAAACGTGTTTTAATATTACTTCTAAGGATTTACTTCCTGCATGTAATAATTGAAATCCTATTATATTTGTGCCTATATTGCAGAAAAATGTTTGACAACATTGAAATTAACACTATTCCTAATTCTGTTTCTCTTAATTATTAATTTTTAGTAAATTAAGTTTAATATTCACTTCGTGCATGTAATGCTATATTTGATGAAATAATCAACAAAAATCAGATTTTACGGTATTCGCGGCATTTTAATATTCGCTATTGATCCATTTGAACTTAATTATCAAATAAACGTGTTTTAATATTACTTCTAAGGATTTACTTCCTGCATGTAATAATTGAAATCCTATTATATTTGTGCCTATATTGCAGAAAATGTTTGACAACATTGAAATTAACACTATTCCTAATTCTGTTTCTCTTATTTATTAATTTTTAGTAAATTAAGTTTAATATTCACTTCGTGCATGTAATTGTTTATTTGATGAAATAATAAAAAAAAATCAGATTTTATGATATTCGCGGTATATCAATACTCGCTATTGATCCACTTGAACTTAATTATCAAATAAATGTGTTTTAATATTACTTCTACGGATTTACTTCCTGCGTGTAATAATTGAAATCCTATTATATTTGGGCTTATATTGCAGAAAAATGTTTGACAAAATTATTATTAACATTCTTCCTAATTCTGTTTCTCTTAATTATTAATTTTTAGTAAATTAAGTTTAATATTCACTTCGTGCATGTAATGCTATATTTGATGAAATAATCAACAAAAATCAGATTTTACGGTATTCGCGGCATTTTAATATTCGCTATTGATCCATTTGAACTTAATTATCAAATAAATGTGTTTTAATATTACTTCTAAGGATTTACTTCCTGCATGTAATAATTGAAATCCTATTATATTTGTGCCTATATTGCAGAAAAATGTTTGACAACATTGAAATTAACACTATTCCTAATTCTGTTTCTCTTATTTATTAATTTTTAGTAAATTAAAATTAATATTCACTTCGTGCATGTAATATTTATTTGATGAAATAATCAACAAAAATTAGATTTAACGATATTCGCGGCATATTAATATTCGCTATTGATCCACTTTAACTAAATTATCAAATAAATGTGTTTTAATATTACTTCTAAGGATTTACTTCCTGCGTGTAATAATTGAAATCCTATTATATTTGGGCTTATATTGCAGAAAAATGTTTGACAAAATTATTATTAACATTATTCCTAATTCTGTTTCTCTTAATTATTAATTTTTAGTAAATTAAGTTTAATATTCACTTCGTGCATGTAATTGTTTATTTGATGAAATAATAAAAAAAAATCAGATTTTATGATGTTCGCGGTATATCAATATTCGCTATTGATCCACTTGAACTTAATTATCAAATAAATGTGTTTTAATATTACTTCTAAGGATTTACTTCCTGCGTGTAATAATTGAAGTCCTATTATATTTGGGCTTATATTGCAGAAAAATGTTTGACAAAATTATTATTAACATTATTCCTAATTCTGTTTCTCTTAATTATTAATTTTTAGTAAATTAAGTTTAATATTCACTTCGTGCATGTAATGCTATATTTGATGAAATAATCAACAAAAATCAGATTTTACGGTATTCGCGGCATTTTAATATTCGCTATTGATCCATTTGAACTTAATTATCAAATAAACGTGTTTTAATATTACTTCTAAGGATTTACTTCCTGCGTGTAATAATTGAAATCCTATTATATTTGGGCTTATATTGCAGAAAAATGTTTGACAAAATTATTATTAACATTATTCCTAATTCTGTTTCTCTTAATTATTAATTTTTAGTAAATTAAGTTTAATATTCACTTCGTGCATGTAATTGTTTATTTGATGAAATAATAAAAAAAAATCAGATTTTATGATATTCGCGGTATATCAATATTCGCTATTGATCCACTTGAACTTAATTATCAAATAAATGTGTTTTAATATTACTTCTAAGGATTTACTTCCTGCGTGTAATAATTGAAATCCTATTATATTTGTGCCTATATTGCAGAAAAATATTTGAAGAAATTATTTATCATTAACAATATTCCTAATTCTGTTTCTCTTATTTATTAATTTTTAGTAAATTAAGTTTTATAGTCACTTCGTGCATGTAATTGTTTATTTGATGAAATAATCAAGAAATATTCAGATTAAACGTTATTTTTGGCATATCAATGTTTGCTATTGATCCATTTGAACTTAATTATCAAATAAAAGTGTTTTAATATTACTTCTAAGGATTTACTTCCTGCGTGAATAATTGAAATCCCTTTATATTTGGACCTATATTGCAGAAAAATGTTTGACAACATTGAAATTAACACTATTCCTAATTCTGTTTCTCTTATTTATTTATTTTTAGTAAATTAAGTTTAATATTCACTTCGTGCATGTAATTGTTTATTTGATGAAATAATCAAAAAAAAAAATCAGATTATACGATATTCACGGCATATCAATGTTCGCTATTGATCCATTTGAACTTATATATAAAATAAATGTGTTTTAATATTACTTCTAAGGATTTACTTCCTGCGTGTAATAATTGAAATCCTATTATATTTGGGCTTATATTGCAGAAAAATGTTTGACAAAATTATTATTAACATTATTCCTAATTCTGTTTCTCTTAATTATTAATTTTTAGTAAATTAAAATTAATATTCACTTCGTGCATGTAATGCTATATTTGATGAAATAATCAACAAAAATCAGATTTTACGGTATTCGCGGCATTTTAATATTCGCTATTGATCCATTTGAACTTAATTATCAAATAAATGTGTTTTAATATTACTTCTAAGGATTTACTTCCTGCATGTAATAATTGAAATCCTATTATATTTGTGCCTATATTGCAGAAAAATGTTTGACAACATTGAAATTAACACTATTCCTAATTCTGTTTCTCTTATTTATTAATTTTTAGTAAATTAAGTTTAATATTCACTTCGTGCATGTAATTGTTTATTTGATGAAATTATCAAAAAAAAAATCAGATTTTATGATATTCGCGGTATATCAATATTCGCTATTGATCCACTTGAACTAAATTATCAAATAAATGTGTTTTAATATTACTTCTAAGGATTTACTTTCTGCGTGTTATAATTGAAATCCTATTATATTTGGGCCTATATTGCAGAAAAATGTTTGACAAAATTATTATTAACATTATTCCTAATTCTGTTTCTCTTAATTATTAATTTTTAGTAAATTAAGTTTAATATTCACTTCGTGCATGTAATGCTATATTTGATGAAATAATCAATAAAAATCAGATTTTACGGTATTCGCGGCATTTTAATATTCGCTATTGATCCATTTGAACTTAATTATCAAATAAACGTGTTTTTATATTACTTCTAAGGATTTACTTCCTGCATGTAATAATTGAAATCCTATTATATTTCCTATTATGTGCCTATATTATGTGCCTATATTGCAGAAAAATGTTTGACAACATTGAAATTAACACTATTCCTAATTCTGTTTCTCTTATTTATTAATTTGTAGTAAATTAAGTTTAATATTCACTTCGTGCATGTAATATTTATTTGATGAAATAATCAACAAAAATTAGATTTAACGATATTCGCGGCATATTAATATTCGCTATTGATCCACTTTAACTAAATTATCAAATAAATGTGTTTTAATATTACTTCTAAGGATTTACTTCCTGCGTGTAATAATTGAAATCCTATTATATTTGAGCCTGTATTGCAGAAATTTGTCAAACATGATTATTATTAACACTATTCCTAATTCTGTTTCTCTTATTTATTAATTTTTAGTAAATTAAGTTTAATATTCACTTCGTGTATGTAATTGTATATTTGATGAAATAATCAAAAAAAATCAGATTATACGTTATTCGCGGCATATAAATATTCGCTATTGGTCCATTAGAAATTAATTATCAAATAAATGTGTTTTAATATTACTTCTAAGGATTTACTTCCTGCGTGTAATAATTGAAATCCTATTATATTTGGGCCTATATTGCAGAAAAATGTTTGACAAGATTATTATTAACACTATTCCTAATTTTGTTTCTCTTATTTATTAATTTTTAGTAAATTAAGTTTAATATTCACTTCGTGCATGTAATTGTTTATTTGATGATATAATCAAAAAAAAATCAGATTTTACGATATTCGTGGCAAATTAATATTCGCTATTGATCCACTTGGACTTAATTATCAAATAAATGTATTTTAATATTACTTCTATGGATTTACTTCCTGCGTGTAATAATTGAAATCCTATTATATTTGGGCCTATATTGCAGAAAAATGTTTGAAAAGATTATTATTAACACTATTCCTTATTCTGTTTCTCTTATTTATTAATTTTTAGTAAATTAAGTTTAATATTCACTTCGTGCATGTAATTCTATATTTAATGAAATACCTTCTGGGCGGAACTCAGTAGTTTCTTAACCGATTATGATGGGATTGGGTATATTGGATTGAAATGGGATTCTTAAATGATTTTTGGAAGAAGCTCTGGAATATGGCTTTCTGGGACGGAACTCGTTCAATTTTTAACCGATTATGATGGGATTGGGTATGTTGGATTGAAATGGGATTCTTAAATGATTTTTGGAAGCAGTTCTGGAATATGGCCTTCTGGGACGGAACTCAGTAGTTTCTTAACCGATTATGATTAGAATGGGTATGTCGCATGGAAATGGAATTCTGTTTAAGAAATTCTGGAATATCGCCACGAAACTCGGTTATTTAAACTAGGGTGGAACTCGATAATAAGCAGCCGGTTTTCTTACAGCAAACGGCTCGTGCTGCTAACATGTTTCTAGTAAAGCAAAATGCCTTAACATCTATCACCAGTATGTACCCCACTCATGGGATTAAAGGGTTGAGCGGCAGGTCAACTACTTACTCTCACAAAAAACTACGTTATGAACCCTACACAAAGGGCCTTGATAAATTTATATAATTCTTATCAACAATGACCTCGAAAACTATTCACGGGAACACGGAATATAATGTCTTCTCAGATCATGAGATCTTCAGAACCTTTAAAACCAAGCGACAATTTACATTTTTGAGCTACTTTCAATATAAGACCGCATAATCCAATGGCCACATTCCAGAACTATTTCTAAAAATTATTTCATAATATCATTTCATCCACAATCCCAACAAACAATTTTTATTTTATAGTAGTAATTGTAATATTTCCATCACCAAATTATATAATCAAAGTTTTATAGGTTAGTGTTCGAAACTTGATCGTTACCTTTATAAACCTCTTAAAGAGCTTAAATGGAGGAGTTTATAAGGGTTGCCGACATTTGATTATGGTAACATTATATAAATTCCGGTTTTTTAATTAAAGTAACGAAAACATCCGCATTACCTTAATATAACTTGAAAACATTCTTTATTAAGGTATTAGAAACGTTTTCATAACCTCTCTTAAATGTCAAATTTTGCTCTTGTCTTTCACTATTGTTACTTTTATAAAAAATATTTCATAAATACAACAATACATTTATTTGTTACTAGTTTTATAAACAAACAAAAAATGCTAACATCGTTTTATAATTTAATTTAATATTTTATATATTCATTAAGCATAATTATGTACATTATGATTGCGATTTATGGGCATATTTGATGAAAATCAACTGCGATTTAAATTTTACTGTGATTATTGTTGCTGATAGGACTAAAGACAACAACGCGCCTCAAAAATAAGCAATATTTAAAAATTTTAATTAATTACGATAAATAAAATTAAATTTAATTAGATGATATTACATCTTCAAATTAATTTTTTTATTGTTCTGGTATACTAAGCACATCAAAATATTTGTTCTCTTTGCATTATTAATTAATTTGAAACAGATATTTGTGTTTTAAAAAATTGCGTCTAGCCTACATTTTGTAATGGACATTTGGAAAAAATTAAAAATGGCCGAATGAATGGAATACCTCTATAAAAACTAACGTAGTACAATATAAACTGTGAGTTCATTATATAAATGGAGTTACTTCTATAAAACATTTAGAAATATTAAAAACACTAAAGGCACCATCTGTGCCTCGAAATTGTGTTCTTATATACCTTTTGGAAAATGTTGTTATCTCTAATCGCGTTATATAATTAATAGTAACATCCATGCTTTAACTGTGCTACTATATAACTAGTGGTGACGTTTTGGTACTCTTTGTATGTTACATAACTATTAGTAACAAAAAAGTACATTATTGACATACGCATTCAAAAAAATCACCATTATTAACCTTTATTAGGTTTAATATAAACTGTGTTTATATTAAGTAAACTGTATTACCTTTTTAAAACTTTAAAAAATATTATTAAAATGTAAGGTTAGGTTCCTACTCGAAAAATCATAAAATTGTTTGGTACATTATTTTCTTTATATTGTTATATAATATTATTTTAATAACGGCAACTTCCGGAAATGGAAAAAAATCATTATAAACGCACAATTATAAAATTGCAAACAAACCGAATTTGTGGATGGTCCCGACAGATTGAACAACATGAAATTTGAAGCAGTTTTAAAACGGAGCCATTTTATAATACATTTTATAATGGTATTATTTATTACTAAATGTTCGCGATTTTTGTTAAAGTCACTGACGGTTCTACTAGTAATCGGGGTTTGTAAAAGTAACCGTCCATACCCTTATACAATTTGGTATCAGTTAGTTGTATAACGACGGTAACGTTAACCATTATAAAACTTTTTAATATATCATATGGTAACAGCTACTTAAAGTTTTATAGAACGGTGATAGAAACCGTTTCATCGCTAACTGATAAAACTTAAAGTAAATCTCTTCTTTCAATAGCTTTAAGTAACTCAATAAAACTTTAAAATAACTTCGTTTCTGATAGTAATACTATAATACCCTTATATACCCACTAAAATTTCTATATAACACGGAAACTAATATATACCCCTTATAAAACGGTCTGTGACTTTTAGTCACCAAAATTTGGAAAAATTGTTTGTTGGGATGCCCAATTTCTGTCCTAGGAGGTCATTTTCCAGAATTTCTTCCAAAAATCATTTAAGAATCCCATTTCAATCCAACTCCCATCATAATCGGTTAAGAAACTACTGAGTTCCGTCCCAGATGGCCATATTCCAGAACTTCTTTAAAAATCATTTAAGAACTTCTTCTAAAAATCATTTAATAATCCCATTTCCATTCGGCGTACCCAATGCAATCATAATCGGTTAAGAAACTACTGAGTTCCGTCTCAGATGGCCATATTCCAGAACTTCTTCTAAAAATCATTTAATATTCCTATTTCCATCCGGCATACCCAATCCCATCATAATCGGTTAAGAAACTACTGAGATCCGTCCCAGATGGCCATATTCCAGAACTTCTTCTAAAAATCATTTAATAATCCCATTTCCATCCGGCATACCCAATATCATCATAATCGGTTAAAAATTGAACAAGTTCCGTCCCAGAAGGCCATATTCCAGAACTACTTTCAAAAATCATTTAAGAATCCCATTTCGATCCAACATACCTAATCCCATCATAATCGGTTAAGAATTGAACGAGTTCCGTCCCAGGTGGCCATATTCCAGAACTTCTTCTAAAAATCATTTAATAATCCCATTTCCATTCGGCGTACCCAATGCAATCATAATCGGTTAAGAAACTACTGAGTTCCGTCTCAGATGGCCATATTCCAGAACTTCTTCTAAAAATCATTTAATATTCCTATTTCCATCCGGCATACCCAATCCCATCATAATCGGTTAAGAAACTACTGAGATCCGTCCCAGATGGCCATATTCCAGAACTTCTTCTAAAAATCATTTAATAATCCCATTTCCATCCGGCATACCCAATATCATCATAATCGGTTAAAAATTGAACAAGTTCCGTCCCAGAAGGCCATATTCCAGAACTACTTTCAAAAATCATTTAAGAATCCCATTTCGATCCAACATACCTAATCCCATCATAATCGGTTAAGAATTGAACGAGTTCCGTCCCAGGTGGCCATATTCCAGAACTTCTTCTAAAAATCATTTAATAATCCCATTTCCATTCGGCGTACCCAATGCAATCATAATCGGTTAAGAAACTACTGAGTTCCGTCTCAGATGGCCATATTCCAGAACTTCTTCTAAAAATCATTTAATATTCCTATTTCCATCCGGCATACCCAATCCCATCATAATCGGTTAAGAAACTACTGAGATCCGTCCCAGATGGCCATATTCCAGAACTTCTTCTAAAAATCATTTAATAATCCCATTTCCATTCGGCGTACCCAATGCAATCATAATCGGTAAAGAAACTACTGAGTTCCGTCTCAGATGGCCATATTCCAGAACTTCTTCTAAAAATCATTTAATAATCCCATTTCCATCCGGCATACCCAATCCCATCATAATCGGTTAAAAATTGAACAAGTTCCGTCCCAGAAGGCCATATTCCAGAACTTCTTTCAAAAATCATTTAAGAATCCCATTTCGATCCAGCATACCCAATCCCATCATAATCGATAACCGAAAAATGGAAAATAAAAAATTGTCCGTTAAAATATGCAGGACGGCTATAGCCGTCATTTGCATATATATCAACAAAAATTTGACGGCTATAGCCGTCATTTGTCTCTGAAGGCGGAAATATATCGAATTTTTTATCATGAAAAATCGCACAAAAAACAATTGATATGTTAGCTGGAATGTTTCATCTTTTTTTTAGATGTATTACTGAATAATTAACAAATAATTACATTAGTACACTTCGTAAGAATGATGTTCCGTTTTTTATTAATTAAAATATGCATGACGGCTATAGCCGTCATTTGCATTTACATCAACAAAAATATGACGGCTATAGCCGTCATTTGCGGGAATGGGTTAATGAGCACTAATCTTGAACACATTTATTTATAATTGATTTGCCATCTAAAATCTTATTATTTGGCGTAATTTTTCAATCGATCAGAAATTTTACAATATATATTTTTTATTTTCAATGTCATTTCAATACGTTAATATAACCGTTAATAATATTAACTTGATAACCGCCGTAATCCTGCTAATCGTGTATTAATACTCCGATTTTATATACCTTAACACTCCGGTAAATGGTTTTTAACTAAACATTTCAACCTCAACTGTATATATGTATTTAATTCCGTCTTAATTTGGTCAGTTGGTTATTCCTTATGGTCAAAGAATGATTTTTAGTAAACACCGTTTTCGATAAGCTGATTACCGAACCGCTTTAAAAACAGTGGATTTTTCTCTGAATTTTGTTTTGTTTTTAGCAAGTGTCAGTTTACACGTACAAATTAAAAAATTCGCAAGTGCTATAATGGTTTAAATCCTTTTTTTAACCTTACTGTTAATTTTTGTCACTTATAAAATTGTATGAAATTGCTTCAAAACAACACTTGTAAAATTTCCTTATAGTGACAATATTTATTAGTTTTTGGAATATCGATTTCGAAATATAATTTTTCTTCTGTTCCTTTTTTACAACTATTCTGACTAACTGTAAAAAACGACACAACAATATTTTAGATATCATCTTCGATAAATGACTAACGGGTAAATTATAAATTTTCAAATGTGTTTCGTTTCCGGAGTATATTGGTTTCATATAAACTATTACTAAACAACTATAAAAGTATTTTGAATTACGCACAAACTTCTGAACATTTTTATCACGGTAAACAAGGCGACTAATTTATTTGTTTTCTTATAAAGGCTATCTATTCATTTTAATGGTTCCAAAATATAGAAGGAATAGGTCCAATCATAATTAACAATGCTAAATATAATAGTGTTATATCTGTAGAAACAACTAAAAACCACTTATGTACGAAATGTTGAATTTTCAGTAGAGCAAAAACAAACTGTTATATCATTTTTTAAATATTTGTTTGAACTAAAAGAAACGGTTAATATATCAAAAAATTGGGATTTTTATGCGCTTTTCCAAACAATTTTCAAATTTTTTAAATATTTTCTATTTTCATCAGAATTTTCGTTTGTTTTTCATAAGTGGTTTTACTAAAATTGAAATAAATAATAAAGTTTAATTAAGTCAACATAATTGATTTTTCCGAAATGAATACAGAGTTATAAGTCGAGTTAAGTTTATTTATTAAAATTAAAATATACAAAAAATTCACATAAGTTAAACATACCATAATAACAAAAAATATATTCATATACAAAAGAACGGGAATTCATTATAACAATAACTCTAGTCTGCTTCGCTTTCGGATTCAACATCAGTGTCTGCAAATGGTCCTGTATCGCATACGTTATCGTCGAGTATATTCAAATAAAAATTATGAAGCGTTGGATCAATGAATTGGAGTAAATCTAAGAGGTCTTTCTTCTTCTCTTTACTTATTTTTAGCGGAGCTGAATAACACCTAGATAAATCCGAAAGTTGTACATTGTTCACTCCGCGACGTTTTATGTTAAGGGTTTTAAAAGGTTCATCCTCAGATAATGAATTTTTATACAAAACTGTTCCAAACTTTTTTGGGTACCGCAGCCATTGAACGTTTCGCCAAATAAACTTATTTTTTTCATTGTCAACTTTACGCAACATAAATTTAGTTAGAAGAATTTTTCCAAAATCATAAAATTTGTCCTGAGTCATTTCAGTTACTAAAAAGTTATGTTTTGTCCCCACTGTTCGGATGAATTGATACCAATCGTGTGGTACATGGATGTTTATGGCCGTTCGTTTCTTTTTTCTTTCTATAAGCGCATGATCTGAATCACACTCCATATGAGTATGGCCTGATACTAGGAACTTATGATCTATTATTTCAATATGTTCAGTATTTGACATAAATAGAGAGAACATCGCCAAAACCGTGGAATTTTTATTTTGTCCAGTACAATTGTCGCTGTACAACACAACGTGCTTCGTATTGTCACCAACCGAATTAAGATGTTGCAATAAACATGAAGCCATCTCGTTGCCTCCGCGACGCACATCAACTTCACTCCACATGTAGCAATAAGATTGATTGCTGGCGAGATCATGGACCGTAAAGTTAAACGTCCAAAGTTGACGTTTATAAAAGGATAGTGAATTCTCCAAGTAGGGTGTTGGCAAGCATTGTTGCAAATCAAATGCAAAAACTTTAATCGATGAATTAGTTTGTCCAATAAGTTTATCAGCGCTTTTACACTTATAAGCAACATCCGATTGCTCATGATGAATTTTCTGGCGGTCAATTATATCGTTTCGAGCTGCATCGTCAGTACAAATTTCGATCTGAATTTTAAACTTTTCGCAAGTACTACACACGTCAGATTGTGGTTGTTTGAACTTTATACCCATTTCTAAAAAATATAAGGAATAAGAAATAATTTTTGAATTTTGCAAATGGCACAAAACCTTTAAATATTTGAGAGTATTTTTCAATGAAACTGGGTGACTATATTGTTCTCTATACATCTTGTACATTTTTGCAACGTTTAAATCAGATTGAAATTATCGGTTTTTGGTGTGACGTCTGGAATAATGACTTTCGTAGCTAGGAAAACTGTTCACGTGACATTTTACTTCATTAATCTTTTCTTCAGAAAGCTTTGATTGTGGCGAATCGGTACCTCGTAAATCAGATAGATATCTAGTTTCACCTAGACTCATTTTCTTTTTTAATAAAGTTTTTAGGACATTATCCGTTTCATCAAATGTCGTTCGAAAACATTTTTGGCATACATCGATATTTTCAAAGCCGATCTTAAGATTATAAATACAAGAATATCTTCTGGTTTTTGGACGAACGGTACTTTTAATCTGTCTCCGCGTTTTCGGTTGTTCAATCGAAACTAATCCTGCCAAGTATATAATTCTGGATGTATAGGATCCCAAGTTCCAGTATGTGTCAAACAATTGTTTTTGATTTTCATAGGAAATACGGCCAGCGCAATTTTTTCTACATGTTGCGAGAGGCTGACATACTCCCTCTCTTATAGTTCGACCTTTACCAGTTTTATATTCCTTTCCCGTCTTTCGATTTTTTTGTCTTAGCTTTATAAGCTTTGCTTTTGACATGTCATGCGATGAATCATCTTCTATAATTGGCGACATTAAATTTGTTTCTAATTGCGCTCCCATTGTAATTAGATTCTCCTCGCCAGACTCACTTTCATTAACTGATAACTCAGGTGAATAATTCGGATCAATGTCACTGCCGTCATTATCTTCAAATTCGTTATAATCAATTGTTTCTCTGTTTTGACGACCATTATCGATAATATATTTTTCTGATGTTATGGATACCTTATTTTCATATGATGACGATGTTTCGTTAGGAACAGGCGATAGAAATACTTCTCCATTATCCATTGAAACAGGTTTTGCAGTAACTGTTGGTTAGTTATGCAGGTATTTATTTTTACCGAAACGTATTTTACGTATATAAGATAAATTGGTCACGACTTAAAAAATAAAATTATTTGTTATATAGATTAAATAATTATAGTAAATATTTTCTTCAACGTTTCAACGGTTTATTTAGTCATTATCAGCAGAGTAGTTAATTTATTTATTCTCTTTATAATGACAGAATAAACTGTCGAAAAATTGAGGAAAATATTTATTAAAGATACGAGCTATATACCTAATATTTTATATATAATTAACTTAACAAAATAAATAAATGAATTGCTCACCTGTATTAGAGTCTTGTCCTTGTTCTACTTTTCCATGTTGATGTTATGAGTTCAGCTCAATAGTATTAATAACTTGTCTCTCTTTACACGTATTTCTTAGATATTTTGATGTTGATGGTGACCATTGATTCGTTTGTTTATTAATATTACGTTTGGCCATAGAGAGCATTAATTTTGTACGAAAAGACATCTTTATTACATAAACAAACTAACAATTTAAATAAAAATAACTTAAGTAAGTCAAGATATATTATAATGTTTTTAGAAAATGAACTTATTTCAACTTACCTTTAAACTGTAACAATTTGAAAATTTGTAAAAAAAACACTTATGTAATGATAATCGATTAACTTTATTTTGAAATGTATGAAAAATGTTTAGATCAATAACTTAAGTACACTTAAGAATGAGAAAAATACACATTTAATTTTTTGAAAAAGGACTTAGATCAACATAAGTTTTTATTCCCAAATTAAAAAATGCAAAAAATACTAATTTATATTTTTGTTCAATCGCTTAGGTAAACTTAGTAAAATTATTTTAAATATATTTTTTAAAAATATGAGTAAAGTGGTTTTTCGATTTTCATTATTTCCAAAATCATACTTAAGTGATTTTTCGCTTGGTAATATCTTTGGATTTAGTAGCCCAAAATGTATGAAATTTTGACAGAAGGTGTATTAAATAACAATAATTTCAAATCTTCTACAAACTCGATTTAGACGTAAGTTGACTTAAGTGGTTTTTAGTTGTTGCCACAGAATGATCTCGCCTATAGATCCAGGCCAGTGGCGGAACATCCAATCGGTACATAAATACGAATGCAACGAACAAAATGAGTAAGCTTAGTGCTTGAGATACAGTATGCGAAATATTAAATGCGGAAGTAAATTATAAGTAGTGTAAAGTAAAAATAGTGGTGTAATTCAAAATTGTAAATGATGAAGTGAACTAATAAATAATTGTGAAAACTATTTAGTATTGATAATAGGGAAAGATAGGGGAAATTTTATCGAGAATATTCCATGTAGTGGAGTAAGTATTTCGTAAATCTCTGAAAGCGATATAAACTACGAGATCTGTTTTGGTAAACGTGAACATCTATAACGTGTGAATAGCTAGTGATACGAACCACATTTGACAAGGAAAATGTGTATCAAAGAGGATTTATAACGTATTTTTGACCAAACCATAAGGTAATGGTGTTTGATTTATTCCGTTGTTGAGCCAAGAACAAGTGAATTTTTATTTCGTAATATGATAATCTTAAAATTTTGTTGGTCATTAATTTTCCGAGCTGCTAACAAATGCATGCAATAAACTTATCATGAATCTTACTCGGAACATAATTTACAATGCAACCGTTTTACAAAAGTTAGAGTGGTCGGCTGACCAGCAAATCCATCTTATTATCATAAAAATTTGTTTAATCGTAAATTTTATATCAAAATGACAGTATATCACATCACATTGCAAAATTTTTTGCATTTTGGAAAATACTAAATTTTTAATAAATTCCAGTAAGACAAAACCAATTATCGTTTACTTTCTAACACTAACCTAAAAATCAAAAGCGAAACAAAAATCGAAATTTTAAAAATTCCAAAGATTTTACTGGTTTTAAAAATTAAATTTAATTTAATAGGTCAAGTCCGATAGACGACTAATCTAATTTGGTACCGAATTAACTGTATAAAAAGCGAAAGAATTAAGTCGCGTTTCTTGTAATTTCTATACATAAAAAAATTTAAATTTATGTAAATGTTAACGGGACCACGCAAGACAAATAACTTACTAAATCTTTATGCATCATTTTAGTTTTTAATTTATTTTTAAATCATAACTCAAATAAGCTGTGTAATTTTTATTTTACATTTCTCAATTTTATTCTTAACTTTTAGTTTATTTATTCACTGAATTATTGAATAAATATTTTTGCCAGAAACACAATATGACTAATTTCTAACATTACATGGTTTACATTTTAAAACGGTGGCCATAAATCTTATAGTTTTTATTATTGTATTCAACATTTTATTATCATAATTTTAATTTGATGTTTAAGTGTCTAAAATACCAGATTTGAGTTATTTGCGAAAAAGCTTAATAAATGAAATCTAACTCAACTGGTTAAAAATCAGCATCATACAAACTATGAAAAATGACTTTAACTATCTAATTGCAAAAATTTCGAGCTTCACTATAATAAAAACTAAATCTGGTTGATAAAGTAGCGAGCGTCATATAAATGAGAGTAATTTCTATCTGTCGTCGCATTCCATATAAAATTAGCTAAGGTTAAAAATACTAAAAATACAGCAAAAAAAATTTCTAAATTCTCATATGTGTAAATTAAAACTTAACGATTTTTTTCACTTTCGTTCGTTTTTGTAAACAGAATTTATAAAGTCTCGCGCATTTGTTTGAAATATTTTTTTTTTACAATTGTTGCTATTTACGAGAAGCAATTTAATCACCTGTAAAGATATGCTTAAGGCCAACGGAAATATTTCGACTGAGGTTATGACAGTTTGCAAAATAATTGCCAAATACAAACAAAACATTGATTGGTCTTTACTGCCAAAATCTAAATTATGATATATCGGAATAGAACTTGGATTGCAAAACATCACTTAAAGGAATTTATCAAGAATAATTTCTTGAACACCGTTTTACTTAAATAAAAAATAAACTCAGCTGTAAATATTTTGATTGATTACAATTTATTTTCAACAGAACAGTAAGCCCACAAAAAACACATTTTTATGAAGTTTACTCTAGTTTTCCGCACAAGTATTTTACGTCTAAAGGTTTTCTGTTCCTTAGAAATTTATTGACTGCTCGCACCTTCCCATTTGATTTACTAACTGTTCTTTGCACGAAATAGGCAATTTGGCGTTTTTTTCTAATTAAAGCTTAAAGCTTACAGTTTTTTTGTATCAGATCTTTTCGTCAACTGCTATTTGCACAAGATAATATTTTTAAAGTGTATTTTTCTAACTCTCAGCGAACAACTTTATCTATTTCAATCACGATCTATAATATGGTTATAGAAAAAATATACAAAAGCAATCTCTCTACGCCTACAAAAATTAGTTCCTAATTTGACCACATTAATATCCACATTATTGTCGGCTCTTTCCAGTATTAATTCAATATGCTCGTTGAATAATTTACATTTTTCCACCAATACCATAATATAATTCTTGTATAACTTCAAACGATTCATTTTTTCCAAAACTCTATAATTGCCGCGTTTCATGACACACATTAATCCAAAACAGTTCAGTGTGTTTTTTCCACATAAGAGAATCCACAAAGTAACGTGGAGATCAAATGATGGAAGAACGGAAAACCAAATCGATCACGTCATGGTGTCCAAAAGACACTCCACCAGAATATCTGACGTTAGATCTTACAGAGGTGCAGATATGGACAGCGATCATGTACTTGTCATATTTAAATATAAGTGCAAACTGTTATCAACCTTCAATAGACAAGCACCAAAAACCGTTCGATGGAATGTCGATGCTCTAAAAGACCAAGCGTTACTGCAGAGTTACCAATCAGCTGTCACTAACTATTTAGAGCGGCCCAGCGACAACGAAGGAGCTCCTCCTAATATCTAGGAGCAGTGGCACGCTATACAGTCCGCCATAACCACCGCGGCGCAAAACACTATCGGCAAAAGACCGCCGAGATCCCGCAATGATTGGTTCGATGATCAAAGCCGCCTGGTCGTCGAAAATAAACGAAAGCTTCGTGAAAAATGGTTGGCTCGCAACACTAGAAGCACTCAAACAAAATACCTACGCGCTAGGAAAGCCACGAATAAATACCTTCGACAAAAAAAACGCGATCATATGAGGTCATGCATTGAAAACATCAGCTTCCAAGCGGAAGTAGGAAATTCAAGGGACTGTTTTGCTAATGCCAGGAATCTCACTAAAGACTTCTACCCTAAAAGAATAGCCATCAAAGACGAGAATGGAGAATTGAGAACAAACGTGGCCTATGTTCTCTCAGTATGACAAACCTACTTTCAAAGTCTGCTAAATCGGAATGACGAAGTGACCCCCATTAGAGCAATAGCTACACCAGGTGAAGAGGTCTTTGTAAAATATCCCACAGTAGAGGAAGTAGACGCAGCTATTAGTCGATTGAAAAACGGTAAGACACCTGGTCTCGATGGAATCCCCGCAGGATTGTTTAATCTCGGAGGCGCTACACCTGCAACAAGTCTGTACGATCTCATCGTATGTATTTGGGACCAAGAAGAGTTGCCGGAGAATTGCGAGACTGCACTCACATGTCCGTTGTATAAAAAAGGCGACCGTCTTAAATGTGAAAACTTTCAAGGCATAGCTCTATTGAACGCAGCTTACAAAGTGTTGGCTAATGTTGTACTTGCCAGACTCATCCCTTTCGCCGAAAACATCATTGGTGACTATCAATGTGGCTTTCGTACCAACCGATCGACCACTGACCAGTGTTTTACAATGAGGATTATCTTGGAAAAATGTTGGGAGTACAACATACATAACCATTCATCAACTATATATAGACTTCCGGCAGGCATATGACAGTATAAACCGCAACAACCTTTGGGCCGCGCTCATATGCTTAGGTATTCCAGAGAAATTTGTTTCTCTGTGTAAATTAACAACGTCTGGATCTGCATGTAGAATTGTAATTGAAGGATCTGTGTCAGACTCTTTTCTAATAACATCTGGTATTCCACAGGGAGATGCACTAGCGCCTGTGCTGTTCAATTTGGCGCTTGAGTACTCTCTCTCTCTCTCTCTCTGGCACTATATCCCATTAAGGAATTTGGCCGCCTCAAATGAAGTTTCATAATCATATTTTCATTTAGGATAATGAGTGATTAATTCATTGATCCTAAACCAGCCGTTAAATTTTTCCTTGTCACCAACGGGAATCGAACCCGGGACCTCCGGTTGCTGGAGCAAGCATGCTGACCACTTTGCCACCGGGGCGGCTGCGCTTGAGTACGTAGTGAGGAAAAGCAAAATTGAAACTTCGCGCTGTATATTCAATAAATCAGGCTTAATTCTTGGATATGCAGATGATATCGTGCTTCTTGGCCGAAGACCTAGCGACATCAAGGACAGTTTCATACCGCTCAATCGCTGCGCAAGAAGACTTGGTTTGGAGGTGAACAGTACAAAAACGAAATTCTTAACAACACCCAGGAACATCTCCATGGCAAATCTCGAAATTGGCGACCATAACTTTGATAGCGTCGAAAATTTTAAATACCTCGGGTATTATAGTTTTAACATCCTTGAATGATTTGCAGACAAAAATAAAAACCCGAATCGCTACCGTATGATTTTTCTACGCCCAATCAAAATTATTGCAATCTAAACACCTATCGCAGTCGTGAAAGCTCGCACTTTATAAAGCACTCATAAGACCAGTGCTGACTTTCGGAAGCGAGAGCTGGACCATGACCACTAACGATTGTAGATTGTTATCAACCTTCGAAAGGAAGGTCATCCGTTCAATTTTTGGCCCTATTAAAGTTGCGAACAATGAATATCGGATTTGCATGAACCACGAAATAAAGTAACTTCTCGGAAGTAGCGATATTATCGGCTTCATACAATCTAATCGAGTGAGATGGCTCGGCCACGTTGCAAGGTCCCCACAACAACGAATGATTCACAAAGTGTTCCATCAACAAACAGCCGGAGTACGTCGTAGAGGAATACCCCCACTGCGCTGGCGTGACGACGTCGAAAAAGACCTACTCGTTCGTATTAGGATGTCGAAATTGAAGGACGAAAGCGATGGACCGAGACGGATGGAGGACCATAGTGCGGGCGGCTAAACCCCGTAATGGGATGTTATTGCTAGAGAGAGAAAGAGAAAAAAATATAGTCCTCAATTGTGTCTCTCATTTCTTTTAAAAGAGCAATGGACTATTTATGCCGGCGTTGACTTTTGCGGCTTTCGTCCATTAAAAATGCAAGCAATTCTAAATTCAATGTGTTGCTCCTTGGAAGCTCTTTAATTGCCTGCCTCTGCATATTTGGACCTTTTTAGCTATTTTTTGCGAGAAAAGTGCAATAAAAATTTTGAGCGTGGCCTGTGCGATTTGTAGATGGGGCTTCTTTCTGGTTCTATTTTGATAGATCCGGATAATGGTACGGCAAGCGATACCGATGATGGATGAATGGGTAATACAGTGGTAAATACAGCTGGGTAGCAAAATGGTCAGCATGCTTGCTCCAGCGACCGGAGGTCTTGCGTTCGATTACCGGTAGTGACAAGGAAAAAATTTCACGGCTGGTTTAGGATCAATGAATTAAGCACTCATTATCCGAAATGAAAATATGAGGATACAGTGCCCGAGACAGAGAGAAAGCTTCGGATCCCTTTGCTAAATCGAACGCCGCTCATCGTTCTGTTGACTAAAAAACTAATTTGTTCCATGAAATAATTCGAATAAAAATACAGGTAAACCCTCCAAGAACACAGTATTCGTGGAACACGGTTTCAAAAAACACGGAAACCCAGTTCCTCAAGTTACACGGTTTCGAACAACATTATCTCTCTCTCTCTCTCTTTTTCTCTATGGCTTTCACATCCCACGAATGGATTTCACCGCCTGCAATAAGGCCCTCCATCCATCTCGATCCACCGATCTCGTTTCTCCAGTTTCGACATCCAACTGTTCGTAGATCTTGTACTATGTCGTCACGCCAGCATAGTCGAGGTCTTCCTCTACGACGCACTCAGGCAATACAGGTAAACCCTCCAAGAACACGGTATTCGAAGAACATGGTTTCAAAGAACACGGATACCCAGTTCCTCAAGTTACACGCTTTCAAACAACACGATTTTTGTTATTCTCTTTTATTTTGTGTTTTGTATATCATAACAAAAAATAAAAAATTAAATGTAAGGTTTTTTTTTTTGTTTTTTTTTTGTTATCTCGAACAATACGATTTCAAAGAACACGGAACGATTTAATCAAGAGTTTCCGTATATAATATAGTTTACTTGAGTAAATTTGATGCCGGATGGCCCTGGAATTTGGCTCAGCACAGATTACAACGACTAGGTTGAGTGTTCTGCTACCTCCGATGTATAGACGTGTCCTGTTCATCTAGATGGGTTGGAGATACTTTGTTGCTTTTAGGTCCCGGCAGCACGAGCTTTCACAACATTTGGGATTGTGCCACGGAGCCAAATCCCGCGTCGATGTAGTTGGCATATGCTCGGCGGGTAAAACGCTTATGAGCCTTTCTTCCAGTGGATCAAGTTCCATATCCATGGGCTCACCACTTCCGTCTCTGTAGGCATGGTTTCGTATTTCTTTTGATTTTACTCTTACGGAATTTCTTATATCGTAAAATTACTGTAAATAAACCAAATTAATAACTATATGTGATTCATAACTTAAATAAGTAATTACCTTTTGCTACCCCTTGACAGGTTTATTAGCCCGTTCCATAGCATTTAAATCAGCTGCTAAGACAAACCAAAATTTTTTCACTTTTCTTGTGCTGATACAAATCGACAAGCAGCAACAATATATAGTATTCCGCAGTAACACGTTTGATTACTTTGGTTTTTGTTGGTTTGTTATCCGTTGCCGATGGTAAGTCAGTGGGATAAAAATTAATTTTGAATAAACAAACTTTATTTCTTGAAACTAAAAATATTCTTAAAATTCGAAAAATAATTTTTTTATCTGGGATACCTTTTTTGATTTTTAATGGTTCGATTTTTATGCATGGGGAACTTAAACCTTGAAATCAAATTTACAAGTCGTGCGCATACTAAAATTATTGATTTAGTTTAAAACTTTACATTTTAGTGCGAATAATTGTTAAATGCAATACACTTTGTAATTTTTATATATAGTCGAGGCAATGAAGCAAAATAGTTCAAAATTTTTGAGAGCAAGACGGATCGAAAAGCGGGTTTTTGCATTCACTTCCAAAAATTATTTGTAAAAATCGGCCCCACTTTTTTTTGTTTTTGAACAAACCGGAAATTGCATTGCTGCAGCCCAAAATGCATTCAAAAATGCAATTTTTGAGAAGGGTTCCTGAATGAAAATTTTTCTTGGAGGTTTTCGAGGACGCTGATCACGATTATGATGTTCAAATTTACCCACAGTGGACCCTGAAGCTCAGGAACGCCAATGAAATTCATCTCCGTGGGACTCTCCCGAAAATCACGCGGGAAAGGAGCGAAACTCGGCACCCGGGGATTTTTTGGGTTGCTGAATCCAAATATGACGTCGGCAAACACCTCCGGACACCTGGTGCGCTGGAACCTGGGCTACTAAAAGAAAGACTAGTCGCCGAAGATACAGACGTTGCCGTGCTATTGACCCCACTCTGCCCGGTTGGCAGAGAAACATTTTTACCGAAACCTGCAAAGCCCAATATACCCGAAAAAGTATATTCTTCGCGTAGCTTGTCTGATATACAAGTAGTTGAAGATAATATTTTGTTGCTCCAGGCAATAACGGGGTGCGATACCGTTTCAGCAACATACTACTAGGGAAAAACAAAATTTTTCAAGACCTTCCAGAAATTCTCAGACCTTCAAGCTCATGCTACGAAGTTGAAGGAAGCTGGTTTGTCAAGCGAAGAAATTTTTGAAAACGGGGCGCAGCTAATCCTGGCAATGTACACTGCTCCACTGGTACTCAGAAAGCGAAATGTTCCTGATGAGGACAAGCTAAAATGGGACCAGTTACTAGTACAGTACAAGTCCAGTATGTATATTAAAACCGCTGTAAAGGGGAGAGTAAATTTAGGGAAAATTCTCCCCACAGTAGACGCCATTCAACAACATCTAAAGAGAGTCTATTTTCAAGTGCAACATTGGCTGCACGGAGACCAGCTGACCATGGACCCAACAAAATGGAGGAGCATTGAAAAAGGCGACACATAGGTGACTGTAGGAATGACATAAAAACATGCGCCGAAGAATATTATGGAACTAATATTCTGTGGATGCGCAGCAGATTGTGATCTGAAGACCTGTAGTTGCAGGAAGCACGGAATAACTTGCAATCTTGGCTGTAAAATTTGTGAAGGCTCACCTTGCACCAATACTGAAAGATATTCATAGTTGAAAATGTTATGGTGGCAGAGAGAGAGGCCTTAGATGAGAAAGATGTTCTATTTATGAATACATCAGTCAATGACGAAGAAAATGAGCAGACTAGCGATGTGTCACTTGATT
This sequence comes from Nephrotoma appendiculata, assembly GCA_947310385.1. NCBI lineage: Eukaryota > Metazoa > Arthropoda > Insecta > Diptera > Tipulidae > Nephrotoma > Nephrotoma appendiculata. The sequence goes on from OX371224.1 coordinate 273,152,105, forward strand.
ATTGACTTTCTATTCATTCGATTTCTTCCCTCATCAAATAATTTAAATAGAATCAACAATTCCACCCACATATTGCAGTATTGATGTCCGTCTCTAAAACATCATGTTTAATTGACATGCATGGGAATGACATCGATGTCAAGATAAAGGTGCCAATGGACCAGGTGTTAAGGGGGCCGTTTTCGAAATTTGGATTCAGCGCCCCAAAAAACGCCCCCACGATGATTTTCGGGTTTTTTGCCGATATTATCAGAAAAATTTCAGGAATGACGTCCGCGTTCAGGTTTGGGCACACCAGGTGTCCGGGAGGTTCTCGCCGATGCCATATTTGGATTCAGCAAACCAAAAAACCTACGTGGGAAAGTCCAACGTAGATGACGTTCATCGACGTTCCCGAGCTCCTGGTCGGCTGTGGGTCAATTTGAACATCATAATCATGATCAGCGATTCCTCGAAAACCCCCGGAAACCCGAGTGGGGCTTGTTCTGACTCTTATTTACATAGTTCTCTAATCTTCCAAAAACCGTCTCAAAAAATGCATTTTTTGAATGCATTTTTGGCTAGAGCAATGTAATTTCCAGTTTGTCAAAAAAAATATGGGGATTTTTACAAATAATTTTTTGAAGCGAATGGAAAAACCGCATGCCAATCCGTCTTGCTCTCAAACATTTAGAACTTTTGGACGTTTTAGTGCTACATTGCTTCGACTAATAATAATTCTACAAACTACACGTAAATCTTTCAAATTAAAAACAATTTCATGAATACAACTATTATAAACAACAACTATGTTAAATAATCGGTTCAGAAATATTTAAAACTATGTAGTCATTTTTATCAATTTTCCAAACTACGCGGTAAATTCATTAAATTTTCATACTTCAAGCAAAAATAGTTTTATTTTTAGATCGGTTGGGAAGCATGGTGACTTAATTCACATTGCAAATTTTTTTAACAATTATGTTTTCCAACAGAATAAACTATGAACAATCTGAATCGGTTCATTTTTTAACCGGTTGGTTTACAATCAAAATGTCCATTTTTCAAAACCGTATTTTGAATAGGATTTTAACTTTAATGAGTTTAATTTTCTGGATTTTGAGTGAAAACACGAGTTTTGGTTATCCAAAATTTTGATTCCAGAAATGTATGTAAATTCAGGGATTTTGATAATCGTCAAGTTTGAATTCCATAATTTCAGCAATTTCCCACCAAAAATATAACAAAGTAATGTTATATCAAGCTTTTGGTTTATATTACATCCGTATCCGGCACATTTATTACTAAACCAAAAACACTGTTTCAATATCGACGAGTATCATGCTGTTTATTTACAATTTCACCCAGCGCCAAAAATAGCAACATAATGATTATGAACCGTACTACTCGTATACGAACATTCTTGTTAGCAGTAAAAATATCAAAACAATTTTATTTTATTTCTTTTAATCAAATTACATAAGATGATGTGTAAACATCTATATTTATCGTTAAGAAATTTAGATTTGTATGTCAATTTAATTACGTCGATAATTATTTAATGCTATTTTAGTATTTCGAAAATAATTATTGGAGAAGATAAATCGTAGTAAACAAAGCCATGGTTTGATACAACCCAAACCTGGTAAAAATATATACTTATTAATGTGCCATTTATGTTAAATATGCTGCATACCATTAAAAACCTCCGCTATCTGCTCATGCATAGTATTATGGACTCGTATTTTGGTCTTATCTTTGGTCTCATTGTTAGCGATCCTTTCGTTCCAGTTGGAACGAATAAAAGCCTCCTTTTCAAAGATCCTTGGTTCAAACCAGCGACTCTGTCAAAAGGAACAATTGCGCTACGTTTCCTTGACAAACCGTAATAAAACCTAGAGGAAAGTATAAATAAGTTAAATATCAGGTTTAACCTTGAGATAATCCAATAAATGGATCTGTTTCACAAATTCGAGTATCAAATTTATTAAAAGCGTTATCCTGTTACGTGCAAACTAAATATACTATCTTATTCAACATTTCTTGAAGTAGGTAAGTGACGACCATAAGAACACACATATAACAAAATTGTAGTCTTCTCCAAATTTAAATCGTTAACAAGAAAATTAAACAGTAAAAAATTCACTCTCATTCAACAAAAATATTTATAACGATAATGATCATATTTTTGGTGATATATCAGGTGTACAAGAAGAAACTCGTATGTGGATTAAAATATACTTTTGAACGCATCCAAATTGCCCGCCATTTTGGATATACATAATGTAGCTTAGTCATTGTTTTTATGACATAAATTTCAGTCAATATTAAGGATGTCGATAAGTAACATTTACGTCCTTGCATATTTTCAAATGAAAAAATGCTGCTCATTAAGCTGTTGAATTGATTAATTCGACTTGTGAGTCATTCAAAAGTGTGACCAAAAAAGTCGAGTTTCTATACTTGCACACCTAATATTTAAGCGTTAAAGATTTCTTCTTTGATTTGGTTTTTAGTTCAAAATATTACATCACCTACGCCTTAAACAAAGAAATATATGTTTTACTGTCATTCCTTTTCTTTAAATTATGCGACACATAAAACCGCAAGTTTTACTCAAAAATATTTTTGTAATTTGTTTTTACAGTTGCAAAGTTCTTCAAATCTTTTAATAATTCTGTCTTGACCATTACTCCAAAAATACTTATTTTGGTCATTTTGCCGTTTTCTATAAAGGTTAGTAAATTTTTGGGTCAATCATATTTATTTATTTGAAAGAAATTATTATTAAATTGATTTGATATCGGTGTAGAAGTACATTACTTGTATTCAACATTATCTGATACACTGCACTTTGCAAACATTGAGCATTCAACATAACAGAGAGCTGTTCGTCACAGAAATTTCTTTAATGAAAGTGATAGCGGGTGACACACTTGCGAAAACAATACAAAAAGAATTTACATTTTGAACTCATTGTAAATATTTTTTTACTATAAACTACTTCTTTACATATTTCTTTAAACAAATTTGCATATTTGTAAGTATGTAGTGGGTATATTTTTTTGTATTATGATATTCGGAGTAAAGTTAAATAAATACGGTTAAGAAATGCGACAAATTATTGGAGTTTTGAACATACCATTTCTCGTGTTCATCAATTCGTAACAAAATAAAAAAAAAAAATATTTTTGTCCCCGTTTATTGCTGCATTATTCTTATCTTATGAATGTTCGATACAGAATTTTATGAACCCAGATGATAGGATTAGGAAAAAATGTTTCCATAAAAACCATAACCAAGCTTTTGTTTTCAGCTTTTTCTACTATTTTAATCCCAATCTGGTTTATTTAAATAAGTATTTTAATCTGCATGTAATGGACGTGCATTAGAGTTTAAACCCGGCTCATTCCAGAATTATTTAATCGAAATTAAGTGCTCTCATATACAAATCACAGTACATAATAAATAAAGAAAACCAAAGATGAAATGGCGATCTCAATATTTTTCAGGGTTGCTAAAGTGGCAGCTTGTGTATTCTAAAATAAATTTACAAGACAACTAGGTCCTGCGGAAACACTTCATAGAATCATGACAGTGCGATATACATGCAGCCTTAGGTATGTAAGATACCAGATATATCATATTTATTGCATTGATTTACTAACCGGGAGGAGTTTATGGTTTCTTCATAAATATTTAAAAAGATCATTGTAATAATTGGATCAAAAATTAAAACCTGCCGTTGTATTAAATGTTATTACGCGGGCTTTAAAATGAGATCAATTCCCGGAATTAATAAAACTAATGCCTTTCATTTGTTTCGCCAAATATCGAGATTGGTAACAGTGCTTCGCAAATGAGTTTAGAGGTAAAATTAATAATCAATTTTAAAGAACTTTTGTTCATCAGGTGCTGCTAGAATAGACACTGTCATCAGTATTATGTGTCTACTCGTAATAGCTACGTATTATTATAAAATTAATAAACGCATTTATGTGTTTTTTATTTCGCAAAAATTAAATTTTTGAATATTTTAATCAAAAAATTGGTCCGAAATGTTTAAAAGATCACTCGATCGAATTCGACTTGTTAGGTTATCATCAGGAGTATCTGATTTGAAATATAAAAATTTGGTTATGTTTAGTAGGAATAGGCAAGAAAAGAAATAAAAGAAGGAGAAACAAAAAATAGGCAAAAAAAAAATCTATTTACTGTCCCAACCATCTGTTGTTTATACGGATTTTTTTTAAAGTAAATAAGGGGGTAAGCGATTAGTTATTGGCTTTGTAACAAAATTCAAGGTATATTGGAGTACATTTAATTACACATCTGTAACGAAATTCTGAACGAAAAATTAATAAAAATTTTATCCCGTTCAATCAAACCGTTTGGGCTGTACACCCGCCTTTTTCACGAATTTAACTTTGCAATCTGTTCTTCGCGGTTTGTTTTCACGTCCTGCCTTTTACTTTGTTGCCTGCTAAATCGGGGATATACGGATGTAGGCCCGATTTACGTAGAACCACCTCCATTGCATATCTCCATGCTAGCATATAACAATGGCATGTAAAATAGGTCGGCCCATGAGTTGTGCATTTCGACGGGGGTCTATAGTTGTTATTCATTTCCATCACCGATCATAATCAGATGATTTTATTTTTAAATTTTTTTATTGATAAATTTTTAAAACTTTATAAATGTGACATATACATATACGTTTTAGTATTCAACTTTTTCGCTTCAGTTATTCCTAAACTTTTTTATTTTATCTTTTCCTTAGCATTTTTTTTATATAAAAAACATTATAAATGTGTTATTCTTACAAATCATAGCTTTCAAAACCTATTATTTATAAATGTATTCTTAAAGTTAATAATTTTATATTCTATTATTTGAAATTTCTATTATATTATATTAGATTTTTGGTGAAGGAGGACAAACTATCTAGCATCCACATTTTTATTCTTAAATTATTTTTTTTATTGTATTTGAAATGACAAATTCCTATTATCAAATTAGTGGTGTTGATAGCTTTGTTGATACTTCCACCAATAATCGAATTTCAGATAGTTTGGTTTTAGATGATTGTATGGGTGTTCAAATTGTTCATCAGAATATTAGAAGTCTAAGGAAAATTTTTAATCTTTTTTCGGCTCATCTTGATTCATTTACTAGTTTACTTGATTTAATTTTCTTAAGTGAAATTTGGATTAATGATGATGAAATCGAATTCTATCAGTTAAATGACTATCATCTTGTTTGTTGTTGTAACAATAGTTATCGTGCTGGTGGTGTTTTGGTATTTTATAAAAGTAACTTAAATTGTTTTGTTGAACCTTTTAACCTTGTTTCTGCGGATGTTGTGAAGGTAAAGCTTGTAATTGGCAATAAAACGTTTATTTTGATTTGCGTTTATCGGCTTCAGGCCGTTACGGAAACTGTTTTTCTCGATGAGTTTTCTGAGTATTTGCGAAATATAAACGGTAAAAACCTTTCTGTTCTGGGTGATATTAATATTGATATTTTATCTTGCTCTTCCGTGTCCGATAATTATATTTGCATGATGTCTTCCGTAGGTCGCTTCCGTAGATCGCTAATTAATGATCCAACTAGAGAAACCGATTCTACTTCTACCTGTATTGATCACTTCTTTTGCAGATTACGCGACAATAATTTATCTCGCGTCAAGGTTGAATTATTTAATTATATGATTACTGACCATCATTTGATGCATATTGTGATCGAGATTAATCAGGTGAAAAGTAATGATGGATTACCTGTTAAGCCAAAAATCATTTTATCTAAATTCTTGGAACTGTTAAGTGATGTTAATTTTTCTCCAATTTGTGCTATTGATGATCCGTGTGCAGCTGTTGATGTATTTCTAACGCTTTGGAATGATGTTTTCTCAGCTAGCCTAGATTCACTTAAGTCACGTAGTAATCGTCCTATATTAAACCATGGATCTCTGAGGCATTATTAAACATGATTAAACGAAAAAAATGGTTATTGAGAAAAGCTAAATATGCTAGAAACAATCAACGTTTCCAGCAATATGTTACAGCCTATTGTCTTAAGGTTAAAAAGAAAACTATTGCTGCTCGTATTGCTTACTATAAAAAGAGATTTGATAACTGTTCCGGAGATTCCAAACTGATGTGGAGTACTATCAATGACATATTAAGTAAAAATTCGTCAAATATTAAGCTCATTAATTCTATTAATTCTTCTAATAATGATTTATTAACTGATACCTCTGATATTGCCAATGAGTTCAGCAATTATTTCGGAAGTATTGCTTCAAATTTGAAGTCTAGTCTTCCATTTATTTATAGGAGTTCTATGGAGCGTGACGGCGATTACGTTGAGCAATCGTTTTTTCTCCACCCTATTGACGATTTTGAAGTTTCTAAAGCAATTACTTCTTTAAAATCAAGCAACTCTTACGATATGTTCGGTTTTAGCAATAACTTAATTAAAAATTCCATTAGCCTTATATGTCCTCCTTTATGTCATATCTTTAATGGTTGTTTTGAAACCGGTATTGTTCCTGAAATTTTGAAGTCAGCAATTGTACTACCTCTTCATAAAAATGGTTCCAGATGCGATTTAAATAATTACCGGCCGATCGCACTACAACCAGTTTTGTTAAAAATAATGGAAAAAATTATTAAATTTAGAATGGTGGTATTTTTAGAGAAGCATGGTATTATAAGTTGTTATCAGCACGGTTTTCGCAATGGGTTTTCCACTGAGTCTGCTTTAATTGAATTTTTAAATGGCGTGCATGCATCGCTAAATAACTCCGACTCTTGCGCTGGGTTTTTTTAGACATAAAAAAAGCCTTTGACATGGTTGATCATAATCTTCTATTACATAAGCTTTCTAAAATCGGTTTCAGAGGAAACATTAATAATTAGTTTAAATCATATCTTGCAAATCGTAATCATGTTGTTAAGGTGAATGAAACTATGAGCTGTCCTTATGTTTTAAATATTGGTGTTCCTCAAGGTTCCGTCTTGGGACCCCTTTTATTTTTGATTTACATAAACTCAATTTTCAGTACAAATTTGGCAGGCACGATTGTTGCCTTTGCAGACGATATGAGCTTATGTTATCGTGGGTCCTCACAAACTGATGTTCGCCGTAAAATTGTAGCGGACCTTTTAGTTTTAAGGAAATGGTTTGACCAGCATTTTTTAATTTTAAGCGACAAAACTAAGATTATGCATTTTAGTTTGTGTAGCAGTTTTTTACATTCACCGTTAACGTATCATTCCAGTTTTTGTAATACCGTTAATTGCTCCAGCTTGTGCATTTCCATTGAAGCTGTTGAGAGTTTCAAGTATCTTGGAATTATTGTTGATTGTAATCTGAGTTGGAAGCATCATGTCGATAAATTAAAAAAGTCTCTCAGCAATGCCTTACGAACCTTATATCTATTAAGACCTGTAGCTCCTAAATCGATATTGCTAAAATTCTACTATGCCTGCATTAACTCTAGGCTCGAATATGCATTATCGTGTTGGGGTGGTTGCTACCATTCAACTTTAAAAATTCTCATTATTGTTCAGAAATATGCTACTCGTATCATGAGTTGGCTATTATGGCCATTATTTTTGAGTTTTAAAGTTTTACCATTACAACATTTATATGTTTATAAGGTTTTACGTTTATTTTATTTGCGAAGTGGGCACCGATTATTGAGATCAAATGTGCGATACAACATTAGGAACAATGATCAGTTCTTATTTGTTGTTCCACATTTTTTTAGTGAACATTTTAGAAAATATTTCCTGGTAACTGCTCCTTCCTTATTTAACCAACTTCCACTTAGAATACGGCAACAAATAAATTCAAAATCATTTCTCCATTTACTTAATGTTTGGCTTTTTGAGCACCCTAATATCGATTTTCTATTTAGAGTTCTAGTCTGATGCAGTTTAATTTTAGTTTCAATAGTTTATCTTTTTTATGTTTTTATTTTTATATTTTTATTTTTATTCTTTATATTTTTATTTTTTATATTTTTATTTTTTATATTTTTATTGTTAAATTTTTATTTGTAATATTCATTTAAATTTTTATTTGTAATATTTATTCAACTTTTTTTCATAATTTTTCTTATTAAAGGGTAAATCAATACTGCCGTTAAATCGGTGATGATTACCCTACTCATTTATTTTCTTTTTGTATATTATTATTATTATATGTGACAAAAAATCGTATTGAAAATAAATGATAAGCCTGCGTGCTTAAAAAAAAAAAAAAAAAAAAAAAAAAGATGATGAAAAATTCATTTTGAATCCTGGCACTATCAGAATACGAATCCGGTACCCCCCGATCGAAATACCAAATCTTTAACTATTGTGCTGTTTGGGCGGTATTTCCGCTTTAATTTTGAAAAACTGATCTGGACGCACAGATGTTACAAAATATTTTATAATAATTATTGCTATAACTTTAAAAAAACGGTTAAATAGGAATGATCAGAGAATTTTACTTGAATGCTTTTCTACTTAATTGAACTAACGTTTTATTTGGTCATGGTTTTAAAGTGATTTGACGTATATAACCATGTGGGGTGGTACATTCGTGTTTCGCCGTTTCTAACCGTTACTATACAAAAGCACTTAAATCGTCATATATGAGCATACCATTATCGTTTCTGAAACAGCATCTCATATAGAGCCTCCCCGTCCCCTGCAGAGTAACTTACGATCAGTATTTCCCATGATATCGTAATGAAATTTTGCTGTCTTATTATTATCTAATGATTCAGCAAAGACAGTAACTATTTTCTCTATACTATTCATGGGATGGATATAATCTACGTCAAATAATCCTTCGTCAAGCAATCCAAGACTTGGAAGCAATGTGGTTCTTCCGGAGTTATTAATTTTAATTAAAGGGTAGATCAATACTGCAGTTATGCATACCGTTAAATTGGTGATGATTATATCCTACTTATTTATTTTTACTTCGTATATTAATAATAAATAATAAGCCTGTGTGCTTAAAATTAAAAAAAAACCTTGTCAAATTTAAGAAATACCGCCTAAATCAACCTAAAATAAATAATGTAGGTTATAAACACTACATGTCACGGCAAACCATATCGCACATAATATGGAAAAGTGACAAAACTCAAAAATTAAATTTTTTCAGGAGAGCAAAAAGCAAAATACAATTTCGTTATGTAATACCAAATACCGCTATTCATTTCACGATCTATCATTTTGATGTAGGAAAATCTTAAATGGGTTTTATTGCGGGATATGAAGTATAATATTGCGCATCTTTCTAGTAAATCAAAATTTCATATTTTGTGGTGTGTCACTTTTCCATATAATGGCGTCCTAAAACATATATTAAAATTGCATTTACCGACAAAATGGCACAATGGTTAAAGCTTTGGAGTTTTGATCGGGAAAACCAGGTACGAATCCCGATAGGATTCAAAAGGAAATGTTCGTCAAAGTAATACAATCTGTGATTGAAATTACTACAACTACGACCCCTTTTGGCGTGCAATACTCAGGGACCGACTCATCTTCTATGTTCAGTATAGGCTGGCATGAAGCTATGCAATGTGCAGATCGTGATAAATATCAGACCATACGACTAAGATTTGGCAGATGATGCGTAAAGTTAGTCGGAAAAATAAACTGTGAAAGAGCAGGGAGTGCTTCGTCTCCAAAACAGATCACATAGTAAAAACGTCCTAAGCCTTTAAAAACCAAGAGATCTCCTGAAATCAACAAAAGACAAATATTTGATAGATATTATATTTTCAGAGCAGCAAGCCATCATCAGTTACATCCAGCAACATGCTATTAATATTATCGAGGGTTATTTTATTGCAAAGTTCAAGAGGCGCGCAACTTAGAAACATCAACGGCCAACTCGACGCCAAAGTGGCTTTAATCTTTAACCTCGGCGTATCGAGTATGCTCTTTCAAGAAAAGAAGAGCCACAAGGTAACGTGATGGCCGAATGATAGAAGAACGTAAAATCACATTGATTACGTCATGATTTCGAAGATACATTCAACCAGTATAAGTATATTTATGTTATGTAGAGGACGACATTTAATAAACAAGCAAAAAAACCATGCACTGGGACTTCAAAAAACTAAAAATGTAGACTCTCAGCACAGCGAAAACCTCGAGTGTCAATGAAATACCCAGAAGATGTAGTTAGCGATCCATTCAGTCATAACATGAAGACCGTTAGGATGATTGGTCATCGAATTGTTGAAAATAAACGCAAGTTCCGCGGAAAATGGTTGGCTGGATAACCAAATTATTTTCCTGTTTTAATCTGTGATCAGGATGAGTTGCCTATAGGAGTGGAAGGCCACTCAAAAATCCACTACATGAAAAAGATGACTATCTCAAATGTGTAAAAATATCGTGTCTAGCTATTTTGGTTTGAAATTCAAATTCCACAAAACAAAATTGTCATTAACATTTTATTCGGCAGGAAGAATTTCTTTAGAAAATCTCGGCGAAAACGACTTTATCTTTAACAACGTGGGTGACTTTGTTACAGGCTGGCTACTGCCAACCTACAGATTTCACTAAGCGCATGCAGAGGCCTCCACGGTGATTTTTGCCGGCTACGTTCTCAGGGAGAAGTGCTAAGGTCGTGGAGTTTGAGGCTTGCATGACGCTCCTGGCTTACACCGTGATCATACAGAAAGTTGGGGTGACGCAAATAATAATAAAAAAAAAACCCGAAGTTCCGCCGAAATACGTCGGACGGAACTTGAGGAACGAACAGCGAAATAATTATAAAAGAGGTGAGGTGCCTTGGTGCGCGCATCCATCCGAACTCAAACAAGGCCAAGCCCTGGTTACGAAATTGGATGCGGGCACCAAGGGACCGCAAACACTATACCGACACGAAAGGAGAAGTCCCTCCCTCATCACACCCTACCGAAAATGTAGTAATTCATTTTATTTTAGACAACAAAAAACAAAGAGAAACAACTGCCCTTTCCACTCTTACCACGATAAGAGAGCACGAGAGAGAGAGAGAGAGAGAAATGCGCACCGAGCGTGCACCCGCCGTGCGGCGCTCCATCACAAAAATATTTGAAAATTATAGATATAATAAATATAATAAAAAAAATATATAAAAATAAAATCAAAAAAAATTAAAATAAAATAAAAAATTTTTACCTTAATTCTATATACTATGTATAAAAAATCATCGTTGCGGCTTTGGTGCCATTTCCCCGCGTGACCTTGCGCCACCTGGACCGTTGATTGTGCCGAATCCGTTGCGGTGCCTCTCACCGGTATAAATAAAAATGACCTCGCCTGGCCACCCCAAAATAGGTTGGGCGTTGCGGGGCCTTTCTCTGATACCAATAGTAATGTAATAATAACGAATAGCCGGTTGGCTACGCGTTAGTTGCGACCTTGTGCGGTCGGACGTTGCGAGGCCATTCCCCGATACCAATAATAATATAATAATAACGAATAGCCGGTTGGCTACGCGTTAGTTGCGACCTTGTGTGGTCGGACGTTGCGGGGCCTTTCCCCGATAACTCGTTCAAAATGTTGGGCGAATAAATTTGGCCTCGCCTGGCCGCCAAAATAAATTGGGCGTTGTCTCGCGAATGACCTTCAACCGGGCACCCGTTAAATATTTTGCCCGGTTGGGCCTCAAAATGTTGCGGGGCCTTTCCCCGTTACCAGATATCAAATGGAGTGGCCTCAACTGGCCACCCAATAACATCACAACAACCACACACTACCGTTGGATGCGCCGTACCAACGGTTGGTCACCCTGTACCTCGCATTATCCGCTTATTAACACCGATGTAATTTATTTAGGTGTAATTTATTTATAATCTAAAAGGTGTCTGTTTTGCGGTACAATGTATCAAAAACATAATTTTAATTTGGCCAACAACAACCCACAACTATTTAAACCAAAACATGAAATTTTTTCTCGGTTTTATTTTTCTTGTTATGGGCGGTGATTCTTTTGCACTCCACAATATAGAAAGCGTCTCAATTTAAATTTTATTTTTTTTTATATTTCTTATATTTTATATTTTTTTATAAAATACACACTCCATTACAATTTTATTTTATTTACACTTTTTTTTTAACTACTTATTTCGTAATTTAAAAGCAAAAATAAAATTTACTTTATTTTTTTATTATTTTTTTTTTTTGAAATCACAATAAAGATTTTGTATCAAAAAAAAACCAAACTCGAATTAATTTTAAAATCAAAACCAACGCGCAAAACGTTCTAAAAGAATAATTTCTCTTCTCTGTTTTTCGTTTATATCAATTTGCATTGATATAAACGACAAGCATATAAGAAAAACATTTTTCTAAAACGTTTTACCTTGTACACACTCGGCGCGCACTGGTCACGCTCTCTCCCATTCTCGTGCAGTGGAACCAACAAAACAAAAATAAAACACAGGAATCTATCCACCATTTACCGCGTTTAGACATCCAATCTACACTCGGACGCAAAGCAACCCGGACGCAAAACAACCCAGACGCAAAACAACCGAGGAGAATAAAAACACAAAAATTTACAAAAATGGGGATGTAATCCATAAAATGAACATTTGGTCTTGTTAAAGACAACACAGTCGTAACAACTTAAATATATCTCGGCTCAATTATATCATCTAGAAATAATATGCAGTCAAATATAAAAACCCATATAGCAGCTGAACATCGAATCCTCTGTTGGTGTTGATGTTGTTTTGATCGAAATATCGGAGGATCCGCTAAATGTATTAGGCTATTTCCAAATTCCAATGGCGACCATTGACCAAACGTTCATATAAATATTGAGGTATTTGTGTTTAGTTGGTTTAAATTTTATGACAGTGGCAACAGCTTAGTTGTGAGACGGCACATTGTTTTTCCACAAATTCTGCATATCAAGGAACGATGCGTATTATGCTTCTGTATTGGTTTTCCAATTTTGACGATAATCGTTCAAGATAACTCGATGACTGTTCCAGAAAACAGTCCCCATCATAGCCGAAGGAACAGCGGTTTCCTGTTTTGGAGCCGATTCCCCCTAGGCAGCGCACTGTTTAGAGTGTATTTTTGATTCTGGATCTAATTTATTACGCGGTACGCCTAAACTGCCCCAATAGCGGATACCTAATATTTGCGTGATACTAATATCTTATGTTAGTATTAGGTACATGTCCGGTTTTCGATCCACCACTTTAGCAATTCTTCCGATCATCACCTTGGTTTCTAGTTAGATCTAGCATCTTTCGCGTTCGTAGTTCTGGCTTATTGTTGTGATGCTTAAATTAGTATCGGAAAGGTCTGTGATATAACTCAGCGATTCTCATGGTCAGGGGTCACAAATTTTCGGTTCGCTATCGAACATTCCAGGCGTAGTTCGTCTCATGGAACGTTGTCGTTTAGAACATATTAGTCGGGACCACTGATACATTAAAATACTTTTTATTAAACATTTTGATTTTTAATAGTTGGAATTGGCTGAAGTTATTTCAATTTTAATCACCTTTGGGTCACCGAAATGACTTGAAAACACTAAGACAGCCTTGGAATGTGCTAAAAAGCAATTTAGAGGGGGTACAAATTAATTCGGTCTGTTTTTTTTTTCAATTTTAAAAACGCATTTATTTTAAAATAAAATGAATAAAAGAGTAATTTAAATGTTGTCATCGCTGCTTACGACTTTTTGCCAACTCTCAGGTAATTTTTGAATCCCATCTCGGAAAAACCTTTCGTCTTTTGAGGCTATCCAATTTTAAATTTCTTCGAAAGAAATGAACCGGTAATCTGTCAAATCGTGTTGCATTCGCCGGAATAACCAGTAATCAGAAGGAGCAATGACTATTGCAACATAAAGCCGAGCGTTGTCATATGCTTACGCTATGTTCATTATTAAGCAAATGTATTTTTATTTTAAATACCAAAATGTGATTTCGAATTTAGGTAATCCCCTCGCAAATTCGACGCTGATTCCGAATCTGTAACCAGTTTTACGCTATGTTCATTAAAGAATATGTTTATCATGCTTTTTCTCACATTCCGGTCGTTTTTCTCGTAATTCATGGTTAAAACGAATAAATTTTAGTCTGTACTGCTCGCTCGTAATGGAATGACCATGTTCGCAGTACACAACGCCTCTTTGGTCCCACCAGATACACAGCAAACCCTTCGAAACATGAATGTTCGTCTTTGGTGTTGATGTTGAGGTCGATGGCAACGATTGACCGGGCAAAACTTAAAATGTTTTCCTCTTGGGGTTATCGTAGAAGATTCTCTTCTCGTCACCAGTGTAACGGAACCAATACGAGTATTGGCCCGTTAGCAGAATTTTACCCACTCAGAGGTCTCGAGGCGGTCAACAGAGGCCGGCTAGGACTCAGGGGATGGCGTGGGGTTTCCCGAAACATGAGTGAGTCATGATAGACCGCAGGAAAAGGAAAGAAAATGAAAAGCAGGAATAGGAAATATTAGAGGAGGAAGGGAATGAGACATGGAACAACCTACCGTGCTAAATACCATTGTGATCCATTGTCAACTCACCCTATCATTAAGAAACCGTTTATTTTCTCATTCTGAAAAGCAATAAACCAATCGAGCGGAGCGGAAATAAAGCCATAAAAAAATTATAAAAAAACTAAAAAAAATTAACAAAATAATTCCGAATCATTACAAATAATTATTTTATTTTTTAATTTCCAAAAACATATGGATCGATTCATTAATTCCACGAGAAGAAAAATAAAATGAATTGTGAAAATTTCACTTTAGAATAAATTAAATTTTATACAAAACTAAATTACCTATGGTATGACGTCATCAACCAACCTAATGCTAAATACAAAAATATTATAACTAATCTACTAATCCTAGGTAAAATTTGAGCATAAAGCGAGAAGCAAAAAAAAAGAATATAGATTTATATACAAATATAAAGTTAAAATATAATACAATAAAAAAAATGTATCGGTACTTAAATGATGTTATATGGCCGCGGCCGATGTCCCACGATGCGTATTATCTTTAATATAACATGTTATTATATATATAATTCTCTAGTTATTATTTTTACGTTTATTTTTGTAATGTCCATATTAACTTTTAAATTTAGTAATGTTTTACTACACAAAAGAGAAATTGTTTTGACACTGTGCACTTAATATTTTGGGCCTTTACATGTGGTCACCATATTCTATACTACACTAATAGTTTTTCAGTTTTTATAAAATTTTCTTGATTTACCGTAGAATATTTTTAAAACGAGACCACAGTAACACTTTTAGGTTTTAGGACATAAAAAAAAAATTAACCTTTTTGTCACTAGATATTTTTATTCACTAATTATTATTATGAAGGATATATGTATTTGTATTTGTTTTTGTATTAAGAATTTGTGTTTATTTATTAAAGAGTTTATTTATTTACATGATTTATTATAGAATATATTTACTAAAGATTATTATTATTATTAGGTATCGATTAATTTTTATTAAGAAGAAATTATCCGATAGAAAATTCACTTATAATATTGCGGAAAGTTTTCTTATAATTAGTTATATAACACTAACTGTATAAAATTTAAGTTGAACATTCACTTTTCAGATATTATTTTTCTTTGAATATTCGACATTTTGAATCAGAATATTACGATATCGTTCAATTTGTTATTTTATAATATTTTCATTGTCTACAATTTTATGTAGATAATTACAAAAATAACTATATTTTAATTCGCGTTCACGGTTTTAATTATTATAAACAAAAAAATATAAAGTTTAAGTTTTCCACTTTTCAGAAACATATACACAATTTTAAGTCCGCGTATATGCAGAATATAACAACTAAAAAAAAATCAATCAAAATGATCGCAAATAAGCAGATCATACGATATTTGTTTACCGTCTCACGAATATTTTTATTAAAAATTAACTATTGACTGCCACGAGCATCAAAAATTATTTGCTTTTATACCCAAACCCACATTGCTAACGGGACAATCAAGTATAATTTCCCCTAATCAATAAATTTTATTTTTATTTCATCATTTCGCGCGCTTTTACAATTACATACTTATTTACGACAATCAACAAAAATCAGGGGTATTAAAACTTGGAACGATGTACTAAGGTAATCGTTGCACCAGTCACTATCCGATGTAAAAACCCTTTCTTGTTTGCCTTTCCACATCTCTTGGTTTCAATTCGTAAATGACCCAAAAACCTTGCTTTTGTAACATGCCCATAGATTTCAACCATACGAAAACTGTCTGTTGGGTCATCCCCAATGTACCGGCAAGCTCATCTTGCGTTTGAGTCGAATTTTCGTCAAGCAATGCATATCGTTCATCGTCTACGATTTTTTTTGCTATACCAAGCAAGGCTTATCTTCAACATGGAAATCATATTTTTCTAGATGATTTATCGATTGAACTATTGTCACCGTAAACTTCCTCAACCATCCTATGTGCTTCAGCTGCACTTTTTTCGTTTAAAAGAAAAAATTTACACTTCCCGCACATGCTGCTTAGTTATCAGAAAATCCGACACATTCTACACCGGAAAAACACGTTTTGAATGAAAAAAGCAATACTACCATAACTTTAACGGCAGATGTCCAATCTTTCTGAAACTATGGAAATCTGCTGTCTCTATAAAAAAATTATTTTAGTCAGAATCACTTTTTGAAAACGGACCGAATTAATTTGTATCCCCAATATTAAAATATGTTTCTAGTCTTTCTAATAAGTTTGTCATACTCATTTCACGTTATATTAAACTCACTGGGATTTTGCTTAATCCTATTAAAATTAGTTTTCTATATAGTTAAATGGTGGTTTTTCATAACTCTACCTTCTTGCAAAGTATTTGGGGTGTCTAACACGTTTAAGTTTCCCATGATACCTTATATCAAAAAAAAATGTTAATCAATCATTGTTATTGTTGCATTTTTGACCTGTGGAGTTACTATGGCTCGTAGCATTTTTGCAAACGTATTTTGCTGCCCTTCTAATGGATTTAGTTTGGTGTAAATATTTTCAAAGTAGATTAAGTTTTGGAATAATTTTTCGCTATAATAATTTTTTGGTACGAATTTTCCACGCTTAAATTTGTTTTGAAAATATTTACACCAAACTATTGTAATTCAATCAGTAGGGCGTAAATATACAATATAGGAAAAAATGATATTAAATATTTTTCCTCCCTATTCCAGGGAAATGAAAATCCTTTTTTAATGTAAGTTCGGTCCTTAATTGAGGCTGCGCCTTTTCACCACCCTATCTACAAGTTGTGACAAAAATGATGATTGAATTCATTAAGTCATCGTTTGTGAAGGATTGGTGACTAATTTTTATAGTTTGGTCACTTACGATTAAACGGTCAGTAAATAATGAAAAATTCAAAAAAAAAAATCCCAGGTACCACCTCTTTGCAAGAAAAGCCTACGTTTTTATCAAATTTCATTAAGTAATGGTTAAGTCAAGATTGATCAACAAAATGTTGGCGTTTGGTCACCAATAAGTCAATTTTTATTGTGAGAAAACAAAATCAAAATTACATATATTCAATCAAATCAGGTTCGTCGCTTATTTGGGAATTACATTTTACAAAATTAATAAAAAAAATCCAATTCTAAATGGTTTGATTAAAATATTTCCTTTTTCAGAGAATTGTGTCTATAAAGTGGACGACTTAAGATAAAATCTACTCAATTTCTTGATTTTCATATCTCGGATTAGTCACTAGTTGATTTCGTATGGTCATCCCTACATAATGATTTATTGTGAAAATTTGGTAAAAATTCATCATTACCATTTGATTCGAAGTGTACGAGGCTGGAAACTTGACTAATACTAATAATTTTGCATCCAACAATTGGGATTGTTTTAGTAGAAAGTGTAAATTTTACTACTCACTAAAATAAACCGTATTTTACTTAGTGGATCATAACACGTATCTCCTGTATTCACAAATTATGTGAGTTTTTCGAACCATTAGTTACGGCTAAAAGAAGAGAATCACGGTTCAACCGGAAAATCTCTGTCCCAAGTGCACACTACACGGAGTGCACTTTAAAGACCTTCGTGAAAATAATAATCCTCGGAACAACTCTATACAGGAGGAGAAATCATCGCCAATGAGGCTAATAATAGTATTGTAAGCAATTAAATCAAAATTATTAAAAAATAACTAAATATCGAGATAAATAATAATAAAGTGGATACATCTATTAAATTGATAACAATTACAAGATGCAATAAAACAACTGATGAAATCACTTAAAAAGTAACACCAAAAACAATCGAAAGGAGGCTTCATAAATTAGAAAATCCAACACGTCCAATAGAGGAAACGAGTAACCTAGTGCCAACTAAAAATTTAGATGATCTGGAAAAGCGTAAAAGAATCAAAGTCGTTTAATTGCAACCCAAAACAGTACATCTCATAGAGTATAAAATATCCTTATAGATTAGTGATGTCATGTGAGATAGATCTATCGGGCAATATTACAAATCATAAGACAACAAAATAGGAGAAATGCCGACTCCGCCCTAATATCTTAGAGATTAGGAAATTATAAACGATTTTCATATAAACGAAGCTGGAAGATTGTGCCAATCCTAACATACGGCTGGCACAATAGTTTGCCCCTAACCAATACCAACTCAAAACGTAAAGAACCATTTCCGGCCTAGCAAGTTTCTTAGAGATACAAATTTTTTTTTAACTCAACCTAAGATATTGGAACTTAGCCATTTCCTTAATTTTGAAAATACGCCTAAAGCTGGTCACTTGGTCAGTATTTACTTAATTCCGTACCATCTTAAAACATCATCCGCTATTTCCGGTCTAGCAAGGATTAGGAAATTATAGAAAATTTTCAAATAAATTTATAAAGGGCCATACCGAAGCTGGAAGATAGTGCCAATCCTAACATACGGCTGCAATTGGGGTGCTCATTAAATAATACCCTCAAAATTTTAAAGTTACAATATGGCGTATTATTATATTTCGAAATTAAAATATACAGAAAACTATTGCCAAGGGTCCCATTTGAAACGCGATATTTTAAAACGCGAATTATCAAAACGCGATAGAGTACAAAACGCGATATGGTACAAAACGGGAATTTAGGATCGGGTTATATCAGTCGGGTGAAGGGGAAATTTAATTTCAGTTTATACCAATTTAAAAATCGATAGGAGCGATAGTATATAGGATCGGTATAAATCGGGTCGCTACGCTCCTGTCGCCTCGCAATGCACATTCTGTACCATAACGCGTTTTGAAATATCGCGTTTTGAAATATTGCGTTTTGTACCATAACTCGTTTTGTGATATCTCGTTTTGAAATATCGCGTTTTAAAATATCGCGTTTCGAGCGGATCCGTATTGACAAACACAATACATTATTTCCAAGTATTTGGTTTAAATGAACAACAAATAAACGAAAAAAACTGGGATGGGATATTTTGTTGTTATGTTTCTAATTTAAATCTTCTTAAAGAGGTATACAATGAAAAAACCGGCATGAAATATAATAGTTTCATGTAAATACTAATAAAAAAAATCCTGGGACGAAAAACTGGGATAACTTCACATGGTTTAGAATCAGAACCCTTGACTTTTTTTATCAGAGGATTAAATGGAGTTTTTTCGAGAATGCCGAAAATGCAAAAACCTCAAACATTGCGAGAAACCTACACGCCTAGAAATCTAAAATTTAAACTAACGAAATCTTACGGTACATCGAAAAATATGAGCAATTCAATAACGGCTCCCATGAACCAAATCTCCTCACCAACAAATGTCACTCAATCTGACTGTCGGAGAAACCACAAACAAATAACAGTGCCACAAAGAAATCTGGCTTATAACATTCAGAACGGAAATGGTGACATCGAGGAACATGAAGCCTAAGAAGAGATTGAAGAGAACGCTGAATTAAATTTTATGATAAGTGCCTCTCTAGCATACCATACAAAGAATACCACACACGAGAAACGGCGTAAATCTTCAATTAATAAAAATTGGATCGGTAGGGAGGCAAATCGAAATCAGCAGGAAGATTCGCATTATGAGAAACGAGGTAGAGGAACAAATTGCCAAACTTCTAGAAAATGGGATTATATATGCAACCTTCAAAATTTCCATATAATTCCAAAAAAAACTGAATGCTTCCAATACGCAAAAATACTGGATGCTACCATAGCAGATATATATCCAATTCCGGACTTCTCTTATCTCAACAAATTCAACAAATTAATGATCTACAGCAGAAATACTGGTTTTCCCGACTTCAAAACAAAGATAAACGAGGATGTATAATCGAAAGACTCACAATGCACCCGGAAACCAAAATTACAAAGATATAATACAAAACGATCAATTAAACAATTAAACAAATCCAAGGCTACAACAAACTAAAGTTTCAGGAAGAAACTATAGCTGAGGATAATAATGTTGTAATCACCACAACGCGATAATTACCACTATTTCTAGAACATGGATGTGGGGCCTAACAACAACGTGAAACATTTACGAGTACGATGCCCCAATAGTAACCTTAAAGCAGGAGAATGGACGAATAATCAATAGAAATTTTATGTTAATCCATATCATCAATCTATACAGCTATGAAGAATTAATTGAACGATTCACATCAAAAATCAACGGCATACACTAAATGAAGTAAACCTCAACTAATACACTAAACGAAACAAATATCACAGTTAATTTTAAAACTCAAGAACCGAAAATGTTAGACCAAATGATGAATAGATTGAATTGGTAGCGCGTGGAAATGGGTTGCACGGTCACCTGATGCTATACTGATTGGGATAGTGAGAAGTCAAAACCAAAAAGTCAAAACAAGTCTTAGTCGACACATTCCAACAATTGCTTCGCGAATACAAAAAAATTATTGAACATTTAAATGATGATGATGATCGAATGGAACAAATACTGTTTAACCGACTTATACTTATCAAAGAGAAGTAAAAGAAATAATTCGAGCCGTGAAATTAGCAAAAGTAAAAATTATCAATATCAACATATTAGATAAGGAGGAAATCAACCGAATAATCACAGAAATAGAAACTTTACTATACTCTAACGAAAATAGAAGCAATGAAATATGCAGTGCCAATGAAGATGGTTAAAAATTCTACAATCATGTACGTCATAGCAATAAGGTCAATAATCAAACAAAACAAGCAGATCTACTTGGAATTTAAAAAAATTTTACTCAACCAAAATGAACTGTGTGAAATTGCATAGGATTACAATCTTTTTCGAGATATCAATATCTGCAAAACAAAAAGACTAAAAAAACTAGATGAAAACCATTGCATCAGTCAACTAGTAAAAGAATCAAACGCCAATTGTCAATACCAACTCAATAGAAACAAATTTATCGAAACAGAATTTTTCTAAGCAAATTCAAATAGAACGGCGTCGGCAAAAACCTAAGCAAGAGTTTGGAAGGAAGTTTTTTGATACAGTAACACAAAGAAACGGTAAAAATCGACGACACAACTTTTACAAACAATAAGATAAAAACATCCCAGGCCCTGCCACCTATTGTTACAAACAAACATAACCGAGAAAGTTTCAAAATTGACTTTGGATACTTACATAATTTGGTATCTAGACAACTTTGAACAACTACAACAACTTTATTTCAACGAATACAAGGAAGCTACGTTCATCGATTTAAGTATCATAACCGTCATCATATATTGGATCATACAGGAGCCAGAGAGGAACATTGTTTCTAAACAAACAAACTGACCAAAAAGAAAATTCCAGCAACCAAGGAGGAATTCAACTAATTAGATTGAACTTTTAACCAACGGGATGTGAATCTTTGAGGTGGGAACAGTTGGCATTAAAGTATAATGTAAAACATGTTGATTCAACCATATTTGCTGAATGAACAAACACGCGCATCCGGCCTAAATAAATTGACATCAGGAATGCCGAGTATACAAATATTTCATTAGAATTAATTCTTTGGTACTTTTGCTTAGCATAATAAAATTAATTTTTTGAGCTTTTTTCAAGTAAAACTCATTCACTTACGTAGAACATCCGTGTATCAGTAACACTTGTGATTTATGTGACATCTGAATATATTTATCCCCCAAAATTTCAGGCAAGTTAGTTGATTTTTTTAATTATCTAAAAGAATTATTCCAAGTTTCTTCTTTGCACAAATAGTTGTCATGAAGTTGTCTATAGTTTCACTCTACGAACTATATAGCACTAAATATATCTGTTTATAGTTACTTAGTTAGTTTAACGTGCTTCCAGTCAATGGCGAAAAAACTTTCTCTAAAATTTATTTCCTTTAGATTTAAAAAACTTATTGTGAACGCCCGTACTTTTCTATTGCTTCTCATTTTTGTGTTTTTATTTTGAGCAAGTTTTGATGTTGAAGAATCAAAACTTTTTATTTCTGGTCTCTCTCAAAATTAAATTAATTTATTATACATATATACCCATTTTCGGTGTTTTTGCTATGTAACATGCAATTGTTAGAAATGTTGGGTTTCCTTTTGAAAATTAAACCAATAAGGAAAATAATTTAATTTTTTTTTAAGATTATTAAATGCTTATTTGTATATGGTTTAATTCAAATTGGAAATGGTAAACTGAATGTAAAAAGAAGGAAAATGCTTTAAAATAGTTTTCTATAATCAAGAAAGCTATTCTCTTTTGACAACTAAAATTCTACAATTTCTGCATGCGGTAAATGCTGAACGATATTAACAGTCGGAAAATTACTTTTTGTGGTTTCTAAACAAGAAACTAAAGCATAATTCCAGACGAGACAATAAACATGGAAAGTTTTTTATTTTAGACTGAAGCATTTTAATGAAATGGTAACGACCTAAAGACAATGGAAACAAAATGGCAAAAGATGATACCAACTTTTGGTTTCAATAATATTATCGTTCATTAACATAAAATTTATACATCCTTCTTGTGCTTCCAAAAATATTTCAAGAAATAAGTTTTCTTTGATTTTGTTTAATTTTTTAAAATACTGGTTGTGTTAAACAGCACAGAACAAGATCGATTGCAGAATGATAAATTTCATTTTTTTGCTCTAGTCTAGATTATAGATGCAGTTTGCAGTTTTATTGCATTACTTAATCTCGGAAATGATTAAAAATATATTAAATCAATTTACTTTGCGTTTAAATTTGTTCGGTGTTGTTCTGGTACATCCTATAGCAATTTACGACAGATCAAATTTTAAAATGATTTAAGAATTATACAGACTAGTTGAATCTTTTCAACGCTAAGTAAATATTAATACTCACGGTTAGTTAATATCCTTTTTTTCTTGTGGGTGTTAAAATTTTCTTGTTTTAGTATTAAAAAACTGTTTTTGCTTGTCTTGACTATTTGTTTAAATTTCATTTGGAATAATAAAACGTCATTTTAAGTATAACTCGGAGCGAATTTTTAGATTATAAAAGTAAATGGAATAAAATCTGAAATTTTTCTTTTTACAACTGTTATCAAATATAAGGTGTGTTCAGATATATGCTATACGAAGACGTATTTGAGGAAATCATTTATTTATGGTGCCCCAGTTACAGGTAATTGAGAAAATGTTGTTCAGAACAAATTTCCACTAAATTAATAAATTATTGCGTTGAATTTTTTTTTACATAGATCAACGGATACAACTTATTTAACAAATTATGAACTACACACAGTCATTGAGCGGAGAAAACGCATGATAAAATGGTAGAGGTGTTATGGGCAGTTGATTGAGCAAGACATAAACCATTAGTGCGAAACAATAATTGAGCTAAACAATTAGTTGCAAAGTTTGCAAAAATAATGGAAAGGCCACTACATCTTTTCGACTACATTTGACAATCTAAGCATTCAACTATGTATAGTTACTTTGTTTTACATAGTAAAATACAGTATATCATGGACAATTTTTGTTCAATCCGTTATAATCGCTTCAGTAAAAAAAAGTTTCATTTAAACCATCTACATATGTATGTGAGAGTATGGGGTTCCATGCAAATTAAATGTCTGTATAGCTTCTCTACACCCCAGACGGATACGCTTTATAAATTCGAAGATTTCAACGATTTTGGCGAAAATCGGTTCATCAAAAGTGGCAACTTCCTTAGGAGCTTTATGGTTTTTTTTAAATATTTTTAAAAGTGTATCGTTTACAACAAAATTGTTGGAGATCTCAAAGGTTCTAAATTAATTTTGCAATAAAATTTGAGCAAAAATTAAAGTTTTTGATGAATTGGGGAATCTCAGTGATATTTAAACGAAATAGCTTTTTAAATATTTTAAAAAGTGTATCATTTATAAGAAACTGGGAACTAATAGATTGTAAATAAGTTTGTAGTAATCCTGGTTCAGATCAGTCTCCAAAATTTAATCGGAAATTATTTTTGGCAAATTTTTTTTTTACAAAAATTTGGTCCCTGTACAGTCTAGACAGATTGATTGATTAGGATGAAACTTTATATTTAAACTTGGTCCACCAGAAGTAGTAGCTTCTAAAGAAGTTTTTTGTTTTTATGTAATATTCATCATTTACTAAAAAACGATTTAATACAAATGAAATTTACATAAAATCAATTTCAAACAAAATTAGTTCCTTTTTAATATGTGGTACGTTTCGCACCGATAGTCCTTGGTGGAAATTCATACTTTTTAATATAATTAAACAATTAATTTTTAGTTTTATCGTTAAAAATTCCATTTAAACTTTTTCCGGCAATGACAAGTTTTGATAAAAAAATTTAATTTCACCAAAATGCGTATCTCTACAGTTTAGGATGGACTATTCGGGAAAAAACTTCTTCTGCACACCAATCACTACTTCATTATAACAATATTTTTTTTAAGGGGGGATTCATTTAATTAACGAATCTAATGTTGAATTTTTGTTAGTAAAATAAATTTAACACCTTGCTAGTTATCACTTATGTTGATTTCGATTGAAGGAAAAATATTACACTGAGGGTAAAAATGGTACGCGAACTGCTATCAAAATGTTCGATTGAAAATAAAAAATACCACGAGGGTAATATTTTGCTACACCCATGGTAGTTTAGTCTACTCCAGGTTTTTTGGTCGAGTAAACCTTTTTTTATAGTCAAAGTCATACACTTTTTTTCTATACTTGTCATAACATGCGTGTTTAATAATCGGGATAATAACTTTAATTCGAGTATTACGTTATGGGGGGAAATTTTAAATGACGTTTACTTCACATCATCATCATCATTCTCCTCAGATTCATCTGATGAGGAATTTTTGAAACAAATAATTGTCAGTCATCTACATGACATTAATGAGGCCGAGGGAGAGTCAAAAAGGTGAATTGATTTGTTTTTTTTTTGTATAAATTTAAGTTAGCGAAATTTTTTAACATCTTTTTTAACACAGTAATGCAAAGTCAGATTATATATGCGTTGCTTACTTGAAATTAAATCTAAACTCATCTTTAATCAAACTTGGATACGATAGCTACTATTATTTTTATGTAATTATGCATTATTTATGTTTAAAGATTTTGTAATAAACAAAAAAAAATCTAAAATAAATTAATAAATATTATTGTTTTGTTAATATCTGATGATTATGATTAATTTTCGACATTGTCGACATTCGCGACATTGTCGACGTGATTTATTTAATTTTCGACATACATTGTCTACACGCAATACACGCAATACGGCACAGCGCTGGACATTACAGCAAAGATGAAACACATTTATTGTATTGATATTTAAAAGCAATGTAGTAAGTACATAGTAGAGGGTTCTATGACATATACTTAAGACGTTTTACTTCTTAGTGCCAGACATATCGAGTTTAAAGACATTTTCATACCGCTCGATCTATTAGCAGAAGATATGATTTGGGTATGTAGCGAAATACCGGTTTTCAAAATCCCAGTTTGCCACAATCCCGATTTTTTTATAAATCCCGGTTTTCAAAAACCTGTTTTTTTTAAATCCCTGGTTTTCAAAATCCCGGTTTTGTATAAAAAAATCCTGATTTTTAGGAAATCCCGGTTTGAATTTTTAAAATTTGACATTTAAGATATATGAAGAGAACAATGTTTAATCAATATAATTTTTTTTTATTGAGAATAAAGTGAAAAGGAGAGAAATTTGATTTATTATTAAATCGGGACACATTATCTTGACTTGTGTGCTTAATTGTTACCATAAATTAGTGACTTGTGTACTTTATTGGTAAAAACATTGTACGACATGTGACTTTATTTGGTAAAGGCATGTGTCTTTGTCAAGGTCTGATAAACGAATTACAGATAGCTGACCGAATAACCTTACAAAAGTAATAATAAAAGGATTTACAAATTTTTTTTAATTTAAAAATTGACAATCTTGTCTTTTTATTGTACATATTATAAAAAAAAAATTTATTTGAAAACTATAGAATTTAAAAAATTACAGAGTTAAATTTAAGACTTAAGGACCTTAACTACCATTTGTTTAACATCTGACGAAATTCTCCATTCTATCTGTAATTTTTTCGATAAATGACGACGTGTCACTGCGAATATAAAGAAACGTGAAAATAAAAAATAGAGAATATTTTTTTTCTAAAATATTAGTTATCTGATACATTTTTATTATTAAATTACTGCAATTGTCAATTACCTTTTTAATACATGTATTTATTATTTTTGTATCGATAAAAAATTGTATCGATAAAAAATTATAAATGTTCACAACACATTGGAACAATATTATTAAAAAAAGTTATGGTGTTCCGATTACGTGTATTATGATCTGATCACACTGCGACTGAAAATGTCTAAATGAAGAAAACTCAAATGAAAGCATACTTTGTTTTATAAAGAGAAGAATATACAGCCTTTTTTTCTCCTATTTGTTGGGTCCATAATGGGAATGTTTACGGTCCCTCATATATAAAATGTTTGTCAGACGGCTCTCTCGTTTTATCACACATTGAAAAAATAAAACTGACAGTAAAGAACAAAATGAGAAACTCGATGTTTTTTTATTTAGTACAATAAAAGACACAATTAGGCCAAAATTCTTGTTAAAATTTTGCAACAAAACAAATTTTGTTTCAGAGAGAATAAACGAGCAAAAATAGATTTTCTCCGATTTTTTGTGACCATAAAGGGAACATTCACAGACTATTGCACTCAAATTGTTTGTCGGGCTGTACTATTTAGTTTCTTAATTATCGTGTCCTGGAGTATTCAGTGTCCCTTTGTAATTTATATATAAACTTTCTATTGAACGGACATATTATAATGGTAAAAATAAATAAGTTTAATAAGTTTTGAGATGACATTCGTTTATTTGAAGGAAAAACATAAATATACAGAATTACTTCATTGTTTACATTTCAAAAAAGTGAAAAAGGAATTACGCTGGAGAGTGGACTCTTGTGCGTTTTACCGGAGGCTCAGATAATGTTGACGGAATGCTCATATTAATGTCATCTTAATTTTCTTTAATTTCCTCCTGTACTGCATCCGTGGTATAATACTCTTTTCGCAAACTCGAATATAATGTTTCGTGCATGTAGGTATGTCGCACAATTCACATATCGCTGTTGTTTTGTTATCAGCTCGATTACTCTTTCTGTCCAGTTTACATGCTTCACATCGTCTTTTTTTTCTTTACAAATTCATACCCAATCAGTTGCATATTAGTTTTTACTGAATTTTGTAGAGTCGGCTTTTGAATTCTAGTTTTGATAGAATTGGCCGCAACCCTAGTGAAAAAAATCAAATATTTATACCAAAAAATTATACTGAGGAATACCAAAATCAATTTACTTTTGTATAAATGATTAATTTAAATACAAAATATACTTTAAATTGGTTAAAGTTTAATACATTTCTAGACCAAAATACTACTTAAATTATACATCTCAAAAATTATAAAAATTTAAGTTTGAATTTTGGATATACAAATATTTAAATTAAATCAAAATTAAACATAAATATACATAAAATATGATTTTAAATATTATACACATATAAGTGTTAATTTTAACCTAAAATTAACTCTTAAATTCAAATTTTAAACTAAATTAATTATATTTGAGATAAATACTTAATACGGTAGTTTTATAGTTTAATAATGGTTAAATATTTTGTACAAATTTAAGTATGATTTTTGTATATACAAATATTTAACTTTAGTCAAAATTAAACATGAATATACATCAAATATTTTAACCTAAAATTAACTTTTAAATTCAAATTTTAAACTAAATTAAATATATTTGGGATAAATACTTAATACGGCGGTTTAAAAGTTAAATTATGGTTAAATATTTTAAACAAATTTAAATATTAATTTTATATATACAAATATTTAAATTTAGTCAAAACTAAAGAAAAATTTAAAAAATTATTTTAAGCGAATTATTGGAATCGAAAATTGTGTATTACACATTTTAGAAAAATGTTTTTTTTTTCATCACATTTCATCCCGTACGAGAGATGAAATTCCCACAAAAAGGAAAATTTAACAGGCAACACTGATGCGCATCAATACTATCGTACTGAAAAAATATATTTAAATGTAATCGTATTTCTCAGTTTTTTGTATATTGGTGTGCTGGACGCTGGTGTAATTTTCAGCAAATAAAATAAACCAAATTAAGTATATTTTAAGTTTAATTGTGTATTTAAATATTTTGATTTATATTGTTAGGAATTAAATTCTACATAGTTATTGCTTTGGTGGTGCAGTGGTTAAGGTTTACACCGCTTAGTGTTATTATCGCAAAAGTCGCCGGTTCGAGTCCAGTCGAAGTCCAAAATTAAGGCGATTATTATTCTAATTAGGCAACGATGTTTTTGGATCAAGTATTTACTACACTGATTGAGAATTGACTGAAAATACTAGAATTAACATTGGCATGAAATAATCAATGGAGAGGAATTAATGACGTGGCATGTCCGCGAATAGAAAGAAGCACATGGAAATGATTTAAAATTATAATACGCATACATCGGCAGTCACAAAGTATGAGATTATATTCTATCTCAAGTATAATTTTTGTTTAAATTTAAAAAATATACTAAAATTATATTGCCATAACCCACTAAAATTATACTTAAAAAATTCTTAATTTGGTTGTTTTTTTATCATAATTAACACCTTAAATGCACATATATTGGTATAATTTTTATAACACAAAATATATAAAAATTATACTTTTAGAAGATACTGTTCGTAAGTATAATTTGTGTTTAATTTTAAAAATTATACTAAAATTATATTGCCATAACCTACTAAAATTCAAAAATTATTATTAAATTTCTATGATTTGTAAGTTTATTTTTAGTATAAAAAATTTCAATTTTTCCACTAGGGAAGTTCCATTGCAAGCGATTTTAGGAGGGTTTTTCTTGTATTTAAGTTGTTGTTTCTATTCCACACTGGGTTACTCAGGCCATACAATCTATAAGCGCCGAGGGCTGCCACGTCGAGAAGCTTATAAAATAAAGTAACAGGCCACCGATTACTTTTCCGTTTGCAGTCGTAAACTCTGTTCATTTGGTCAAAAGTGTTTACTCCGCTTTTCGATTTGTTATAGTCTAAAATTACTTGTGATTTCTTTGTTGATTCATCTACTTCTTCGCTGTGGTGCACAGTTGATAATACAAGTACGTTTCTTGTAGTGTTATTGGCATATTTTACCAATTGCATACCCCTCGTGAGAAACAAAATATGGAACTATACGGTTGTCAACTAGTGTGAACGGCATTAACAATTGTGGTTTGACGGCTTTTATTGTACCGATTACGGTAGTATTGCGATTTTGAATTGATCTAGAGCTAATGGCACAGATTTGAAAAAGTTGTCCATTGTGATATAGAAACCATGATCGAGATATCTTTGTGATAAGCGTAGCACAAATTCATGTGATACTCCTTGTGGGTTCGTAACGCGGTGAGATGGTGGCCTACATAAACTTCTCCATATGCATTGGAAAGTTGGTTGTTGCGTCAACAATTCAAAATATTTTGACACCGTATTTACCAGGTTTACTTGGAATAAATTGACAGAATGAACATCTGCCTCGTGTCGTAACTAATTGCTCATCAATGGTAAGTTCCTTTGAACATGGTAAACTTCAGTTTGGTTTTATTGAAAGATATTCCAAACGTATCTAAACGTTGCCAATTGGTCCATTTCAAGGCGCAGTGTCAGTTGTTCGAATCTTTCTAAAGATATAAAGGCATGGTAAAATGTCATGTTAGTTATATCGAACAGATCCTTCGATTCTACTTTGTTCGATTTTCCTGCACCACCATACAACAATACAGTTATGTACGCGTATATTTCATCCTCGCCTGTGTTATACCAATGACGCAATTGTTTTGGATTTTGAGATTATCAATTATTCTCATAATACCTTTCGTTTGAATGCATTACTTTTTTTTTTTAATCAAGCTTGCCGCTTTATGTTTCAAACGATTATGCCGATCTCTAATTTTTTATTGCTATTGAACTACCTCGGGAATTGGCCACCAAATATCTGAATGCTTGCTGTTTCTCGCAATACCCTGCATTCCACGGTTTGGGACTACGGTTCATCCACTTCTCGGTGGCGCAGTTCTTCATTGGATTGTTGTATCTGAACCTCTTCTTCTTCCGCAATATCATCACCCACTTGTTCGACGCGCAAGTCCTGAATGCGTTGTTTAAAATCGTGAGAGTTATCAATGTCTGAGAGTTCGCTTTCTGCACCATCATCATCAATTCATCGCTTTCAAATTCGCACCTCTGCTCTAAACCACCGGTATGGTATCTATGGGTGCATCAGCAACCTGGTTCATGTAGTTGGCAAAATGCTCATCGAAAAATTCTTGTTCTGCCGAAGTCAATTTCCTCCCAAAACTTTGGTTAATTAGGTTAGTTTTTAATACATACAAAATTTAATTTTGTGTAGTCTCATCCATATTTCTGTTAGACTAACAGCTATAACGAAACAAAAATATGCATAATAATTATTTACAAAACTAAAACCGAATCCATATGATCATACTTTCTAACAAAAATATTGTATACGCTCTATTAGCAGTACACGATAATTAAGTAAAACTTTCCACAAAAACTCAGGATAGATATTCGTACTCAATAGAAGTAAATGGAAAATTCCTATTACTGAAAGACAAAAATGTAAACCAAATTATTTTCATATTTAGGGGAAGAACAAAATTATACATTTTTTACCGAATAAAACAAAGCTATTGTAAATAAAATCTATCGAAATCTTATAGATGGGCACTGAGTGCCCTACTACACGATAACATGTGAGAAAATTTTAATCATCGGCAGCCATAGAACTGGTAACCGTTTCTTACTATTGTGATGATTGTGAGCACATCTTTATGAAAATCATGAATAATCAAATGAACCAAAGGAAAACTAAGAAGAGATTTCATTTTGAAAATTCTTTGGGGCATTCAATATCAACTACGCGGGTCTAGGGTTAACAGAATATTGCTTTTTTTTATTAACCTTTCAAGTACGAAATGTTGCAATTACAAAATGTTGCAAGTACAAAATCTTGCAATTATTCAATCTTGCATAACAAAATGGTGCAATTATTTTACTTTTTAATAGATGCCATAAATATAGATTCCATATAATCCGCTCCTACGTGCGGCACGTAGTGCGACATGTTTGCTGATCTTGGGTCCTACGTCCCATGATGTTCAAATGTAATATCCCTCGGAGGGCTACCGGCGTGTCCATGAGAGTTATGGAAGCCGTCAGTTTCTACAATTATTGCATTTCAAAATGTTGCATTAATAAAATAATGCTTTATCATAATTCTTGCAAAACCATCCGAAACTAGCAATTCGGCGACCTTTAGAGCGGGTGTCAATATATAGTACTATTGTTGTAATTTGATAATGAAAGTGAGAGTCCAGTTTTTTGCAACTCCGACTCCGATAAAATAGCACCGACTCCACGAAACCGACTTCCGCCTCTTACTTCCCGTCCTAGGTTTTTTCTAGTAAATTTTTGGGCAAGATATCTTATTTTTATGTTAAAATTAATAGTCCGGCCAGCCCGAATTAATAAAAAATATATTTTTTTTCAAAATTAAGACTATAGAACTAGAGGACGAGAAAAACGAGACTTAAAAACCTGGATTTTGAAAACTTGGAATTTTAAAACCAGGATTTTGAAAACCGAGATTTTGATACCGGGATTTTGAAAGCGGAATTTGAAAACCGGGATTTCGTAGTACACGCCACGATTTGAAAATTAACAGAAGTGCTACAAAATGTTTATCAACGCCTAGGTAGAAGCATTTAATGCATAAGTTCGAAATTTATTGGGGGTAAATGGTCTTGAAAGAGTATGACATATGTATTTTAAGAAACTTGCGAGTTAAGTCCGAAATCGGTAATTTTCCAAATTTATATTCTTTAAAGTCTTATAAAAAGGTCCCAACAACCACAACATTACCATTACTCTAGTTCCAAAAGTATATGTAACTTAAGTTGAATATGTTGTCACTTTCTATTACCACGAGTGTTAAAAAATAAACATGCAGGGAATTTGGTAAAACTGTCTTGCATAATCCAAAAACATTATATTCCTGCTTAAATTTCAGAAAACTAATAAGGACTGTATTGAATTTAAAAACGACATAAGAAAATGTTAAAATGTTTGTCTACTATACAATAAAGAAATAATCCTTAAAATATAAACATTTTGACTGATAGCCCATTAACAAATTCATGCAAAATAAGTTAAGTTTAAAAAATTTAAATCACACACATTAAAAAAATCCCTCCCTATATCATCCTCCTCAATCAGTAGATCCGGCACCTAATTTTTTTTGTTCCCTAAGCTAAAACGGTTGCTCTCAGTCGAATGTTGCTATAAAACCACCAAAAAGTTTCGTCTAAAAACTTTAACGAAACGATGTTTTCATTCTCAACTTACTATTGCTCTAAACTAGAGTAGCCCGTTGGAAAA
The DNA here is from genome assembly GCA_947310385.1 of Nephrotoma appendiculata. Taxonomy (NCBI): domain Eukaryota; kingdom Metazoa; phylum Arthropoda; class Insecta; order Diptera; family Tipulidae; genus Nephrotoma; species Nephrotoma appendiculata. The sequence goes on from OX371224.1 coordinate 273,185,132, forward strand.
CCTATAATTCCTTTTCCTAAAAAAGTCTTTAGACATTATCACTCAAGTTGATGCTGATTGTAAGAAAAATATTGGGATACGACTGTGGAATGATTATTGTCGATTTGAAAAATTATATTTTATTTTAATTGTACCACCCTGCATTGCCACGTAGTGTTATAAAAGGATAGAAACTATGGATTTTTTAAATCACTCAAATATTTTTTTGTTACCTTATCAAGTTTAATCTATTATTGTTAAAAATATAAATTCTCAGAAAAATGTTCAACATATAAAATTTTCCTGCTGCTCTATGAATGGACAATAAATCCTTAAAAGCAGGATATTTCAGAAAGTTTTAAGTAACTTAAAAAAACTTTCAAACAAAACAAAAATAGATGAATATTTTTGTTTTTCCTATTCTATTAAATTAGTAACGCAATCTAAATGAGATTTACGATTCTTTAATCCTTCTGCTAATGGACTCATGCTAGCAGACGTGGGAGGGAATTAATGTTGACCTAAATATAAAATTTTCTTAGAAATGTCATTTTCTATTTTTTTTTTTTTTATAGAATTTGACCATTGGTAACGCGATGATGTCGCAACAACAAAATCACGAAATGGGTTATTTTGAATCACAATGAAATCAAAAACAGAACTTAGTATGTTCTTTCTTCCTGGGATGATGTACTTAAGAAAACTTTTAAAATTGGAAAAGCGTTATTATGATGACCAAAATATTAGTAGCAGTGAACATCATCCACAATGTACGCGTATATAAAGAAAAGCTTGCCAATCTATATAGTTACTGATTTACATTAAAGCTGAATGGTTTTTTGTTGTTATTTATTTGCATACTCGTATGTAAGAAGCATAACTTTTGCGCATTTACTTATTACATGTATTTCAACATTAATTCAGATCTGTTGAAAATTAATTTATTTCTTTATATTTTTGAACATATATATTGATATCGTTTGTGTATGCCTCAATAAGCGATGCACATACGATAAAATAAACTGTAATATCGTAACGATACACATTATATGGTATTATTTTATTTTATGGTTTCGTACGATGATGCGTTCAAAGTCATTATCATTATTTATCGGGATTACTACAATATTTTAACGTATTGTGTTTCGAGCATTAGCTTAATTCCGCATGGGATTTATTAATAATTAATTGAAAAATCAATAAGAACATCATAATTATATATCATGTACCGAATGGGAATTAACATTAATTAAAAATTTCTCTATACGAGTATAATACAATAACAAAGTTTAAATGTAGCTAAAAAATAATTACTTATTATGTTCAATTTTTCTCACACCCACCCACCGCCAATACAAATGATTTCTATTTTTTATTTAAGACAAATAAATTACAGAAAATGAAATTTATTTTAATTTTATGTCGTGCGCCTATCAATATAAAACTAAAACGGACAGGATTTGAATATTGAAATTTTATAAATGTTTTTGCTTTAATTTCTATAAAAAAGAAATGAAAATTCAAATTGTTTACTGTCTGGTGTGTGATGTCTGTGTATAAAATTAACCCACGTACAATGCAATTAATTGATTAATAATATTTAAACAGCATAATTATCATAATAAATGCGATTTCATTGGAAAATGTTTTAGGGGTACGCAGTGTTCAAATTATTGCAACGTTGGCGTAATTATTTTTAATTTTACGAATCATGTTTTAAAATATATAAGAAAATTATTGTCAGACTCATTTCGGGAAATTCAACTTTTCAATATTTGGTTGCTGTCACCATCTATAAGACTTGTTTCACTATTAACACAATGTTAATTTTTTTTTGAGACGATTATAAAAAACTTTACGAAGCTTTACTCGAAAAAGAAAACTTTAAAAACTTTTAGGTAAAATTAGATTTCTTGTTACGTTTTCTATAAATTTTTGAAAATTTTTTTTAAATTTTTTCCTGCTACGATATCGCTTTATTCATACCTTAATACATAGAATTACCTATAATTGTGATAATTTTCTCAAATGTAACGTATATTGGTCATCTGAACATGGTTTGAAAATTTAGAAGTTTTAAATTCGTCTGTACGAGTATTAATTAGCGTATTTAAGATTTTTTCGACTTTTAGTCAAAATATTATTTTTAATGAAATTCAAAATGTTTGCGATTTTTTTTAAGTCATTGGAAACATAGAGGTCATTTACAACCATTTTTCCAATGATTTGAGAAGAGAGCCATATCGATTAATAATAAAAGCATGCAGGTTCTTATTTAAAGGACGCAGTTTCAAAGGCAGTTGAAGAAGAATCATCTATATCAAACGTTTCTTACGCTAATTCAAAAATACAATTTAATAATAATTACCGCAATTCCTTTACAAATGATCGTCCAAAGTGTCAGTTATATTCACGTCAGTTAGCTAAATACTGCTATTTGTTTACTAAACCTAACTAAAATAACAATATTATTAATTCCAATTCTACAAATCAACTACCATTAACAAATTCAAATTTAAATTACAATAAAAAAATTCTGTCAATCGCCATTATTAAAATACTGAATTTTCGCACAATTACCGCACTCTTAAATGTAATTATTGCAAGAACATTGGTCATAATATATTTGATTATATAGAAAACGTGGATTTAATAATAATAAATCAGTTAAATTTCAAAATATTAGCACCAATTCGAAACAGGAAAACCATACATCAACTAGTTCGTTAAACTGAAATCAATCCAACCAATCAAATGTAGTGGTTCGGGCTTCCGAAGTATAAATCTACATTTATATCAAAATATTTTGAATACTAGTTCTAATGTTTCTAGTTCCGCAAATGTAAATTACAATAATTGATCTATTTCAAATCAAACTTTGGTCTCTTTCGTTAGATATTCTAAACTCTAACATGAAACAGTTTCTACTGGACACTGGCTTAGACATTTGTATAATTAAACGAGAAAGCACCCATGTGCTATCTAAATGAAACTTGTAACAGCAAAGGAATCCCTTCAGATCGCATTTTAACCTTAGCGTTATACCCTGCAATATTATGATTTCTAAATAATAAATGAATTTTTCTAAACTTTCAAATTGTCCCAAATAATTTCCCAATCTCTTATGCTGGAATTACTGATAGAAATTATTTTGGAAATTAATAAATGTAAAATTGATCATACTGAAAAAACTGTTAAGATTCTATCCGGAAATAAATCATATATTTCAATTCCATTTTGTTGCATTCCTACAGGCCATGAATTTATCAATTCAATTTCTATCACAATTCCTGCTAGAGTAGAATCTATTGTTAAATTACCTGTCTCTAAAAATTTCGACAGACGTTATTTCTGTTCAGCAAAACAAGTTTCACCTGGAGTTTCTATGGCAAGTGCTGTAGTAAATCCTAAACATTCATGTATCCCATTGAGCATTTTAAACACCAATGATAAAGTCATAATCAATTCAATTTGAACTTTTATTCAAGTTTGATGTTTTTAGTTTAATAAATATTTTAAATTCAATTGAAAATTCAAACCGATTTAAATTAATAGAATTAAATATCAATACCAATCACTTAAATGAAAAAAAAAAAATCTTAAAATTTACATTTTTCATCTTCCGGGCGGCAACTAGTGCAACATTTCGCGAAATTCATTTGTACCCAAACTCTCGTCCAGTAGATATAAAAAATTATCGACTAACAGAATCTTTAAAAAATGAAATGAGAAAACAGCTAAATGTAATGTTAGAAAATAAACTCATCGAACCGTGTTCAAGTCCGTACAACTCACCTCTTCGCGATTAATAAACGAGGTTCTAAGTGGATTAAATAAGAATAAATGATTTACCTATCTCGATGACGTGGTAATTTATGGATATGACTTAGAGGACCATAATAAAAAATTGACTAGTGTCTTTCTTAAAACTATAATCTAAAGTTACAACCAAGAAAGTGGAACTTTTTACTAACTGAAGGACTTATCTGTGGCATGTCGTTTCAAATCGCGGTGCTAAGCCTGATCCAACCAAAATAGAAGAAAAATCAATATTTTCCCATTCCTTTCAATCAAAAGCAGATCAAATCATTTTTAGGACTCACCGGCTACTATCGTATAAATTTATCGAGTAGTATACTTTAAGCTTGCTGAATCTCTTAATAAATAGTTAAGTAAGGACGTTGTTTTCTCTTTTGATATGTGATAATTACTTCCATTCATTCACACAAAAGCTTATTTTGCCACCTATTTTGATTTATCCCAATTTCAGTGAAAATTTTATCGTAACGACTGAAGCAAGTGAGTTTGCAATTGGTGGTATATTATTTAAAAGTTCAAAATCGCAATTAATCGATCGGCTATAGCCGTCATTTGTCTATATATCACCAAAAAAACGGACGGCTATAGCCGTCATTTGTTTCTGTAGGTGGAAATATATAGAAAAAATGATGTGATGAGCAAATGACGGCTGTAGCCGTCGAGAGTTTTCATGGGAAAACTGTGAAAAAATGTGATAATTTTCACTTCCAAACATATAAATGACGCTCAATTTCATATGGCAGTCATAAACAATTGAAAAACCAAAAGTGTGTTTCTGAGCACGGTCGTCAATTAAAAAGTGTGCGGCAATGGGTTAATTAATAATTTAATTAATTAAGTTTATTCAAATTATTTAATTTGTTTAACTTATTTAATTTATTTAATTTTTTTAATTTATTAAATTTATTTAATTTATTAAATTTATTTAATTTATTTAATTTATTTAATTTATTTAATTTATTTAATTTATTTAATTTATTTAATTTATTTAATTTATTTAATTTATTTAATTTATTTAATTTAATTAATTTATTTAATTTTTTTAATTTATGTAATTTATTTAATTTTTTAATATTTTAATTTGTTTAATTATTCTAATTTATTTAATTTATTTAACTTATTTAATTTATTTTATTTTTTTTATTTTATGTAATTTATTTAATTTATTTAGGTAATTTATGTAATTTAATCAATTTTTTAACTTATGTAATTTATTTAATTTTTTAATTTATTTAAATATTTAATTTATTTCTATATTTATTTTTATAATTTATTTTTATTTATCAAATTTATTTATTTTATTTAACTTATTCAATTTATTTAATTTATGTAATTTATTTAACTTATTAAACTTATTTAATTTATATAATTTATTTAATTTATTACTATATTTATTTTTATAATTTATTTTAACTTATCAAATCTATTTAATTTATCTAATTTATATAATTTATTTAATTTGTTAAATTTATTTAGTTTGTTTGATTTTATTTAATTTATTTAATTTATTTAGGTAATTTATTTATTTTTTAATTTATGTAATTTATTTAATTTTTTAATTTATTTAATTTATTAAAATATATAATTTATTTCTATATTTATTTTTATAATTTATTTTAATTTATTTAATTTATTTAATTTATTTAATTTATTTAATTTATTTAATTTATTTAATTTATTTAATTTATTTAATTTATTTATTTAATTTATTTATTTATTTAATTAATTTATTTATTTAATTTATTTAATTTATTTAATTTATTTAATTTATTTAATTTATTTAATTTATTTAATTTATTTAACTTATTCTATTTATTTAATTTATTTAATTTATTTCTACCTTTATTTTTATAATGTATTTTAATTTATTAAATTTATTTCTACCTTTATTTTTATAGTTTATTTCTATATTTATTTTTATAATTTATTTTAATTTATAAAATTTTTTAATTTATTTAGTTTATTTAATTTATTTTATTTATTTAGTTTATTTAGTTTATTTAATTTATTTAATTTATTTAATTTTTTTATTTTATGTAATTTATTTAATTTATTTAATTTTTTAATTTATGTGATTTATTTAATTTTTTAATTTATTTAAATATTTAATTTATTTCTATATTTATTTTTATAGTTTATTTTAATTTATCAAATTTATTTGATTAATTAAATTTATAAAATTTATTAAATTTATTAAATTTCTTTAATTTATTTAATTTCTTTAATTTATTTAATTTGTGTAATTTTTTTAATTTATTTAATTCATTTCATTTATTTAACTTATCAATTTATTTAATTTATTTAATTTAATTTAATTTATTTATTAAATTAATTTATTTATTTAATTTATTTAATTTATTTAACTTATTCTATTTATTTAATTTATTTAATTTATTTCTACCTTTAATTTTATAATGTATTTTAATAAGTGTGTGAAGTTATCCAAGTTTTTCATCCCAGGAAAAATAAAAATATTTATCAGGTAACACTAATTTCATCCCATACCAGGATTTTTAAACTCATCCCATCCCAGGATTTTTAAATCATACAATTATTTAGAAATGTTATATTTGTTAAATTTAGCGAAAATTTTAGATTATCACTATGCTCATTTTCATATGGCCCTCCATAAAAAAAATTGGAAGAAAATACTCAACAAATAAATTAATAATTCTCTGAAACCTAAGGATTGCCTAAAGATTTGACTTTTGATTTTGACTCTTCATGATGTCCACTAACTCTGATAAAAATTTGGATATCAGCCGTATGTTAGCATTTTCGCTATATGCTAATTTGCATATGACCATCCATATGAAATTTGAAGAAAATACTCAACAAATAAATTAATAATTCTCTCAAACCTGTGGAGTGCCTAAAGATTTGACTTTTGATTTTGACTCGTCATGATGTCCAATAACTCTGATAAAAATTTGGATATCAGCCGTATGTTAGCATTTTCGCTATATGCTAATTTGCATATGACCATCCATATGAAATTTGAAGAAAATACTCAACAAATAAATTAATAATTCTCTCAAACCTATGGAGTGCCTAAAAATTTGACTTTTGATTTTGACTCGTCATGATGTCCACTAACTCTGATAAAAATTTGGATATCAGCCGTATGTTAGCATTTTCGCTATATGCTAATTTGCATATGACCATCCATATGAAATTTGAAGAAAATACTCAACAAATAAATTAATAATTCTCTCAAACCTATGGAGTGCCTAAAGATTTGACTTTTGATTTTGACTCGTCATGATGTCCAATAACTCTGATAAAAATTTGGATATCAGCCGTATGTTAGCATTTTCGCTATATGCTAATTTGCATATGACCATCCATATGAAATTTGAAGAAAATACTCAACAAATAAATTAATAATTCTCTCAAACCTATGGAGTGCCTAAAGATTTGACTTTTGATTTTGACTCGTCATGATGTCCAATAACTCTGATAAAAATTTGGATATCAGCCGTATGTTAGCATTTTCGCTATATGCTAATTTGCATATGACCATCCATATGAAATTTGAAGAAAATACTCAACAAATAAATTAATAATTCTCTCAAACCTATGGAGTGCCTAAAGATTTGACTTTTGATTTTGACTCGTCATGATGTCCACTAACTCTGATAAAAATTTGGATATCAGCCGTATGTTAGCATTTTCGCTATATGCTAATTTGCATATGACCATCCATATGAAATTTGAAGAAAATACTCAACAAATAAACTAATAATTCTCTCAAACCTATGGAGTGCCTAAAGATTTGACTTTTGATTTTGACTCGTCATGATGTCCACTAACTCTGATAAAAATTTGGATATCAGCCGTATGTTAGCATTTTCGCTATATGCTAATTTGCATATGACCATCCATATGAAATTTGAAGAAAATACTCAACAAATAAATTAATAATTCTCTGAAACCTATGGAGTGCCTAAAGATTTGACTTTTGATTTTGACTCGTCATGATGTCCAATAACTCTGATAAAAATTTGGATATCAGCCGTATGTTAGCATTTTCGCTATATGCTAATTTGCATATGACCATCCATATGAAATTTGAAGAAAATACTCAACAAATAAATTAATAATTCTCTCAAACCTATGGAGTGCCTAAAAATTTGACTTTTGATTTTGACTCGTCATGATGTCCACTAACTCTGATAAAAATTTGGATATCAGCCGTATGTTAGCATTTTCGCTATATGCTAATTTGCATATGACCATCCATATGAAATTTGAAGAAAATACTCAACAAATAAATTAATAATTCTCTCAAACCTATGGAGTGCCTAAAGATTTGACTTTTGATTTTGACTCGTCATGATGTCCAATAACTCTGATAAAAATTTGGATATCAGCCGTATGTTAGCATTTTCGCTATATGCTAATTTGCATATGACCATCCATATGAAATTTGAAGAAAATACTCAACAAATAAATTAATAATTCTCTCAAACCTATGGAGTGCCTAAAGATTTGACTTTTGATTTTGACTCGTCATGATGTCCACTAACTCTGATAAAAATTTGGATATCAGCCGTATGTTAGCATTTTCGCTATATGCTAATTTGCATATGACCATCCATATGAAATTTGAAGAAAATACTCAACAAATAAACTAATAATTCTCTCAAACCTATGGAGTGCCTAAAGATTTGACTTTTGATTTTGACTCGTCATGATGTCCACTAACTCTGATAAAAATTTGAATATCAGCCGTATGTTAGCATTTTCGCTATATGCTAATTTGCATATGACCATCCATATGAAATTTGAAGAAAATACTCAACAAATAAATTAATAATTCTCTCAAACCTATGGAGTGCCTAAAGATTTGACTTTTGATTTTGACTCGTCATGATGTCCAATAACTCTGATAAAAATTTGGATATCAGCCGTATGTTAGCATTTTCGCTATATGCTAATTTGCATATGACCATCCATATGAAATTTGAAGAAAATACTCAACAAATAAATTAATAATTCTCTCAAACCTATGGAGTGCCTAAAAATTTGACTTTTGATTTTGACTCGTCATGATGTCCACTAACTCTGATAAAAAGTTGGATATCAGCCGTATGTTAGCATTTTCGCTATATGCTAATTTGCATATGACCATCCATATGAAATTTGAAGAAAATACTCAACAAATAAATTAATAATTCTCTCAAACCTATGGAGTGCCTAAAGATTTGACTTTTGATTTTGACTCGTCATGATGTCCAATAACTCTGATAAAAATTTGGATATCAGCCGTATGTTAGCATTTTCGCTATATGCTAATTTGCATATGACCATCCATATGAAATTTGAAGAAAATACTCAACAAATAAATTAATAATTCTCTCAAACCTATGGAGTGCCTAAAGATTTGACTTTTGATTTTGACTCGTTATGATGTCCACTAACTCTGATAAAAATTTGAATATCAGCCGTATGTTAGCATTTTCGCTATATGCTAATTTGCATATGACCATCCATATGAAATTTGAAGAAAATACTCAACAAATAAATTAATAATTCTCTCAAACCTATGGAGTGCCTAAAGATTTGACTTTTGATTTTGACTCGTCATGATGTCCAATAACTCTGATAAAAATTTGGATATCAGCCGTATGTTAGCATTTTCGCTATATGCTAATTTGCATATGACCATCCATATGAAATTTAAAGAAAATACTCAACAAATAAATTAATAATTCTCTCAAACCTATGGAGTGCCTAAAAATTTGACTTTTGATTTTGACTCGTCATGATGTCCACTAACTCTGATAAAAATTTGGATATCAGCCGTATGTTAGCATTTTCGCTATATGCTAATTTGCATATGACCATCCATATGAAATTTGAAGAAAATACTCAACAAATAAATTAATAATTCTCTCAAACCTATGGAGTGCCTAAAGATTTGACTTTTGATTTTGACTCGTCATGATGTCCAATAACTCTGATAAAAATTTGGATATCAGCCGTATGTTAGCATTTTCGCTATATGCTAATTTGCATATGACCATCCATATGAAATTTGAAGAAAATACTCAACAAATAAATTAATAATTCTCTCAAACCTATGGAGTGCCTAAAGATTTGACTTTTGATTTTGACTCGTCATGATGTCCACTAACTCTGATAAAAATTTGGATATCAGCCGTATGTTAGCATTTTCGCTATATGCTAATTTGCATATGACCATCCATATGAAATTTGAAGAAAATACTCAACAAATAAACTAATAATTCTCTCAAACCTATGGAGTGCCTAAAGATTTGACTTTTGATTTTGACTCGTCATGATGTCCACTAACTCTGATAAAAATTTGGATATCAGCCGTATGTTAGCATTTTCGCTATATGCTAATTTGCATATGACCATCCATATGAAATTTGAAGAAAATACTGAACAAATAAATTAATAATTCTCTCAAACCTATGGAGTGCCTAAAGATTTGACTTTTGATTTTGACTCGTCATGATGTCCACTAACTCTGATAAAAATTTGGATATCAGCCGTATGTTAGCATTTTCGCTATATGCTAATTTGCATATGACCATCCATATGAAATTTGAAGAAAATACTCAACAAATAAATTAATAATTCTCTCAAACCTATGGAGTGCCTAAAGATTTGACTTTTGATTTTGACTCGTCATGATGTCCACTAACTCTGATAAAGATTTGGATATCAGTCGTATGTTAGCATTTTCGCTATATGCTAATTTGCATATGACCATCCATATGAAATTTGAAGAAAATACTCAACAAATAAATTAATAATTCTCTCGAACCTATGGAGTGCCTAAAAATTTGACTTTTGATTTTGACTCATCATGATGTCCACTAACTCTGATAAAAATTTGGATATCAGCCGTATGTTAGCATTTTCGCTATATGCTAATTTGCATATGACCATCCATATGAAATTTGAAGAAAATACTCAACAAATAAATTAATAATTCTCTCAAACCTATGGAGTGCCTAAAGATTTGACTTTTGATTTTGACTCGTCATGATGTCCACTAACTCTGATAAAAATTTGGATATCAGCCGTATGTTAGCATTTTCGCTATATGCTAATTTGCATATGACCATCCATATGAAATTTGAAGAAAATACTCAACAAATAAATTAATAATTCTCTCAAACCTATGGAGTGCCTAAAGATTTGACTTTTGATTTTGACTCGTCATGATGTCCACTAACTCTGATAAAAATTTGGATATCAGCCGTATGTTAGCATTTTCGCTATATGCTAATTTGCATATGACCATCCATATGAAATTTGAAGAAAATACTCAACAAATAAATTAATAATTCTCTCAAACCTATGGAGTGCCTAAAGATTTGACTTTTGATTTTGACTCGTCATGATGTCCACTAACTCTGATAAAAATTTGGATATCAGCCGTATGTTAGCATTTTCGCTATATGCTAATTTGCATATGACCATCCATATGAAATTTGAAGAAAATACTCAACAAATAAATTAATAATTCTCTCAAACCTATGGAGTGCCTAAAGATTTGACTTTTGATTTTGACTCGTCATGATGTCCAATAACTCTGATAAAAATTTGGATATCAGCCGGTATGTTAGCATTTTCGCTATATGTTGATTTGCATATGACCATCCATATGAAATTTAAAGAAAATACTCAACAAATAAATTAATAATTCTCTCAAACCTATGGAGTGCCTAAAGATTTGACTTTTGAGCTTGACTCGTCATAATGTCCACTAACTCTGATAAAAATTTGGATATCAGCCGTATGTTAGCATTTTCGCTATATGCTAATTTGCATATGACCATCCATATGAAATTTGAAGAAAATACTCAACAAATAAATTAATAATTCTCTCAAACCTATGGAGTGCCTAAAGATTTGACTTTTGATTTTGACTCGTCATGATGTCCACTAACTCTGATAAAAATTTGGATATCAGCCGTATGTTAGCATTTTCGCTATATGCTAATTTGCATATGACCATCCATATGAAATTTGAAGAAAATACTGAACAAATAAATTAATAATTCTCTCAAACCTATGGAGTGCCTAAAGATTTGACTTTTGATTTTGACTCGTCATGATGTCCAATAACTCTGATAAAAATTTGGATATCAGCCGGTATGTTAGCATTTTCGTTATATGTTGATTTGCATATGACCATCCATATGAAATTTGAAGAAAATACTCAACAAATAAATTAATAATTCTCTCAAACCTATGGAGTGCCTAAAGATTTGACTTTTGATTTTGACTCGTCATGATGTCCACTAACTCTGATAAAAATTTGGATATCAGCCGTATGTTAGCATTTTCGCTATATGCTAATTTGCATATGACCATCCATATGAAATTTGAAGAAAATACTCAACAAATAAATTAATAATTCTCTCAAACCTATGGAGTGCCTAAAAATTTGACTTTTGATTTTGACTCGTCATGATGTCCACTAACTCTGATAAAAATTTGGATATCAGCCGTATGTTAGCATTTTCGCTATATGCTAATTTGCATATGACCATCCATATGAAATTTGAAGAAAATACTCAACAAATAAATTAATAATTCTCTCAAACCTATGGAGTGCCTAAAGATTTGACTTTTGATTTTGACTCGTCATGATGTCCACTAACTCTGATAAAAATTTGGATATCAGCCGTATGTTAGCATTTTCGCTATATGCTAATTTGCATATGACCATCCATATGAAATTTGAAGAAAATACTCAACAAATAAATTAATAATTCTCTCAAACCTATGGAGTGCCTAAAGATTTGACTTTTGATTTTGACTCGTCATGATGTCCAATAACTCTGATAAAAATTTGGATATCAGCCGTATGTTAGCATTTTCGCTATATGCTAATTTGCATATGACCATCCATATGAAATTTGAAGAAAATACTCAACAAATAAATTAATAATTCTCTCAAACCTATGGAGTGCCTAAAGATTTGACTTTTGATTTTGACTCGTCATGATGTCCAATAACTCTGATAAAAATTTGGATATCAGCCGGTATGTTAGCATTTTCGCTATATGTTGATTTGCATATGACCATCCATATGAAATTTGAAGAAAATACTCAACAAATAAATTAATAATTCTCTCAAACCTATGGAGTGCCTAAAGATTTGACTTTTGATTTTGACTCGTCATGATGTCCAATAACTCTGATAAAAATTTGGATATCAGCCGGTATGTTAGCATTTTCGCTATATGTTGATTTGCATATGACCATCCATATGAAATTTGAAGAAAATACTCAACAAATAAATTAATAATTCTCTCAAACCTATGGAGTGCCTAAAGATTTGACTTTTGATTTTGACTCGTCATGATGTCCACTAACTCTGATAAAAATTTGGATATCAGCCGTATGTTAGCATTTTCGCTATATGCTAATTTGCATATGACCATCCATATGAAATTTGAAGAAAATACTCAACAAATAAATTAATAATTCTCTCAAACCTATGGAGTGCCTAAAGATTTGACTTTTGATTTTGACTCGTCATGATGTCCACTAACTCTGATAAAAATTTGGATATCAGCCGTATGTTAGCATTTTCGCTATATGCTAATTTGCATATGACCATCCATATGAAATTTGAAGAAAATACTGAACAAATAAATTAATAATTCTCTCAAACCTATGGAGTGCCTAAAGATTTGACTTTTGATTTTGACTCGTCATGATGTCCACTAACTCTGATAAAAATTTGGATATCAGCCGTATGTTAGGCTAATTTGCATATGACCATCCATATGAAATTTGAAGAAAATACTCAACAAATAAATTAATAATTCTCTCAAACCTATGGAGTGCCTAAAAATTTGACTTTTGATTTTGACTCGTCATGATGTCCACTAACTCTGATAAAAATTTGGATATCAGCCGTATGTTAGCATTTTCGCTATATGCTAATTTGCATATGACCATCCATATGAAATTTGAAGAAAATACTCAACAAATAAATTAATAATTCTCTCAAACCTATGGAGTGCCTAAAGATTTGACTTTTGATTTTGACTCGTCATGATGTCCACTAACTCTGATAAAAATTTGGATATCAGCCGTATGTTAGCATTTTCGCTATATGCTATTTTTGCATATGACCATCCATATGAAATTTGAAGAAAATACTCAACAAATAAATTAATAATTCTCTCAAACCTATGGAGTGCCTAAAGATTTGACTTTTGATTTTGACTCGTCATGCAAATGAGCATATAGCGAAAATGCTAACATACGGCTGATATCCAAATTTTTATCAGAGTTAGTGGACATCATGACGAGTCAAAATCAAAAGTCAAATCTTTAGGCACTCCATAGGTTTGAGAGAATTATTAATTTATTTGTTGAGTATTTTCTTCAAATTTTTTTTATGGATGGCCATATGAAAATGAGCATAGTGATAATCTAAAATTTTCGCTAAATTTAACAAATATAACATTTCTAAATAATTGTACGATTTAAAAATCCTGGGATGGGATGAGTTTAAAAATCCTGGGATGGGATGAAATTAGTGTTACCTGATAAACATTTTTATTTTTCCTGGGATGAAAAACTGGGATAACTTCACACACTTTATTTTAATTTATAAAATTTATTTAATTTATATAAGTTATTTAATTTATTTAACTTTTTCAATTTATTTAACTTATTTAATTTATTTTATTTATTTAACTTATTTAATTTCTTTCTTTTATGTAATTAATTTAATTTATTTATTTAATTTTTTAATTTATGAAATTTATTTATTTTTTTTTTAATTTAGATAAAAATTTAATTATTATACAAATATAATTTATTTCAATTTATCAAATTTATTTAATTTATTTACTCTATTTAATTTATGTAATTTATTTAATTTATTTAACTTATTCAAATTATTTAATTTTTTAATTTATTTAATCTAGTAAAATATTTAATTTATTTCTGTATTTATTTTTATAATTTATTTAATTTATTTAGTTTATTTAATTTATTTAACTTATTCAATTTGTTTAATTTATTTAATTTTTTTATTTTAGGTAATTTATTTAGGTAATTTATTTAATTTTTTAATTTATGTGATTTATTTAATTTTTTAATTTATTTAAATATTTAATTTATTTCTATATTTATTTTTATAATTTATTTTAATTTATCAAATGTATTTAATTTATTTTATTTATTTAACTTATTCAATTTATTTAATTTATTAATTTTATTTCTACCTTTATTTTTATAATGTATTTTAATTTATAAAATTTATTTTATTTATATAATTTCTTTAATTTATTTAACTTATTCAATTTATTTAACTTATTTAATTTATTTTATTTATTTAATTTTTTTATTTTATGTAATTTATTTAATTTTTTAATTTATGTAATTTATTTAATTTATTTGATTTTTTAATCCATTTAATTTAATAAAATATTTAATTTATTTCTATATTTATTTTTATAATTTACTTTAATTTATAAAATTTATTTTATTTATTTTATTTATTTAATTTATTAAGTTTATTTAATTTGATAAATTTAATAAATTTATTAAATTTATTAAATTTATTAAATTTATTAAATTTATTTAATTTAATTTTATTTATTTAATTATTTTTTTGTAATTTATTTAACTTGTGTAACGTATTCAATTTATTTAATTTATTTATATATTTTTTTTTATAATTTATTTTAATTTTTAAAATCTACTTAATTTATTTAAGTAATTTATTTAATTTTTTTATTTATGTAATTTATTTAATTTATTTAATTTTTTAATTTATTTAATTTAGTAAAATATTTAATTTATTTCTATATTTATTTTTATAATTTATTTTAATTTATAAAATTTATTTAATTTATTTAATTTAATTTATTTATTTAGATTATTTTATTTATTTTATTTATTTAATTTATTTAGTTTATTTAATTTATTTACTTTATTTAATTTATTTAGTTTAATTAATTTAAATTAATTAATTTATTTAATTTATTTATTTATTTAATTTATTTAATTTATTTAATTTATTTAATTTATTTAATTTATTTAATTTATTTAATTTATTTAATTTATTTAATTTATTTAATTTATTTAATTTATTTAATTTATTTAATTTATTTAATTTATTTAATTTATTTAATTTGTTTAATTTATTTAATATAAATTAAACTAAATAAAAATATATATTATATTAACCGGACAAGTGTTGCAGTGGTTAAAGTTTCGGCACTTGAACCGGGAGGTACTGGGTTAGAATTCCATCAGATGCTAGATACAAATCGAATTTTCATAATCGATTATAATCGGTAATGTTAATAAACACAACTATGATGGAGTGCAGAATTCAGCGCCGAAACCGTCCATGTACAGGTTGACATGGAGCTTGCAAAGTGTATGTGGTAAACTGAAGTTGTGTGAGTAGGTGAACAGGTGAATGGGTTAATGATGTGGCGTGAATGCGTGGTATCATAATGGGCCAAAAAATGGCTTAAGTGTCAATCACTGCAACCTTACTTATATTATATTATTTTATATTACATTATATTATATTATATTATATTAAATTATATATTATATTATATTATATTATATTATATTATATTATATTATATTATATTATATTATATTATATTATATTATATTATATTATATTATATTATATTATATTATATTATATTATATTATATTATATTATATTATATTATATTATATTATATTATATTATATTATATTATATTATATTATATTATAGAAACACATCGTGAGTGACGTAAAAGAAAAATCTTGGCTGAAAAAATATTTGCCAATACTCACAGATCGATGAACAAACGTGTCATCAGAAAATCACAGGAAAGATAACGACGAATTATATAGACAAAATATAGAAGCTCCTGTTTGTGGACTAATATTGTCTTAAAAACATTTGACGACCGCGATTGGTTAAAAAATTTTCAAGTTGATATGGAGATATTTTGTGAAATATGTGATATTGTACGGGACGATTTAAAGCCAAAACCTGAAAAGTAAAAGCAAATTGAACCCATAAGCATCATGCGTGAATATCGAGTCATCGCAAATAACATGGGGGTTTGTATATATTTTACAAATTTACATTATAACATAATTTACATTATAACACATTTTTCTGTAGATAAGCAAACGTTCAGTGCATAAATCTGTTCGTCTATTTTCCAATTCCATTGGAATTCGAGAAGATCTGCCACATTCCGCAAGTTCTACTAGTAACTGATGGAATACATAGACCAATTTTGACAGCACAATAACAGCATGGTGATTTTATTAATAGGAAGGGTTGAACCACTTATAACGAGCAGATAGTGGCAGATGTTGATTATGTTAACCTAAAATCCTTAATAAAATTTTATAATACTAAATTTTAACATTTTCATTTAACAGAATACGGGATATCAGCTGTAAATATCCTGGAGCATCGCGTATAGATTTTTTCAACAAATAAACAGTTTGCTTCCTAAAGTAAGTATGAACTTGTAATACTGATTTAGAAATTGCAATTTCTTTGCGCATTATCTCAGATAATATATCAGTTCTCATTTTTTTATTTTTTTTTTTTTTACAACAAAACCAAAGTAATCAACGGATTGGACATAAACTATTTGATTTTGGGTGTTCCGGCCTATTCTCAACTTGATTGACTTCTGAAAGGCTAAAAAGGTATCTAGGGTCCCCTCCAAGAGTCATATGCATATATGAATTCTGCGCGAATAATCATAAAGCAAATTATTGTAAATTTGAAAAGCAGATGGCGCATTTTGAACAAAAATTAAATGAAATGGATTACAAATTCATTCCAAAATTAAGATCTACATTGAGTTACTTGTATATTATTACAGAAAACTAATGAAAGAATTATAAAATACAGGTAGTTATTGTTTGTTGAATGCTTCATAAAATCGTTGATAGCAAGAGAAACGCTTTGTGATTATACCATCCATGCTGCAAACGATACTCCAAGCTTAGACCAGCCCAAAAATTCAGAATATAGCACATTGTTTAACCACCACTAATACACAGGGTGAAGCTGTGAGGAATACAAAAAGGTCTATTACAGATTCACTTCCACTTAGAAAATCAATTATTAGTAATAAAAAATAAATTTTACCCCTAGTTATAAAACAAGAAATTCATTAAACATAAACTTAAAAACATAAAAAAATTGTTTTAATTTAAAACATTTCATAAATATCCAATAATTATTGAAAATTTCATAGATCATCGATGTACTCCTCAGAAAGATAATTAGAATATTCTTCACTAGTGGAAGGTGTCGATGTTCGAGTATCAAATTTATAGTTTGTGCTTGTTGCACCATCATCGATTCCCTTATTGCTTGTAACTCTTTTAAAAAACCGTCAAAGCGCCTGTCAGATCTGTCTTCTGTTTCTTGATTCATTGCTCAAATTCCTTTAACATATGATCTTGCTAATCTCTAAACTCTTTCATTATATTGTCTCTTCAAGCCTTTTTCCTCTTGTTTGTCAACATCGTTTTAATAGTGAAGATCCATGTGTGTCAGAAGAATTCAAAGATTCATGATTTATAATGCATGGATCTGTATTCGCCGAATCAATATCATTTGTGGATTGGCGTGAAATAATGCCACATCTAGGCCTTGCTCCTTTGGTACTGTAAATTTTTTGCGTCTACTCCATAGCTGAGTCATTTCACTGTTGCAAATGGTATTTATTTTACATCCCGCACCGCTTTTTCTTTTCACACTTATCGGCTCTGTACTTTTTGCGTGAGTAAGAGAATGGTTGTTTGAGTGCGTGAACGGAAAGGAGGGTATTAATTGACCTTAAAAGGACCTTAAATCCATTGGATAATTAATACTTTCTTTTTTGAAAAAAAAACTCTCGAAATTCCTTCCATTTTTTATAATTTGAAAGACTTCAATATTTATTTATATTTCATATTCCCAAACAAAACATTTGTTTAACTGTCATTTGAAAAAACTACAAAATTAAAGTATTATAATACTTATTTCATAGCTATTATACGTTAATAGCAAAATAGTACGCGATAAAGTATGTAAGTATTTTAGGCTAAGTTTGAGTTTATACCAAACTTTTTTGGTGCATACTTTTTTCTACTGGTGTAAACGCGGTATAAATAAAATAAACATAGTGGACACGGTAATTTTCTGTAATTCGTAATGCATTTATTCCACTATATACAAAGAAATATATAGCACATCGGAATTACTTGAATGGGAATTGCACATCGAAAATTGTTTATAAGAATATGGAGTTCAACTGAATAAGGATGTAGTTGCTTCAACCCATGATGGCGCTAACGTTACGGTTAAATACTGAATGCTCATCGGAATAGTAAGTCAGTTCTGCTACAGTCATGCAATACATTTAGTAGTTATAAAGATAATATATAAAAACATGACTTGTAGATGAGGATGATGATGATAATGGAAGAGACGTTCACGTAGTTAATCTGCAATTCCACACTTTGATTCTTTCGTCGTCATTCTTTCCTCGCTTCCTTCCCCTTCACCTACAAACTCTTGTTAGTTTGTAGTTGAAGGGAAAGGAAACGAGGAAAGAATCAAAATGTGTAATTGCAGAATGAAAATGTCTACAACGATGGGAATTTCCTGTTCAACGAAATATTGGAACATAAAGACGGGCGTGACGTTTTTAACAAATAACAAATATATCATTGTATTAGTGTTAACACTGTTAACATAATTTCTTATAAGAATTTTGAATGGACATTTTTGAAAAAAAAAAACAGGCTTGAAAACGTTTAAGGGATTGTTATAATATACCATCAAATCAATGAAATAGTTTCAAGTGATAATAGCAAATAGACCCGTATACCATATATATAACGGTATCCCAAGTTCTCAACTTTAAAATAATTTTGTATAACATTTCTACTGTTTAAATAGTTTATATTTCAAATAATACCATAAGCGTCTCTAGAATTCTTCTAACTCGTCATCATGAGGTTACAATAGTTCTATGGAAAACACTACCTATTGGTCATGTCCCTGCGCTCTCCCCAATTTTCAATTTTGTATTTAGTTTGCATGGCATACCGATTTCACCTGCTTGAGTAGTTTATATGTCGCCTAAGATTATGAGGATCACCGGGATTTTTCAAACAAGTGAAATCGGTATGCCACCTAAATTGATATATTTGCAGATTATTACTTAGTACAAAGAGCTATTTGAACCTCCTGATAACAACTTAGAAGAATCCCTGAGATTCTCAAAATCTTAGTCGACATATAAACTTTTCAAGCAGGTAAATTGATATGCCATACAATTAAATAAAAAATTTAAAATTGGGAAGACCGGAGAGACATGACAAATAGACAGTTTAAGTCTATCGCTTTTTTCTTGGTCAGCACATCTTAGAATAATCCTTGGTACCTTTTTGTGAAAAGTCAAAATTTAGATTAGTTAAACTTTTGTAATCTGAAGATAATGGAAGTTATTAGTTGTAAAAAGAAGTTAGGGATTACACTTCTTATCTATTTCTGATTTTATATATCTTTCTCATTAAAAAATATGTTTTAACAGTGTAACACTATACACAAAAGAAGTTTAATAATCCAATTGGAATCATATACGTATACTTGTTAATTTTTTGTTAGAAACTTCACTGTCTCATATAAAGCCTTTTCTCTAACCTCAAACATCAAGCCCAGCATTAGATAAGATGCGACAAAAAATAAGATTTTTTAAGAAATTAGGATTTTTATCAAGCGATATTTTATCAAAGTATGTAGTGCAACAAGAGGGAAAAAATCTTGAACTAATTTTGAACTGCAAACCACGCTGGAATACACTCATTTTTGCAGTTAATTGATTTTTAAAGTTAATTAACTGTATTTAATCACCATTAAAGGTTGAACTCACCATGAAGGTTGCAGTTGAAGTACTAAGTAAAGAAAATGCCTTTCTTATTTATTAACTGCTGAGGTTAATCTTATTTGTTATACATCCCTATATATGTATTTATAAAACTAAAATAAATTATTACGACCCCTTTCACAGGATATAATTGATCATTTACAAATTAAAGTTGAGGAACGACGAAAAAAAACACTTACTACCTTTATTATTATTCTTAAATCATGGTATAGGCATCCAAAAAAACGATTTTTTAAGTTATTCATCAAAAACAACAATAAAACTACTTGCTAAACAATTAATAAACAGACTAAATCCAGATCAAATCAAGAACGAAATATTGGAATCGGATAGCTCTAGCTCCAATTACGATTTTGAAAAATGAAACGAACCGTGATTTTGAAAAAAGCGTTCTACGATGAGTTACAGAATCCATAAATTTATTAACATAAACTAAATTTACCAAATTAACAGCTTCGAGTGCAAATATTGAAAAAGATCTCAAATTCGCCGAATTGAATAGATAAATGTAAACTTCACTTTATAATTGGACAATTTATATCAACCGTTCCTAACATTAAACCCTGCCTTAACGGCATGAAAAACCGCGATTCACTTCGTCCCGCGAGGTGTCGTGAACCTGCGAAAGATGTGTACGTCGTGGTTGGTTAACTGAAGGTTGGCTTTTAGTGATAACTTTTTGTTGTTTACTAAGAAATAGTTTTTAGAATCACAAAATAAAATTAGCTTTTTTACGATTTGAAACTAGCTGCACCACACATGATCTACTCTCATATACTTAGTCTAAAATTAAATTGGACAGCAGTATCTTGACGAAGATTCTAACTTCGATTTTACAGATAAAAATATTATTCTGTATAGAGAAAGTGAAACTCTAAAATTGTTGTGGAATCCGAAGATCATTAACATTATGTGCCTCTTTCAAATTTTCATCGTTTTAACTGTTATAAATATAATATCACTATTAAAACGATTTTAACTATACGTAAGCAATTATAAGGCGGCTTATATTTCTATTTATAGGATTAGCAAAACTGAAATGCTTCAATACAAAATCCAATTAATTTTTAATGATCATCATACTGAAAGTTTCAGTTCTTAGCAATATAAGTTTTATTCTTATGTAAAATAAAATTTATAGATTTTAAATATACCACAAAATAGCAATCACGCTTTTCTTAGAGATCAATATATTACTGTTATGAACTAAATAGTATTTGGCAAATGTTTCTTTTATATATAAGCATTTAAATAGTTAATTCACTTTCCATTTGCTTGTGGGAAAATCGTCTCGTCAACACTTAAGTGTTTTTTGTTTTTCACACGTTAAATTATATATTTACTTTTGTGCGGCACAGCTTTTAAAATCTCATTACTTAAAGCCGGCATAATCTTTATTTACGTAATCCATATTCATATTCAATTTCAAGTTCAATTCCGTCAAGACGCGGATTAAACAATATGAAAATTGATTATATATGAAAGTATAAGCGGATTTAATTTTATTAATTAATTAATAAATTTCTATTTCAATTTATATGAGTAATTAAATTATCCATCATGTGGTTGACGTTCTTGCGTAAATTTGGAAATTACTGAAAATTTTGAAAACAATGCTGAAGATGCACACAAAATATAAATTTATGAAAACCGAAAAATTTAAACATTAATGTTAGAAATTGATAACGCGTGTACTGTAAAATTATGTGTATGAACTTTAAAATCTTGACATATGTATTTGTTGCTAGTTTTATATTTTTATTAATGTATTGTGTTAAGACATTTTATTATAACAGGTATGTATATATAGCATACATATCCCACCAGTAAGTAAGTAATATGTGCATATAAAACATTTTTGTTTTAAATTTCATATCTCTTTCGCACACAGTTGCTATTCACAATCTATATACAGCAACATAAAGCCGCACTATCAGCTATAAGTAAAGCAGTTAAGAAATACAACAAATACATACAATTTCCCATTTCGTATTTACACTCATTGAATATTCTAGAGTAATGCTGCGCGAAAAATTTCCAACAGAATAAAACGCGATCGCTGCTGTTTTCTAGTCACAGTTCACCGGTTGTTTTCTGACCATTAACAACAAAATTTGTATCGTATAAGTGCGTTCCTTTTTATAAAACATATAATGAAAAGTTTTATAGTGTTTGTAGCCGTATTAGCTGCTGCGGCAGCGGTACCATCTGAAACCGATGGTCTTTTATCGACCGCGTTAAAATTTGTCAAAGAATGTGGTGATAAATCAATGACATTGTGCCTCAAGGTAAGAGTCTTAAAAATCATGTGATATAAAAGTGAAAGAACCAAATAAAAATGGATATTGGATTATGTATGTACAAAAACCAGTGATTATTTTGTGATATAATAATATAAATAAGTGTATTGATCTCCAAAGTTTGATAATCAACATACAAAAAAAAATATAAGAAACGATCAACGAAACATGGATTACATTCATTCATCACGAAGCACACAAAAAATAAAATTCATTCATAACTATCTACTCTACAAAAAAAAAAAAATGAAATTTTTGTTTGGTTTTTTCCGTTTTCAATTTTAAAAGACTTGATATAAAAGTGAAACAGCAAAAAAAAATATAAGTGCGAGTAAAATTTGTGTTGTATAATTACAGGAACGCGCCCTTCACTACGTCGACCAAACAAATGGAGATGTACAGCTCGGCGAAGGCGTTGAATTTATTCAAACGGAACAACCCGCACAAGGTCGATCTTTGAACGAGATTAATTTACCAGCCGAGCCAGAAGCACGCGAAAATGAAAT
The DNA here is from genome assembly GCA_947310385.1 of Nephrotoma appendiculata. Taxonomy (NCBI): domain Eukaryota; kingdom Metazoa; phylum Arthropoda; class Insecta; order Diptera; family Tipulidae; genus Nephrotoma; species Nephrotoma appendiculata. The sequence goes on from OX371224.1 coordinate 273,208,679, forward strand.
CGATTCATTGTTGATCGACCGTGTCGCTCGTTTCATGGGATCGCATACACTCCAATTCAAAGTGCCAAAAGATTCGATACATGATATGCAACGATCGCTAGAAGAGGCTCGCGGTAAAGGCAAAAAGACAAAGAAACTTTTATTGCCACTTTTGCTTTTATTCAAGTTGAAGGCTGCTGCCCTTCTTCCACTTATCATCGGTTTTCTCGCTCTCATCGCATTCAAAGCTTTGATTGTCGGCAAATTGGCTCTCCTCCTATCCGGGGTCATTGGTTTGAAAAAACTATTCGACTCAAAGGGCTCATCACAATCGTACGAGGTTGTAGCGCATCCACATGCCTCATACGATGAACATCACGGTCATTATGGCCGATCGCTTGATGGACAAAAATTAGCATATTCCGCACACGCCTAAGAAAATCAATATAGTATACATCATGTATTTAATTTAGAATAAGTAATTTATTATATATAAAAAAAGCCATTGCACGGGATTAGCCATTTCAAAACGACTTTTCTCTTTCCTCATAAAAATCTAGACTCTCTCTTCCTATCCTATTGATCTATATACTATTTTAAAACTAAAACTATTACTTCTCATATCTAAATTAACACGACACGCGACTATTTTTATTTTCTATATAAGGACAGATTTGGACCGAACTTTAATTTTAATATGTAAATACAGTTATATTAAATAATTTATTTTTAAACTTTACCAATTTATCTAATTAGAGTAATTTTACATCTTTATACGACGATAACGGAAGTTAACACAAGACAATTATATTACAAGATGATACATTCTGGGTCATTTTGTATTCTACGTTATGTATGTATCACTTCTCTATAGATATTGCATCGCGTATGAAGAGAAATCGGGTTAATAGCATTTAAAACAAAATCCATTAAAATTATGACCGCTCGCGCTAAATTAAAATACCTTTTCGAATATTAAAATTACATATATTTTGTGTTTTAAACCTTACAATTCCTTCTATTCTCATTTGCTCTAAATTCATTTCAACTCATGTACGCATTAATCACATATAAACTATTTAACCAAAAACTAGATTTTAATAATTTTATTTAGATTTCCAAAAATTTTAACTGACAGGACTAAAATGCTATATATATTTTAATACTTTTTTATATTTAAAAATAACTAATATTTGTTCTGTTATTTATTATTTTTGTTATGAAGAAGAAGAAAATGTAAAGAAAAACCTGCGACAATAACCTATGATTATTTATTTAAAAAAAAAATAATAATAATTAAGAATATCCAAAAAAAATTCAATAAATAAAAAAGTATCGAAATGATTTTTTATATAAAAAAAAACTTTGTTTATTTTATTTAATATTCTGCCGCTTTTAAAAAATGAAAGTATGTATACCTCCCCATTACACATACACACACATATACAAACGTAATACTCTCCAACATATCGAATTCACCGTTGTTTCGCTTCTTCATACCGATCAAGTCGTTTATATTCTATTCATAATATCGCATTGACAACAACAACTACAAACGACTAATATTGACAACAACAATGCTTGCGCGTAAAACAAACGACATACAACAAATAGGATGCGTAACCGGAAAAGAAGAAAGTGGGTCTTGAATAAAAATAAAAAAAAAAGAAATTTCAAATATTTTTAATACAAATAAATAATAAGAAGAAATACAGTCCATATATAAATAAATACAAATAAATAAACACGCAAAATAATTTATTAATTTTATTAAACCGTTAACCAAATATAAATAAAAAACGTCTCTATACTGCATACTTTATATTATAATACAAATGAATATTACACTATTATGTTGTCTTGAGCTCAATTCTCATCAAGTAATACAAGTTTTTTTTTATTCTTATACGTTTCTCGCGTTGTCTTAACACAACATATTATACACAACAAGCAAAGGCAACGAGATCATCACATCATGTATAAAATAATTTAAAGTAGATCATTGAAGATGATACACAAGCTTAAGTTTTTTTTTTTGGTTTTGGTTTTGATCTTATTGCATCGTGAGAAAACTATACCGCTTACGGCTAAAATGTCTTATTTTTATATTACCAAGTTGTTTTGAAAAGTAAGCACATACATATCTACTTATGTTATCTATTTACTTAGGTATATTTTGCCAAAAAATATCAACAACAACATGAAAAAAATGTCGTTAATACTCACGCGCGCGACGAGAAAGTATACTTTTAACGGTAATTTAAATTCAACTAAGGTGTCAAATTATCATTAATATTTTTTTTTTGTTTTCTAATTTATACTCGTTATAATTGAAAATTGCGTTGACGGTCAATGTCTATAGGCGATTTATAATTGAATTGAATTGATTTTATGTATTATGCGGTATTGTTACACTGCATTGCACGCGGTATATGCGGAATGGTGCCGGTAGAATAACAAATTATTATTGTTTATTTTTGTTTAGTGGTAATGTTTAATGGAATGATAGTGTGTGATATTTAAACCTTAAATTATGGAGTGCAGCCTATTTGTTAACGTGTATAAAGTAATGCATTTATATTCGAATTAATTAAATTAGTTAGAATTTGTTAACTAAGTATCTTAATTTAAAACTTACAGAATCTGATGTATGCGAAGTGGATCCGAGTTGACATGATTTCGATGGTTCGATTTCTTGCAAATTCATTAAATGATATCCGGTGCTCAGGTTAACCTTAATTCAAAATGATGCCACTACGCCCATATTATAGGCCTTGATGCCTGTCACTTAAATGATTTTGATAGTTCAATCTTTTGCTAATTCAGTAAATGAACGGCTGAGTGGAAAAAGGTTAGTATTCCAAAAATGTTGTTTTTCAGAAATTAAAATTAAGTACACTTTATCAGTATTGATATATCTATTAGCAATTAAGGCGGCTGGAATATTACCTTTTTTCTACTCAATTCCAGAATTTCGCAAGAACGAATAAAGAACAGTAATTTTCAATAAATTTGTATTGTTTCGTTCGAATAGTTGACTATAAATATGTTTATTCGTTATTATTATCGCTATTTGCAGTATCTGAAGTAGGCCACTTAGTGAGTTCACTATATAATTCTTTATATTCATCCGGTACATGGTGTATAACTTTTGCAATGTCCTGTAGCTTTTTGTGATTTATAGCAATGCAGTCATTATAGACCTTATCGATAGGAAGAACTACTTGATCCTGCTTTTTAAATCTAAATATACTATTCACCAAACCGTTGATAAACGTGGAAGCCTTAACATAACCTCCTAGCTCACTTGTGTACTGCAAATGCTTATAAGTTCAAATGCTTAAAATCTCCCCAGATTTTTGTAGATCAAAAGAGGTTTTATTAAAGTAGCGAGGCCACCATTCCTTAAAGTTTTGAACAGTATTGAATCGTTATGTCACTCTACTCACTTCAAATGGTGGATTACGCTTTCCCGCTTTTTAAATAATATCTTCGTACTCATCTGATGAATAAGTTCGATCTATAGTCTTTGAACACATCGTTTTATGAGAGAACAGTTTCTGTCACAAGGCAGGAAGCTATGACACCGAACTGGATAATATTGATGAATTATTTTGAATCTCCCATTCATGGTTAATGACATTAATAGTCTGGTCAATGTGTGGTTGCGGTTTTGTCACACACATGCGTCATTATAAACGTGCAGTACTTTTAATTCTTCCGGAATATTTTTTAAATAATCAAGAACAAAGCTACACACCTCGTTAGGACCTCATTTAGCTACCCCTTCTGTGTATGTGTAGAAAACTGATTTTTCGTTGCCAATATTGTGAATATTAAACACAAAATACCAAAGTTTACGTAAATAGAACATTTCCTGTACAGGAATAAATGGAAGCAGCAGATTCGGCATATAGTCGAAAACTATCGCCCTGACGTCTTCCGATGTTTGCAAATTTCAGCAGCTTCCTCAATTTTTTGTAGAATTTCTGAGCACGTCTTTTATGAATAAGTAGTTCAGCGACCGCAGCTCGTTTTGCAACTTCGTTAACAGTTGATGATTTTATTTTTTGATTTAAACCCTCGCAGGTAGAACAAACATCAACTTGAGGCCACTTGAGGCCAAACTTGTAGTTGAAGTTTTCTTTAAAAAACTTTAAGTAATACTTCACTATTTCTTTTAATGCAGAACATTTTTCAAAAAACATTTCGTCAATTTTCCTAACTGTTAGGCCAGCTTCTGGATATTTTACAGTCTCTTTTGTTGGAAATAATGAAATGTGTTGAATAATCTTGCCTACAATCGTTGAATCAAAGCTGTTTCCACGATTTGCATGTCTTCTCCTTAAGTCAAAAGGATTTTGATTTAATTCAAGGAGCTTATTTAAGCGATGAATAGCGTTGTTTGAAATTGCATGTAAACTTGCGTAGGCCTTACGACAAACTTCAACTCGATAGGATCCCTTCATAGCAAAATACTTTAATGAAGACGTGAGTTGTTTTAAGTGTTTCGCTAGCGCACGATGTCTAGCAACATTGTGTCTTTCAATCAGTCCCATGAGGTAAGTGTTTTTCTCGTTTTTGGGACGACTACTGTAGGCATTGTTAATAATTTCACGTTTTTCTTCAATACTAAAAGTAACCATGCAATTCTTACGACAACCACAGTCTGGGCTAGTAGTTTTCGCTTCCACTAACACGACTTTACTAGTCACAAATTTCTCACCTCTTGGTCTAGCCAATTTCTCTTTTTCGATCAAATGCAAATGCTTATTGACCTGGCCTCTTTTTCGTCGTGGTTTACGCATTTCTTCATCCGACTCTGACATCCTTTGCCTAATGAAAGATACCAATACACCACTGAATAAAAATGAAATACTTCTTTTGCCAATGATAAAATAAAAACTTACTCTACAACACTTTATTAAACTTAATAATAGTATACCGTCAAAAAAGAATATTTCTTATTATTTAATAATAATAATATGTCGTTAAACACTCTCACATAAACACTTCAAAAAAATTGATAACAATATGTGGTTAATGCCTCTTTCGATGCCAACCATAAACTAAATACATATAATATAAAAATCTATATTACGACTGAAACTACTTTCCACGTACTGGGGGAATCCCTTAAATGTAAAAAATGAGTATAGTTTGAAAATAAAAAAATACCCGTTAGTTTAAGCATGTTTCGCGGGCATACATGCGAATGAGTGAAAAAAGGATAATATTACTGGAATATTACCTTTCTTCCACTTAATGGAATTTTTACGATTACGTGTATATATGAAAATAGGTGGAATAGTTTTGTTGATACATTTAATAGATGCGCTACAGAAATCTGAGTACGATGGAACACAAACTCATTTTGGAAAATTTTAAAATATTAACCTTTTTCCACTCAGCCGTTCAAATGGTCTAGCACTTTGGTATATCCCATCCGCGTCGATAGGCCATAATGCCTGAAAACTGTCGCACGTTTGTAAAGAAAATCTGATGGAATTAGAAGGTGCAATTTGACATTTTGTTAGTTAAATTTCTTGCAAATTCATTGAATAGTGCAGTGCTTCAGGTTTGCCTAAATCCACATTGATGCCACTTTGGCCATTTGTTAAGCCTTATTGTGAAGAAATGCTGATGGGGAACGAGAGTTTAATTTAACAATATTTGGATAATATAATTTCTTGAAATTTATTAAATGTGCCGACAGTCAATGTAAAACTTAAACCGCATTTATGTAATTTTTAGACAAACTTTATAAATTTCAATATTAAAATATGGAATATTAATCTTACCCAGTATACAAAATTACATAATGGTTTATTGAAAATTACAAATCTGCACTGTTGAATTTTACATAAATCAGAAAATGACAATTCCATGTCTTATGTTTTTTTTTACTGCGGGTAGCAGCCTTATTGTGAAAAAATGCTAATGGTGCAACGAGAGTGTACTTTGACAAGATTTCGATAGTATAATTTCTTGAAATGTATTGAATGGCCCGACGCTTAATGTAAAACTTAATCCGCATAAACTTTATATTTCGAATTTACAAAAAGGCACATTAAAAATAAATAAATGAAATACCATAGAAAAATCAGTTTACCATAGATTTCTCATGGTAAACTCACGATATACAGAGTTATAAGGTATGATTGACAACTGTTTTAAATTCGTTCAGTTTTGCGCAAGACGTCATTCGGTGACAAAAAATAGCCGTATTCATATTGTTTTGAAAAACAATAAAACACGTCTTTTTTATAATTAATTTAATTAGTTTTCATGTATGAAATTAATACTGGTATAAGTGAAAAAACTATTATAAAATATTGAATATACAAATTTTTATTTAATTTTAAGTATCGATAATGTACTTAGCGTAAAATAATAAATCATAAATGCATTCAGCTTTTAAAGTTTACTCTCTCTACATGCCCATATTTAATTGTAATAAAATACTACAAAACTTGCAAACTACAAAATTTTATTCGCAGCATGGCTGTGATAATTGGAGATGTTTTTTAGATATATATACTAGGGTTGATATATTATAATAAGTACAATATGCCTTCATCGAATTCAATTTATGCCTGAGTAAAACAATTTTTTTAATGTTAAAATACAAACTTTAATAATCAAAATACAATGGAAAAGAAATTTACAATTATATTATTATTATGTTAGTATTTTTTTGAATTTTTTATTTTTATGAATAATATTTTCTGTAATTTTTTTATTTAAAAATCGCATTCGGAAGTACATTTTACATTAAGAAAATAAAATTTGTACATTTTTAATTAAATCAATATGTTCGGAATAGACAACTAAGTTAGGTAAGTAATTTTTCCGATTTTTATTCCATCTCCATTAGTATTTATGAAGACGTCGTTCAATTTTTTGATATCATTCAGGAATGAGTCAGTGAGCTTGTACAGTCCGCCTTCTGATACATGCTTTATCCAGGTATAAAATGACGAGTCTCTCAATTCTCCTGTTGGAAACCCAGATTTTCATGTTTTAATGTATGTGCAATAAATCCGGCTAAATGCTCCAGACCATCGCTTTCTAATTCTGTCAAATCGTGCTCCTCCGCTTCGATTGTTTCTATTGTTGAAGGGAAATCTTTAAAAATTGTTGATGTTAAAGGTACGCAAGAAGTTTGTGGTAGTGATGTCAAACATAGGAAAACATTCTCCTCTGGTTCTTCAATCTGATCAACGTTTGCAGACTGCGATACTATTGTTTCATTTCGGCTAAGCAGAAAATTTCGCAAACGATATTTAAATTCAAGATGCGTTGGATGGTCGTGGAGCCCGCCAATTGACCGCCTAATTCCGAAAAATAACTCTAACACGTCTTGGTTTAAACGGTATGTTAAAAGGTAATTGATATCGTAATCAGTTTTCAGGTCATTATATAGCAAAGGAAGAGCACTGATACTGACTTGAACTCCATGTTGAAAGGGCAATATTTTATTATTCTTTCCGACTCTAATATTGTTCATTAAATGTTTAAATTCATTTAATATTGCATTTTGAACATCTATGGCTAAACCATAAGCTTTCATCCTTTCTCTAGAATCATTTGCAAAGTGCCTCGAATTGAAAACGTCGAACCAATCATTCACCTAAAATTTAATAAAAAGTTGCATATTAATAATAAATTGCTAATTAAACAAAATTTAATATGTGAACCTGTTTTAATAATTTGGCGCATTTATCCCAATTATCACTTTGACATAATCCCAAAGTCCCCATCCTTGTTATTGCGGCTGATAATGCATTTGAAAACAGCTGTGTAGCCAACTTAACCTTTTGGCGTCCTGCATTTTTTATTTTACGACAAATCAACATATTGTAGAACTCGAAGGTACCAAACCTAATTTCGAAAAATTGAACCGAAAAATTGAGCCGAAATTTATTAAAACTATTTTGAATAATAAAAAATAAATATCTTATTTAATTATTTGCTGAACCCAAGCTAAAAAATTTATCTTAAGTTGAAAAATTGTTATAGCTCCTACAGAAGCTGGCAATATACGTCATCCTAAACTTAACTTATTTTAATGAATTTAGCCATCAACACATTTATTCTCAGATATATAGGTGTGGTTTACAAAATTATAATCCGTGTTGGTCGTTAAAAAATCAGTCAAAAATTGCTGGAAAGGTTATTTATATTTAAAATTATTGTGTAATGGTATTACATACAATAATTCGATATACTTTACTTGTTGAAGGCTTGAAGGAGGTATCATATGTTGTAAATCTTTTAATCTAAAAGAAAAGAAATGAAGTCTAATTCTTAAGAATTAAACAAAATCGATTGTCTCGTCACACTGCTTAGCGTAGTGGCCGCAGACTACAAAATAAAATTGAATAATTCAGATATCTAAATAAAGCAAAGACAAGTTGACTTAGCGAATTATATTACACTACGAATAATTGAGCCATTTATTTTGAAAGTGGCATGATTGACTTTTTCCACAGATCAAGTTAATGCTAAAATTAGTTTCAATTTAACGGTATCTCTTCATTTAAACAAAAAAATCCAAATAATATGACAGTCATATTGATTGGAAAATTTAAAATGAATATATACCACTAAATTGTAGCTAATTTTAGCATTAACTTGATATGTGGAAAAGGTTAGTTATGCCACTATCCAAATAAACGGCTCAATTTTTGAAAAATTTGTAATCTCGTTAGTGTATTTACCACACACATGCGATTTTTTAAATTTTTCTTCTGATTGATAGCTGGATAATTGTTATGTACAAGGTGAGATTACCAAATAACAATGCAGCTTATAGTCTAATTTGGGAGCGTAATAAAATTCTCAAATTCAAAATTTCGTAGAACCAAAATTCTGTGTTTTGGATAATTCTGTGTTGACAAAATTCAACTTTACAAAATTTTGTACTTTAAAATTTTGTATTTTAAAATTTTGTTTTACATTTCTTTCTATTTGAATACAGATATTTTTAAAATTTACAAAAAATTAATTTATTTATGTTCTTTATTTACAAAAAATAAATTTGAAACAAAACTTGAACCAAATCGCAGTGAAAGTATTTAAAAATAAATTCATCGTCAAAAATCATAATTCACTTGAAATAGTTATAGAAAATAAAATATTTAATTTAATGTTACTGCCATTAGTTTTAAAAAATCGTACTTTTCAATTTTGGTTCTGTTTTTAATAATAATTTGAACTTTCTTGGCCATTTTAATACTCGATCTTTTCCTAGGAATATGATCTCCTGCTTTATCTTTCTCTATTTGAGTTTGAGCTAAGACCATTTCCATTGATAAATCCTGAGTAATTTGATAAAGCCCAGCATTACTTTTTCCAACAACCACCTTGAGACGACGGAGCCAAGCTTCTATACTATTTTGAATATTCTGTTACAATTGTCGGCTGAGAAACACACCAAAAATCATTGAGCAACTTTTTTAGATTCTATCTGTTCCAATTTATCATACAGTGCATCATAATATGAAATGACTTCTTCGGCGGAGACGAATGCTATAGGCTCTTTAACATTTTGATTTGTAGTGCAAATGATACTAGTCTTCCGTATTTCTTTTTCAATTTTTCTTTCTGCGCTTTCCTCCAAATATTTTTCCCGAAATGAAATAAGCATCCTTTGATGTCCGTGTCAGAGAATAAGAATCTTGTTTATGAGATAATCGATTTCTTGAAATCGCAAATGATTCTCTGTGGTCTTGCTCCCAACCCTTGTTCTAAAAAGAGACATTTCAATTCAAAGAAAAATTAGTTGTACAACTTTAGTGTTTTTTGCTCATTAAGCAAATAACTAACGGGACAGGTTTACCTTAGATTTGAATGGATGAATGGAAAATAATTGGCGCATAACGGAAGAAATGACATGAAAAATAGCATCCATAATCCAGCAGTTAGCTTCTGATAACAATTTTAAGGATGACCTTGTTCCCAAAATTATGTTTTTTCAACATTGACATCGGATTCGTGAAGAATAAATAATTTTCCTTCTAGTATACGTATATAATCTAGTATGTTAACTTCCGCTAAACAGGTCGCCTCGATGTTGTGAGATTTTCTTGTCCGATGAATTTTTATTTTTTGAGCGTGGTAAATACAAACGAGCAGTTGATTGACATTGAACTACTGAATATTTAATAATTTACGATGGTGGAGCGCGGGTCGTTGCAGCTACTGTTTCTACAAAATTGTTAGTATTGTTGACATGCCATTCACTGGCCATTGGTTCATGCGAATGTTTATTTGGTTGGTACTTTAAAATTTCTGGCTACAGGTTTACAAGTTGCGTTGTAATTCTACCGTTGCAAGGTAATGCAATTCTTTTATAGCATGCCCAATTAAAATTTCCTTTCTTTGTTTGTCTCTCAAAATAAAAACTTTAACCATCGACGTGCAGCTTATTGTGCCCTTTATATACTTTTAACAATAGATACTATATATCCATTTGGAATTTATTTTTAACTTAATACTTTACTCTGACGTTTTATAGCCTACACAATCAAGAGTATGCTATGTTTTTTTAATTAAACCAAACAATTATAACTGGTTTTATTTTTAATTCATTTGTTTACAATGATATTTTTTAAAATATTTAAAAATAACGAAAACAACTCAGAAAGGCGCTAATATTATTGGTGTACTTATTTCGGCCAAAATTAACTGAGATTTTGCAATTTGTGAAAAAATACTTAAGTGTGAGGTTTCATCCCGATCAATCATTTTGTCTGGCAGCTATACCGAATTTTTATTGAAATTAAGTTTTTTGTCAAAAAAAAAACATAATTTTCACTTATATTTTGGAAAATTGATTTAGACAGATATGATTGCAAATTACATTTTGATACGTTTAGTTCATAAAAGTTTTTTTGTAAGATGATATATCTATTTTTCAAAATATGTACAAAAGCGAGAAGGTCCTGCAGAAAATGTCCCATCAAGTGTACCGATTTCGGTCAAAAATCAATGAAATCTTCCAATTTATACAAAAAGCTTAAATTTGAAGTTTTACCTCGATCAGTCAATACTTCTGGGTGGCATATAACGAACAACTTTTGTTTACAAGGCAGCAGTACCCAGATACACACTGACAGGCATTTTGCACTCAGCAAACATTTATTATGATAACTATATTTTATTTTAATACATAAAATAATGTAAAAAACAGATTTTTGTCAAAAAACGTCATTTCTCTTTAAATTTTATAAAACCGAAATGGGCGTGTATTGTTGCGAATTTAATTTAGAACCTTATCGTTTGCAATTGTTGTTCAAAATATTTGCAAAAAACGAACAACTATTTTAGAAGATGCCACCCGGTATTTAAGGTAAAACTCATTTGGATCTCTTAATTAATAAGAAAAACTTAAGTATGAAGTTTCATGCTGATCAGTCAATCCGTCTGATCTAAGGAAAACCATCAGACGTTTAGTCTATACTGAACCACCTATAACCGCACGCACAGATGTCTTTCAAGAACCACTTTTTTGACTTTGACGATAAAGCGAATCAGCAAAAATCTTGATGATAAAATCTATCATTATGACTATATGTACTTTATTTTAGTACGTAAAACAAGTAAAAGTTAAATTTTAAAATGATTTGCGTGTACATATACATATAAGGACTCTTAAAATATGCTAAAAGTACCATAATCATTATAATGCAAACACATAGCAAAACAAAACAAAATCGCCAACAAAATTAGTAAACTTATTTTGATGTGAACAGTTCTTCACCAAAGTGATAGAAAAGTTTTTGATAGCTAGATAATTTTGTTTCTATAACAATATAAAAATCCTCACCCGCGTCGTGTACTTCATAAAATTTTGATATTATTAAAGTGTGAAATGTTTTCAGGGGTGGCATTTTGTTTCATCACTTTTTTTTAATACTATCGAAATTTACGTCTCTTTCATCACGAATAAAATTGAAAGTTGTTTCATTTTTCAATTACGTTATTTCTATTGCGATCTCAGTAAGGTCAAATTGAACAATATGCATCTCTATAGGTGATACTTTATGATGAACATATATGATACTTTATCGAAAAAGGAAATTAAGACAAGGGACAAAATTTTTCTAGTAGATTGCGATCGCAATAGAAAAGAATAATTGAAATGTGAAACAGTAAGCAAATTTGTTCTAGAAACAAGAGTCACAATTTTCGATAAGTATCGAAAAAAGTGATGCTACAAAATCCCACACCAGATTTCTAACAAATATGTATATAATAAAAACCTGTAATTACACCGTTTTACAATTTTTATGATTGCTGGTATGTTAATCTAGATACGTTTTTGGGTGACATTAAAACTAAGAATTTTATTATTTCAAATGAACTTTATTGAAAAAAATGTGTGCCATTATGATCGATGACGTTTTGCCATTTTTCTGGCAGAGCCATGATCCCCATCACTGTAGAACTTCTGTAGTTAAGAAGCGAAAAAACTTACTTTAAAATGTGAAGGAAAATTTTGTTTCAGATTTAGCTACATAAAATATTTCATTTATACAATTTTAATATATAAATTTGATTATAACGTATTTGCTACAGCCTTCACAATTTATCTTTGGCAATATTAAGTTTTAATTTTAAGCTAAAAGTATTTTTCACTTTTACTCAAAATCTCAGCTTATTATCCCCGCTAGTGAATAAATTATAACATTAAATTAGCTAATATTTAATAATAAGTTTTTTGTTGATGCATGATTGTGCAATATAATATGAGTAGCTTAGCTAATTGAAATCTTATAGTAAAAACAAAGCAAACAAATTATAAAATAATTAAATAATTTTTAAACACCAAACTAAAAATAGTAAAAATGATAGACCAAAATCCATTAATTATAGAACGTAGAGGCAATTGCTACAGTAGGCATGCATACACTCCGTCTCGCTTATTTAAAAACATTTTGTAAGTTTGATTATATTTATGGTTGGAATATTTTGCTCAATACAAAATTATTCATAAAACCAACCAAAATAATTGAAAGTACTATATTCTCTTACATATACATACGTGTAAAAATATCTCAATATCGATTCAATATTGATTTTGAAAAATCTTGACGGAAAATACTTTTACGCAGGTCCGAAAAAAAATGTATGTGAAGATAGTCCAAATCCTATTACCGAAGAATGCGATGACAACAATAACTATTGCTATCATGATATTTTTTACTCTCAGCCCAAAAAATCTCCAGTTTTACTCTCAGCACCGAAAATACTTGCTATTACGAAAGCTAAAAACTCTCATGATAGTTGTAATTTTCTTGATTGGGAGTAGAAACAATACTTTTCAAAATAGCACAAGTTTAGTCTCAGACGAATGCGATGCCTACAAAATTATTGCTATCATGACATTTTTTTACTCTCAGCCCAGATAATCACTACATTTTCACTCTAAGGGCCGAAAATTCTTGCTATCATGATAAATAAAAGCTTTAATGACAATCGACACTTTCTGAGCTAAATGTAAAATTATTACTTAAAAATACATTGTTTTAAATGTATCTCTCGCCATCACTATCAAACAAATTTTTCTGTAAGTGATTTTTTAAACGTAAAAAAACGTTACGTTCTAAAACTTTTTTTGTAATTTTTCTATGATTGATTGGTATGTAGTCTATCAATTCCAGGAATTATTTGCAGAGTTGATCCACCAACCAATTTTGCACCTATTCCAGATAATATACTGCTACTTTCACGGCTTGTATTCCTAAGTAATTGAATTTGAATAAAAATAATAACATACTTTGTTAATAAATGTTATAACGAGTAACATCAACCCCTATTCATAAAATGAAAATTCGACGAACCTGAAATTACAAATATAATGGAAAAGTGATTTATTCAAAATGGCATCAAATATTGTTCGCAGCGTTATAAATGATTGAACTTTGCACTGCCATCGAGCACTAAGCTGTTTCGCCATTTTGAGCGCTCTGCTCGTATAATGTCTTGAAGTCGGTGAACATTCGATTGCAAAATTCCGAGAACACACAAACCAACAGGAAAGCAAGGTTAGTTAAACGTATTAAAATGGCACGATTTTTGCTTATTGAATTAAAACTTAATTTTTATTTCTTGTTAATTATCAATTTTTTCTAGTGTTATCTGATATTATATGATGATTCGATTCTAAATATTGGAATATCGAAACTATATGTCGATAGTGCAGAATAGTGATAGTCCACCATCACATAATTCCACAAGTGGAATTGATCATTGCAATAAATAGCCATTACAGGTAACCTTCCTAGATCACGGTTTCGAAGAACGTTTTCTTTATTCTCTTTTGTTTTGCTTTTTTATATCATAACCAACAATAAAAAATAAAACGTAATTTTTTTTTCTGTATTGTAGTCTCATACAACACGGTTTTAAAGAACACGGAACGAATTAATCGTGTTCTTGGCGGGTTTCCTGTATTTTATTTAAATAATATACAAAGTGCTGATCGATAATTTTCCTATTAAATTTTGGTTACTTGATTCAACTGATTATGGTGACTATTGTAGTAGATGATGATTGGTAGTTTTTCAAGTGGTAAAAATTTCCGCTCTGTCCGACCAATTAATTCTCCGCTTTTAAACTAAAGTAGGGGAAATGGTGGCATCGAGTGACGATATTGCTTGCGTAACTATGGTATTACTCTCCCTTAAGGTATTTCGATTATAAGCCCCACACGCAGAATTTTACTATTTCCAGATGACAGCATTATTCGGTCATAAAATGTACATCTGAAAGACGAAATCATGATGTTTAAAAGTGCCAAAATAAATAATTTTTTTTAAAGTGTTTCTCAACAGTTGGGTGTTCCGAAATAACTGTCTTTCTCGGCAATTTCTTTGAATTTGAAATCAACTTGATGGATTGTTTAATATCTCGTAAAAGTGTCCATATAAGATTATATAGTTATTTTCCCATGAGTAGACAATGTGATTATTTTTGCTCAACAGCTGCTTTAATGGTATTTCATGCGGTATTTTGTATGGGCATGGAAGAATTGTACAGCATGTAATGGTTTGAATTTTAATGGTTTGAATGACATTCATAAATCCTATGAATATCATTCAAACCATTAAAATTAATGCTGCGTTTTCACTTGTATTCATCCTAGTATGAATCAATCTTCTACAAATTTCAACATTATTTTGTAATTCTTTGTAAAAATTTAGTTTTCGTTGGTTCTGCCTAAATTTAAACGAAGAAAGTCAAAAATGAAAGATTTCTAGCGCGGTCGACATTTTTAATTGTTCTTTTGCTAAATGAAAATAATGGCAATTTTGTTTCAAACCAAATCCTCGTTAAAACACCTCCTATATCATCCACATCTACAATCAATAATTACTTTTATATAGTTATTTTCTAAATTTCGATTATTTTCCAAACCCTGCTAAAAAGATCTTAATAGTTCCATTTGGTTGGTTTCAAAATCAAAATCTACTCGTATCATAACAAAATTTCATTATCTAACAACGAAAACAAAAGTTGAAGTAGAAAATTAAGTTTACAAAAAGATGGGATCTTTATGCGTCGCTCCATCAATTTTGTCCATTCATATATTCAACCACATAAAAAAATTTCTCGCAGTCTAGTAAGTTTTAGTTAAGGTAAAGTTCGGTGGGACTGTTATGTGTTTCAAATGAAAATTTTTTTTTCGGGTGGATGAAAAACAATGATGGTGGACTTTCACTTTTAATTTTGCTTTTTTTGGTATAAATTTCGCAAATATAAATCATTTCGTTTGTATTTTAATTAAATTTTAAAGAATATGTTTGGTTTTTTATGGTAATTTTGTTCACTCGGCCAGAACATAAACTATATATAGTTTGTAAACATACCACAAGGAACTATTTCTTCTGTAAATTTAAAGCTGATCGGTGTTTTACGTGATACGTGTGTTGTGAAAAATTTGTGGCATAGTGAAATATAAAAATGTTTTTAGAATTGCAAATAATTGCTATTATAACAATTACAAAACTAGTGGAAACCTCAGGTGAACAATCAACTTCGGAATTTGGATATTGTTTACAACAAAAACCATCACCAGGTGTAATATCATGTATGGGACGACAAGCTTTAACAGCGCTTCAGCTGTTTGATGATTCGGACAATTTTACTATTACGACTGGATTAGTTGCAATAAAGCATGATACGGAAATATCTCGGTCTTTACCAAATTTTGTTGAACAAGACCCAACAGATTTGAGGTAAGCAAAAATTATAAATAAAACAAAAACGACCATCCTTTTGGCTATCGGAAATTAATATTTTCCTTTTAAATTAAATAAAATACAAAAAAGAGCCAGAGGATGGACAAAGAGAAGGGTTTTTGTGAAATGAATTATTTGTTCAAATTAATATCTAATTAGAGCCAATGAAATATTAAGGAATATTTTATTTGTAAATATACCCAAAATAACAAAGAAACTTAAAATTAAAAGTTAAAAACAACTTGGTGGATGGACAACAAATTTAGATTAAATTTTTCTAATATTCATAAACATTTCCGAAAGTGACTAATTTATAGGAAAGGTCTTTCTGAAAATTATTCTATCATACTGCTTGCGATCCCAAAAAATCCCGATTATTTCATATTTAGTTATTTCGGTATAGAAAAGGATTTTTATAAGTTTTAAATAATTTTCTGGCAATAATCAATATTAATTTGAATTCAAACAAATTAAAGTGAAAAATGGTTACATATGAAACTCGATGATTACTCGGATATGATGAAATTCTTCTATTTATTGAGCGCTTATCTTTCTTAACATAAAATTCGGACCAAAATTGGAGGATGATACTGAAATTCGAGATTTTTAGTATATAGTATTAAAATCTGGTTGGATTTAGATAATTCCTTATCCAATTATATTCAAATTTCAAAAAACTCAGAAACATCACTCAAAACTAAGTTTAAAATCTCATTTTCAAATCTAATTTGAGGTAAAATTTAACGTTTTGGATTAATTATAAAAAGGTTATCGAATCATTTTTAGATCATTTTCCATATATCAAGAACTAGCTATATTGGAAACAGCAATTTACATGCAGAAACCGAAATTTCAAGGGACTGCTCCATTAATGCTAGAAATCATAAAAAGAACTCCCATCTAAGAGCCACAACCGCCAAAGAAAAAAATGGAACGTTCAGATAAAACGAAACTGATGATCTCTTGGAACGACGAAAAATGAAAAATCGTAACTTGAGCTATTGCTCCAGCGGATGAGGGGGTACTTTTCCCGCATTCAATAGTTTTCCTACTATTGAATACGAGACAAGTACCACCCACACAGCTATTAGTTGAATAAAAAATGGTGTGGCCTCGGTTTTGACAGAATCCTCGGAAAATTATAAAAACAACAATATATCTTTGCCATTTAGAATCATTTAGAAGGCCACAAACCCGGGAGTCTGCTGCCTAAAATGGTGACCATATCAAATATGGAAACTTCACTGTCATAGCCTTGTTGACACCGTCTGGAAAATGTTTCCTGATGTTGTACTTGCCCAAATCTACTCTCCTGTCCAAAAATATTAACAGTGTGGGAACAATCTGGGTTTCGCCACACGCACGATCAATCACTGTGTTAAATTTTAATGAAGAAGCGTGTGGTGGTGGTTTTTAATACGCTCAAAAAAAATATTTATTGTGCGGTGGCAGCTCGAAAGTTTTTCGATTAATGAAATGTCAAAACAATGTAAATTTTAGTAATGTGTTAGTTCACAAAAATGCGTTTTAATTATCAAAACTTATTACGAAAATGGAAGATCTGTAAAAAACATTTCGTAAATTACGTGATGATTTTGATTAACATGGACGTCTTACAGAGTCTGGAATTCGAAAAAATTATTGAACGTTTTGAAGAAACTTGTTAGTTGCAAGTCGAAGAGCATATGAACACCATCGCCTAGTTTGTGCTCGTGAAACAGCAACAGTTGTAAATGAAAATGTTCTTAAATAGCCAAGTATATCGTTGACGTGTCGTTCACAATAGTCTTGGCATATTAATTGGATTTTTTGGCCAAAATTGGATGCAATTGATTAAGATGGCGTTTGGTTTCAACAGACTTTGCCACATGTCGCACAAATCGTAAAACACTCGCCTTATTGATACCGTTTGATTGTTGTCTTTGGAATTTTTAGAAAAATAAGGTGTATAATAATGATCCAGAAACAATGCAAGATCATAAGCACAACATTCGATCTGAAATTAAACTGATTTTGTTGGAAAAAGTCATCAACTGCTTTTGTGTTAAAAGTCATTCAATGGCATAGAACCAACTTTCATTTTTAGTAAAAAAAAATTTCAATTTGCAGCATACATTATGTTTTTTTTTTAATATAAAATAACTGATAGTTGAAACACACTTTTGGCATTTTAATTCTTCAGTTACGTTGTAGTTTGACTATGCGTAGGTTCCACGAACTTTTCTCTCAGTAACGTTTATATCAAGTCTGACAGACGGCACAAGTTGTGATTCTAATTTTTAATATTTTATGACAAGCCTTCTAAACAGTTCCCCAATTACTTTCTCTATGCATCCGTTCTCCTGCGGCTTGTAATTTTGTACTGCGATTAATAGCTGCCCATTGAGGACTTCAGTAAAATATCTCTTCACAGTTTTATCAAACATAATTTTTTGGCCTCTTTAGGCGATACCTCGAAGTTTTGTACCTCTTAGATAGAGAAAAGCGAATCAGGGTAATTATTTTTTAATTTTGTTAGAAAACACGACCACTGTTTCAGAAGTGTAACATTTATATTTATGTGTTATTTTAATTATGAAAAGTTTCGAAATTTTAAAAAATATGTATTTACTAATGATACTCGCTCGGATGATATAACCTGAGACAACCTAAAACAGATATTTTATCCTATGTAAACGTAAAAATTTAAACTGCGATTTCATTATCTGTAAATAGCCGCATACAATCAAAAATAATTTGTTTTTTGCGTATACGTATACGCAGTTTATCGAAAAATCACAGATACAACGATGACATTGGAATTATCAGAAGTTTGTTTTGTTTTCATTTTTTAGTTCAAATGAAAAATCTAATTTGATTGTCTAAGATATAACTATCGCTGCACGTTGTTCGAATTCTGGAAGGGAAACAAGATGATTAATTTTTCAACTCATTAAATTGGTGACGAAACTAAAATTTGAAATGAAATTTGTATGCGATTTTTTCATTACATTATTAAACAATTATGAAATTAAATTAATTTAGATTAAAACAACTTTTGAAGAATGTTTTAAAATGGAAAGGAAAGTGAAATTAGATTTTCTGGGAAAAAAAATATTTTGTCTAATTGTGCATGATAACTAGCATTTTCTTTGAATTAACGTATGGATGGATGAAGGATGACACTTGTCAATATCGGTTTAAGTAATGGTATTAACATTATAAAATGAATTTCGGTTTTAAAAATTACACGGTTTTGAAATAACATGGTGTTGAAAAACAAAAAAAAACTTCTTTAGTTAAACCTCCCACAACGCGGTACTTTTACCACAAAATTTCGCAACAACGCCGGTTCTTGAAATGCGAGAGTTTTCCTTTAACGCTGTACTTCTACAACGCAATACAATTTTATTGTTTTGTGAATAAAACAACGTATGTACCAACAAGAATTTGTATGTTTTGTGGTAGGTGTGCCTTTGTACTCATACTTCAGTAGCTTTTAAACTTTTTTTAAAATTTTTATTTTTTTCTTAATTAATTTTCTGTATCACCAACGCGTTTAAAACGAAACTTATTTCTCTTGAAACTAAAATAAAAATTTTGGTTCGTCTTAAAAAAGAAGGTGTTCCAGATGTTAAAAAATTATAAACTTTTTGAAAATTAAATGAGTCGACGGTTCCAACGATCATATTAAAAGATGAAAGAATTCGAAAGACTGTTGATTCAAGTACGTCTATTCTGGCCAAAATTACTAATCGCTCAAGTGCAACCATTATCGCGAAAATTGAAAAGACTTTTATTGTTTTGTATGATAAATACGTCTATAAACAACGTTTGTTAAAAATATTTAACCGCAGTAGAAACAAACTTAATTGTCTAGAAATGGAAGTAATCGTTTGTTTTGTGCCAATAATAAGTGGTTTAAAAAATTTAAAAAACGTTATGGCCTCCAGAAAAATCCAAAGAGATAAAAACTCCACTGATACCGAAGCAGCTGAGAGATATCCTTAAGAATTAGTAAAAATTGTTCTTGAGCAAGGGTATTCGTCAGATGAAATCTTCAATGTTGGCGAAACTGGATTATGTTAAAAAACTCTTGACCCCATATTCCATAAAATTAAAAAAATGGCACAAGATTTAAAGTTGCCACGGATTTGGTAATATTTCTTTTATGCAGTAATGCTTCTAGAGATATTCTTACTGTAAGTTAAAGTTAATTAATCGATACTCAAATCCAAGAGTGATGAAAGTGTTTAATAAAAATAATTTTATCGTGTGTTAGAGAGCTAACAAAACATGTAGAAGTAATTATATGTAATCAGTAATTATATGTCGACTCTAAGTCATTCTTATTCACATAATTTGTAATTATCGGCCATGTTTATTTTGACAACAACAACAAATTTTGACCAAAACAAAACGTATACTTTGATTTAAATATAAATTAATGTTCACCCCAATTTGAATTATTTTAATTCTTAACTCAGTAATTATATGTCGACTTAAAGTCCTTCTTATGAACATTATTCGTATTTATCGGCCATGTTTATTTTGACAACAACAACAAATTTTGAAAAAAACAAAATGTATACTCTGATTTAAATATAACTCAATATCCATCCCAATTTGAATTATTTTAATTCTTAATCCAGTAAATATATGTCGATTTTTAGTCCTTCTTATGCACATTATTTGTAATTATCGGCCTTGTTTATTTTGACAACAACAACAAATTTTGACATAAACAAAATGTATACCCTGATTTAAATATAATTTAAAACCCATCCCAATTTGAATTATTTTAATTCTTAATTCAGTAAATATATGGCAACTTTAAGTCCTTCTTATGCACAATATATGTAATTATTAGCCATGTTTATATTGACAACAACAACAAATTTTGGCAAAAAAATGTTAACTCTGATTTAAATATAATTCAATATTCATCCCAATTTGAATTATTTTAACTCTTAATTTAGTAATTATGTGTCGACTTTAAGTCCTTCTTATGCACATTATTTGTAATTATCGGACATGTTGATTTTGACAACAACAACATATTTTGACAAAAAAAAAATTAAAGCTCTGATTTAAATATAATTCAATATCCATTCCAATTTGAATTATTTTAATTCTTAATTCAGTAATTATATATCGACTTTAAGTCCTTCTTATGAACATTATTTATAATTATCGGACATGTTTATTTTGACAACAACAACAAATTTTGACAAAAACAAAATGGATACTTTGATTCAAATATAATTCAATATCCATCCCAATTTGAATTATTTTAACTCTTAATTTAGTAATTATATGTCAATTTTAAGTCCTTCTTATGCACATTATTTGTAATTATCGGCCATGTTTATTTTGACAACAACAACAAATTTTGACAAAAACAAAATGTATACTCTGATTTAAATATAATTCAATATCCACCATAATTTGAAATTATTTTAACTATTAATTCAGTAAATATATGTCGATTTTAAGTCCTTCTTATGCACATTATTTGTAATTATCGGCCATGTTTATTTTGACAACAACAACAAATTTTGTCAAAAACAAAATGTATACTCTGATTTAAATATAATTCAATATCCACCATAATTTGAATTATTTTAATTATTAAGTCAGTAATTTTATCTAGATTTTTAGAACATCATTTTTAATTATCAGCCATGTTTAATTTGACAAGAACAACATATTTTGACAAAAACAAAATGTATACTCTGATTTAAATATAATTCACTACCCATCCCAATTTGAATTATTTTAACTCTTAATTCAGTAATTATATGTCGACTTTAAGTCCTTCTTATGCACAATATTTGTAATTATCGGCCATGTTTATTTTGACAACAACAACATATTTTGACAAAAACAAAATGTAAGCTCTGATTTAAATATAATTCAATATCCAACCCAATTTGAATTATTTTAACTCTTAATTCAGTAATTATATGTGGACTTTAAGTCCGTTTTATGCACATTATTTGTCGTTGTCGGCCATGTTTATATTGACAACAACAACAAATTTTGACAAAAACAAAATGGATACTTTGATTCAAATATAATTCAATATCCATCCCAATTTGAATTATTTTATTTCTTAATTCAGTAATTATATGTCGACTTTAAGTTCGTCTTATGCACATTATTTGTAATTATCGGCCATGTTTATTTTGACAACAACAACGAATTTTGGAAAAATAAAATGTATACTTTAATTTATATATAATTCAATATCCATCCCAATTTGTATTATTTTAATTCTTAATTCAGTAAATATATGTCAATTTTAAGTCCTTCTTATGCACATTATTTGTAATTATTATCCCATAAAATTTACACTCCGATTTAAATATAATTCACTATCCATCCCAATTTGAATTATTTTAACTCTAAATTTAGTAATTATATGTCGACTTTAAGTTCTTCTTATGCACATTATTTGTAATTATCGGCCATGTTTATATTGACAACAACAACAAATTTTGACAAAAACAAAATGGATACTTTGACTAAAATATAATTCAATATCCATCCCAATTTGAATTATTTTAACTCTTAATTTAGTAATTATATGTCGACTTTAAGTCCTGCTTTAGCACATAATATGTAATTATCGGCCATGTTTATTTTGACAACAACAACAAATTTTAACAAAAATAAAACGTATACTCTGATTTATATATAATTCAATATCCATCCCAATTTGAATTATTTTAATTCTTGTTTCAGTAAGTATATGTCGACTTAAAGTCATTCTTATGCACATTATTTGTAAATATCGGCCATGTTTATTTTGACAACAACAACAAATTTTGAGAAAAACAAAATGTAAGCTCTGATTTAAATATAATTCAATATCCATCCCAATTTGAATTATTTTAATTCTTTATTCAGTAATTTTAGGTCGACTTTAATTCCTGCTTAAGGACGTAATTTGTAAACATCGGCCATGTTGATTTTGACAACAACAACAAATTTTCCCAAAAACAAAATGTAAGCTCTGATTTAAATATAATTCAATATCCATCCCAATTTGAATTATTTTAATTCTTTATTCAGTAATTTTAGGTCGACTTTAATTCCTGCTTAAGGACGTAATTTGTAAACATCGGCCATGTTGATTTTGACAACAACAACAAATTTTCCCAAAAACAAAATGTAAGCTCTGATTTAAATATAATTCAATATCCATCCCAATTTGAATTATTTTAATTCTTAATTCAGTAATTATATGTCGACTTTAAGTCCTTCTTATGCACATTATTTGTAATTATCGGACATGTTTATTTTGACAACAACAACAAATTTTGGCAAAAAATGTATACTCTGATTTAAATATAATTCAATATCCATCCCAATTTGAATTTTTTTAATTCTTAATTTTAGTAATTATATTTTGACTTAAAGTCCTTCTTATGCACATTATTTGTAATTATCGGCCATGTTGATTTTGATAACAACAACATATTTTGACAAAAACAAAATTAAAGCTCTGATTTAAATATATTTCAATATCCATCCCAATTTGAATTATTTTAACTCTTAATTCAGTAATTATATGTCGACTTTAAGTCCGTTTTATGCACATTATTTGTAATTATCGGCCATGTTGATTTTGACAACAACAAAGAATTTTGGAAAAATAAAATGTATACTTTCATTTATATATAATTCAATATCCATCCCAATTTGTATTATTTGAATTCTTAATTCAGTAAATATATGTCAATTTTAAGTCCTTCTTATGCACATTATTTGTAATTATCGGCCATGTTGATTTTGACAACAACAACAAAATTTGTCAAAAACAAAATGTATACTCTGATTTAAATATAATTCAATATCCACCATAATATGAATTATTTTAACTATTAATTCAGTAAATATATGTCGATTTTAAGTCCTTCTTATGCACATTATTTGTAATTATCGGCCATGTTGATTTTGACAACAACAACAAATTTTGTCAAAAACAAAATGTATACTCTGATTTAAATATAATTCAATATCCACCATAATTTGAATTATTTTAATTATTAAGTCAGTAATTTTATCTAGATTTTTAGAACATCATTTTTAGTTATCAGCCATGTTTAATTTGACAAGAACAACAAATTTTGACAAAAACAAAATGTATACTCTGATTTAAATATAATTCAATACCCATCCCAATTTTAATTATTTTAACTCTTAATTCATTAATTATATGTCGATTTTAAGTCCTTCATATGCACAATATTTGTAATTATCGGCCATGTTTATTTTGACAACAACAACATATTTTGACAAAAACAAAATGTAAGCTCTGATTTAAATATAATTCAATATCCAACCCAATTTGAATTATTTTAACTCTTAATTCAGTAATTATATGTGGACTTTAAGTCCGTTTTATGCACATTATTTGTCGTTGTCGGCCATGTTTATATTGACAACAACAACAAATTTTGACAAAAACAAAATGGATACTTTGATTCAAATATAATTCAATATCCATCCCAATTTGAATTATTTTATTTCTTAATTCAGTAATTATATGTCGACTTTAAGTCCGTCTTATGCACATTATTTGTAATTATCGGCCATGTTTATTTTGACAACAACAACAAATTTTGTCAAAAACAAAATGTATACTCTGATTTAAATATAATTCAATACCCATCCCAATTTGAATTATTTTAATTCTTAATTCAGTAAATATATGTCAACTTTAAGTCCTTCTTATGCGCATTATATGTAAATATTATACCATAAAATTTACACTCTGATTTAAATATAATTCAATATCCAACCCAATTTGAATTATTTTAACTCTTAATTTAGTAATTATATGTCGACTTTAAGTCCGTCTTATGCACATTATTTGTAATTATCGGCCATGTTTATTTTGACAACAACAACAAATTTTGACAAAAAAAAATGTATACTCTGATTTAAATATAATTCAATATCCATCCCAATTTGAATTATTTTATTTCTTAATTCAGTAATTATATGTCGACTTTAAGTCCGTCTTATGCACATTATTTGTAATTATCGGCCATGTTTATTTTGACAACAACAACAAATTTTGTCAAAAACAAAATGTATACTCTGATTTAAATATAATTCAATACCCATCCCAATTTGAATTATTTTAATTCTTAATTCAGTAAATATATGTCAACTTTAAGTCCTTTTTATGCACATTATATGTAAATATTATCCCATAAAATTTACACTCTGATTTAAATATAATTCACTATCCATCCCAATTTGAATTATTTTAACTCTAAATTTAGTAATTATATGTCGACTTTAAGTCCTTCTTATGCACATTATATGTAATTATTAGCCATGTTTATTTTGACAACAACAACAAATTTTGGCAAAAAAATGTACACTCTGATTTAAATATAATTCACTATCCATCCCAATTTGAATTATTTTAACTCTTAAATTAGTAATTATATGTCGACTTTAAGTTCTTCTTATGCACATTATTTGTAATTATCGGCCATGTTGATTTTGACAACAACAACAAATTTTGACAAAAGCAACAACAAATTTTGAAAAGAAACAAAATGTATAAATTGATTCAAATATAATTCAATATCCATCCCAATTTGAATTATTTTAACTCTTAATTTAGTAATTATATGTCGACTTTAAGTCCTTCTTATGCACAATATTTGTAATTATCGGCCATGTTTATTTTGACAACAACAACAAATTTTGTCAAAAAAAAATGTGTACTCTGATTTAAATATAATTCAATATCCACCATAATTTGAATTATTTTAATTATTAAGTCAGTAATTTTATCTAGATTTTTAGAACATCATTTTTAATTATCAGCCATGTTTAATTTGACAAGAACAACAAATTTTGACAAAAACAAAATGTATATTCTGATTTAAATATAATTCAATACCCATCCCAATTTGAATTATTTTAATTCGTAATTCAGTAAATATATGTCAACTTTAAGTCCTTCTTATGCACATTATATGTAATTATTATCCCATAAAATTTACACTCCGATTTAAATATAATTCACTATCCATCCCAATTTGAATTATTTTAACTCTAAATTTAGTAATTATATGTCGACTTTAAGTTCTTCTTATGCACATTATTTGTAATTATCGGCCATGTTTATATTGACAACAACAACAAATTTTGACAAAAACAAAATGGATACTTTGACTAAAATATAATTCAATATCCATCCCAATTTGAATTATTTTAACTCTTAATTTAGTAATTATATGTCGACTTTAAGTCCTGCTTTAGCACATAATATGTAATTATCGGCCATGTTTATTTTGACAACAACAACAAATTTTAACAAAAATAAAACGTATACTCTGATTTATATATAATTCAATATCCATCCCAATTTGAATTATTTTAATTCTTGTTTCAGTAAGTATATGTCGACTTAAAGTCATTCTTATGCACATTATTTGTAAATATCGGCCATGTTTATTTTGACAACAACAACAAATTTTGAGAAAAACAAAATGTAAGCTCTGATTTAAATATAATTCAATATCCATCCCAATTTGAATTATTTTAATTCTTTATTCAGTAATTTTAGGTCGACTTTAATTCCTGCTTAAGGACGTAATTTGTAAACATCGGCCATGTTGATTTTGACAACAACAACAAATTTTCCCAAAAACAAAATGTAAGCTCTGATTTAAATATAATTCAATATCCATCCCAATTTGAATTATTTTAATTCTTTATTCAGTAATTTTAGGTCGACTTTAATTCCTGCTTAAGGACGTAATTTGTAAACATCGGCCATGTTGATTTTGACAACAACAACAAATTTTCCCAAAAACAAAATGTAAGCTCTGATTTAAATATAATTCAATATCCATCCCAATTTGAATTATTTTAATTCTTAATTCAGTAATTATATGTCGACTTTAAGTCCTTCTTATGCACATTATTTGTAATTATCGGACATGTTTATTTTGACAACAACAACAAATTTTGGCAAAAAATGTATACTCTGATTTAAATATAATTCAATATCCATCCCAATTTGAATTTTTTTAATTCTTAATTTTAGTAATTATATTTTGACTTAAAGTCCTTCTTATGCACATTATTTGTAATTATCGGCCATGTTGATTTTGATAACAACAACATATTTTGACAAAAACAAAATTAAAGCTCTGATTTAAATATATTTCAATATCCATCCCAATTTGAATTATTTTAACTCTTAATTCAGTAATTATATGTCGACTTTAAGTCCGTTTTATGCACATTATTTGTAATTATCGGCCATGTTGATTTTGACAACAACAAAGAATTTTGGAAAAATAAAATGTATACTTTCATTTATATATAATTCAATATCCATCCCAATTTGTATTATTTGAATTCTTAATTCAGTAAATATATGTCAATTTTAAGTCCTTCTTATGCACATTATTTGTAATTATCGGCCATGTTGATTTTGACAACAACAACAAAATTTGTCAAAAACAAAATGTATACTCTGATTTAAATATAATTCAATATCCACCATAATATGAATTATTTTAACTATTAATTCAGTAAATATATGTCGATTTTAAGTCCTTCTTATGCACATTATTTGTAATTATCGGCCATGTTGATTTTGACAACAACAACAAATTTTGTCAAAAACAAAATGTATACTCTGATTTAAATATAATTCAATATCCACCATAATTTGAATTATTTTAATTATTAAGTCAGTAATTTTATCTAGATTTTTAGAACATCATTTTTAGTTATCAGCCATGTTTAATTTGACAAGAACAACAAATTTTGACAAAAACAAAATGTATACTCTGATTTAAATATAATTCAATACCCATCCCAATTTTAATTATTTTAACTCTTAATTCATTAATTATATGTCGATTTTAAGTCCTTCATATGCACAATATTTGTAATTATCGGCCATGTTTATTTTGACAACAACAACATATTTTGACAAAAACAAAATGTAAGCTCTGATTTAAATATAATTCAATATCCAACCCAATTTGAATTATTTTAACTCTTAATTCAGTAATTATATGTGGACTTTAAGTCCGTTTTATGCACATTATTTGTCGTTGTCGGCCATGTTTATATTGACAACAACAACAAATTTTGACAAAAACAAAATGGATACTTTGATTCAAATATAATTCAATATCCATCCCAATTTGAATTATTTTATTTCTTAATTCAGTAATTATATGTCGACTTTAAGTCCGTCTTATGCACATTATTTGTAATTATCGGCCATGTTTATTTTGACAACAACAACAAATTTTGTCAAAAACAAAATGTATACTCTGATTTAAATATAATTCAATACCCATCCCAATTTGAATTATTTTAATTCTTAATTCAGTAAATATATGTCAACTTTAAGTCCTTCTTATGCGCATTATATGTAAATATTATACCATAAAATTTACACTCTGATTTAAATATAATTCAATATCCAACCCAATTTGAATTATTTTAACTCTTAATTTAGTAATTATATGTCGACTTTAAGTCCGTCTTATGCACATTATTTGTAATTATCGGCCATGTTTATTTTGACAACAACAACAAATTTTGACAAAAAAAAATGTATACTCTGATTTAAATATAATTCAATATCCATCCCAATTTGAATTATTTTATTTCTTAATTCAGTAATTATATGTCGACTTTAAGTCCGTCTTATGCACATTATTTGTAATTATCGGCCATGTTTATTTTGACAACAACAACAAATTTTGTCAAAAACAAAATGTATACTCTGATTTAAATATAATTCAATACCCATCCCAATTTGAATTATTTTAATTCTTAATTCAGTAAATATATGTCAACTTTAAGTCCTTTTTATGCACATTATATGTAAATATTATCCCATAAAATTTACACTCTGATTTAAATATAATTCACTATCCATCCCAATTTGAATTATTTTAACTCTAAATTTAGTAATTATATGTCGACTTTAAGTCCTTCTTATGCACATTATTTGTAATTATCGGCCATGTTTATATTGACAACAACAACAAATTTTGACAAAAACAAAATGGATACTTTGACTAAAATATAATTCAATATCCATCCCAATTTGAATTATTTTAACTCTTAATTTAGTAATTATATGTCGATTTTAAGTCAGTTTTATGAACATTATTTGTAATTATCGGCCATGTTTATATTGACAACAACAACAATATTTGACAAAAACAAAATGTAAGCTCTGATTTAAATATAATTCAATATCCATCCCAATTTGAATTATTTTAACTCTTAATTTAGTAATTATATGTCGACTTTAAGTCCTGCTTTAGCACATAATATGTAATTATCGGCCATGTTTATTTTGACAACAACAACAAATTTTAACCAAAATAAAACGTATACTCTGATTTAAATATAATTCAATATCCATCCCATTTTGAATTATTTTAAATCTAAATTCAGTAATTATATGAAGACTTTATGTCCTTCTTATGCACATTATTTGTAATTATCGGCCATGTTTATTTTGACAACAACAACAAATTTTGGCAAAAATAAAATGTATACTCTGATTTATATATAATTCAATATCCATCCCAATTTGAATTATTTTAATTCTTGATTCAGTAAGTATATGTCGACTTAAAGTCATTCTTATGCACATTATTTGTAATTATCGGCCATGTTTATTTTGACAACAACAACAAATTTTGAGAAAAACAAAATGTAACATCTGATTTAAATATAATTCAATATCCATCCCAATTTGAATTATTTTAATTCTTAACTCAGTAATTATATGTCGACTTTAAGTCCGTCTTATGCACATTATTTGTAATTATCGACCATGTTTATTTTGACAACAACAACAAAATTTGACAAAAACAAAATGTAAGCTCTGATTTAAATATAATTCAATATCCATCCCAATTTGAATTATTTTAATTCTTAATTCAGTAATTTTAGGTCGACTTTAATTCCTGCTTAAGGACGTAATTTGTAAACATCGGCCATGTTGATTTTGACAACAACAACAAATTTTCCCAAAAACAAAATGTAAGCTCTGATTTAAATATAATTCAATACCCATCCCAATTTGAATTATTTTAATTCTTAATTCAGTAATTATATGTCGACTTTAAGTCTTTCTTATGCACATTATTTGTAATTATCGGACATGTTTATTTTGACAACAACAACAAATTTTGAGAAAAACAAAACGTATACTTTGATTTAAATATAAATTAATGTTCACCCCAATTTGAATTATTTTAATTCTTAACTCAGTAATTATATGTCGACTTAAAGTCCTTCTTATGAACATTATTCGTAATTATCGGCCATGTTTATTTTGACAACAACAACAAATTTTGAAAAAAACAAAATGTATACTCTGATTTAAATATAACTCAATATCCATCCCAATTTGAATTATTTTAATTCTTAATCCAGTAAATATATGTCGATTTTTAGTCCTTCTTATGCACATTATTTGTAATTATCGGCCTTGTTTATTTTGACAACAACAACAAATTTTGACATAAACAAAATGTATACCCTGATTTAAATATAATTTAAAACCCATCCCAATTTGAATTATTTTAATTCTTAATTCAGTAAATATATGGCAACTTTAAGTCCTTCTTATGCACAATATATGTAATTATTAGCCATGTTTATATTGACAACAACAACAAATTTTGGCAAAAAAATGTTAACTCTGATTTAAATATAATTCAATATTCATCCCAATTTGAATTATTTTAACTCTTAATTTAGTAATTATGTGTCGACTTTAAGTCCTTCTTATGCACATTATTTGTAATTATCGGACATGTTGATTTTGATAACAACAACATATTTTGACAAAAACAAAATTAAAGCTCTGATTTAAATATAATTCAATATCCATTCCAATTTGAATTATTTTAATTCTTAATTCAGTAATTATATGTCGACTTTAAGTCCTTCTTATGAACATTATTTATAATTATCGGACATGTTTATTTTGACAACAACAACAAATTTTACAAAAACAAAATGGATACTTTGATTCAAATATAATTCAATATCCATCCCAATTTGAATTATTTTAACTCTTAATTTAGTAATTATATGTCAATTTTAAGTCCTTCTTATGCACATTATTTGTAATTATCGGCCATGTTTATTTTGACAACAACAACAAATTTTGACAAAAACAAAATGTATACTCTGATTTAAATATAATTCAATATCCACCATAATTTGAAATTATTTTAACTATTAATTCAGTAAATATATGTCGATTTTAAGTCCTTCTTATGCACATTATTTGTAATTATCGGCCATGTTTATTTTGACAACAACAACAAATTTTGTCAAAAACAAAATGTATACTCTGATTTAAATATAATTCAATATCCACCATAATTTGAATTATTTTAATTATTAAGTCAGTAATTTTATCTAGATTTTTAGAACATCATTTTTAATTATCAGCCATGTTTAATTTGACAAGAACAACATATTTTGACAAAAACAAAATGTATACTCTGATTTAAATATAATTCACTACCCATCCCAATTTGAATTATTTTAACTCTTAATTCAGTAATTATATGTCGACTTTAAGTCCTTCTTATGCACAATATTTGTAATTATCGGCCATGTTTATTTTGACAACAACAACAAATTTTGTCAAAAAAAAAATGTGTACTCTGATTTAAATATAATTCAATATCCACCATAATTTGAATTATTTTAATTATTAAGTCAGTAATTTTATCTAGATTTTTAGAACATCATTTTTAATTATCAGCCATGTTTAATTTGACAAGAACAACAAATTTTGGCAAAAATAAAATGTATACTCTGATTTATATATAATTCAATATCCATCCCAATTTGAATTATTTTAATTCTTGATTCAGTAAGTATATGTCGACTTAAAGTCATTCTTATGCACATTATTTGTAATTATCGGCCATGTTTATTTTGACAACAACAACAAATTTTGAGAAAAACAAAATGTAACATCTGATTTAAATATAATTCAATATCCATCCCAATTTGAATTATTTTAATTCTTAACTCAGTAATTATATGTCGACTTTAAGTCCGTCTTATGCACATTATTTGTAATTATCGACCATGTTTATTTTGACAACAACAACAAAATTTGACAAAAACAAAATGTAAGCTCTGATTTAAATATAATTCAATATCCATCCCAATTTGAATTATTTTAATTCTTAATTCAGTAATTTTAGGTCGACTTTAATTCCTGCTTAAGGACGTAATTTGTAAACATCGGCCATGTTGATTTTGACAACAACAACAAATTTTCCCAAAAACAAAATGTAAGCTCTGATTTAAATATAATTCAATACCCATCCCAATTTGAATTATTTTAATTCTTAATTCAGTAATTATATGTCGACTTTAAGTCTTTCTTATGCACATTATTTGTAATTATCGGACATGTTTATTTTGACAACAACAACAAATTTTGAGAAAAACAAAACGTATACTTTGATTTAAATATAAATTAATGTTCACCCCAATTTGAATTATTTTAATTCTTAACTCAGTAATTATATGTCGACTTAAAGTCCTTCTTATGAACATTATTCGTAATTATCGGCCATGTTTATTTTGACAACAACAACAAATTTTGAAAAAAACAAAATGTATACTCTGATTTAAATATAACTCAATATCCATCCCAATTTGAATTATTTTAATTCTTAATCCAGTAAATATATGTCGATTTTTAGTCCTTCTTATGCACATTATTTGTAATTATCGGCCTTGTTTATTTTGACAACAACAACAAATTTTGACATAAACAAAATGTATACCCTGATTTAAATATAATTTAAAACCCATCCCAATTTGAATTATTTTAATTCTTAATTCAGTAAATATATGGCAACTTTAAGTCCTTCTTATGCACAATATATGTAATTATTAGCCATGTTTATATTGACAACAACAACAAATTTTGGCAAAAAAATGTTAACTCTGATTTAAATATAATTCAATATTCATCCCAATTTGAATTATTTTAACTCTTAATTTAGTAATTATGTGTCGACTTTAAGTCCTTCTTATGCACATTATTTGTAATTATCGGACATGTTGATTTTGATAACAACAACATATTTTGACAAAAACAAAATTAAAGCTCTGATTTAAATATAATTCAATATCCATTCCAATTTGAATTATTTTAATTCTTAATTCAGTAATTATATGTCGACTTTAAGTCCTTCTTATGAACATTATTTATAATTATCGGACATGTTTATTTTGACAACAACAACAAATTTTACAAAAACAAAATGGATACTTTGATTCAAATATAATTCAATATCCATCCCAATTTGAATTATTTTAACTCTTAATTTAGTAATTATATGTCAATTTTAAGTCCTTCTTATGCACATTATTTGTAATTATCGGCCATGTTTATTTTGACAACAACAACAAATTTTGACAAAAACAAAATGTATACTCTGATTTAAATATAATTCAATATCCACCATAATTTGAAATTATTTTAACTATTAATTCAGTAAATATATGTCGATTTTAAGTCCTTCTTATGCACATTATTTGTAATTATCGGCCATGTTTATTTTGACAACAACAACAAATTTTGTCAAAAACAAAATGTATACTCTGATTTAAATATAATTCAATATCCACCATAATTTGAATTATTTTAATTATTAAGTCAGTAATTTTATCTAGATTTTTAGAACATCATTTTTAATTATCAGCCATGTTTAATTTGACAAGAACAACATATTTTGACAAAAACAAAATGTATACTCTGATTTAAATATAATTCACTACCCATCCCAATTTGAATTATTTTAACTCTTAATTCAGTAATTATATGTCGACTTTAAGTCCTTCTTATGCACAATATTTGTAATTATCGGCCATGTTTATTTTGACAACAACAACAAATTTTGTCAAAAAAAAAATGTGTACTCTGATTTAAATATAATTCAATATCCACCATAATTTGAATTATTTTAATTATTAAGTCAGTAATTTTATCTAGATTTTTAGAACATCATTTTTAATTATCAGCCATGTTTAATTTGACAAGAACAACAAATTTTGACAAAAACAAAATGTATATTCTGATTTAAATATAATTCAATACCCATCCCCATTTGAATTATTTTAATTCGTAATTCAGTAAATATATGTCAACTTTAAGTCCTTCTTATGCACATTATATGTAATTATTATCCCATAAAATTTACACTCCGATTTAAATATAATTCACTATCCATCCCAATTTGAATTATTTTAACTCTAAATTTAGTAATTATATGTCGACTTTAAGTTCTTCTTATGCACATTATTTGTAATTATCGGCCATGTTTATATTGACAACAACAACAAATTTTGACAAAAACAAAATGGATACTTTGACTAAAATATAATTCAATATCCATCCCAATTTGAATTATTTTAACTCTTAATTTAGTAATTATATGTCGACTTTAAGTCCTGCTTTAGCACATAATATGTAATTATCGGCCATGTTTATTTTGACAACAACAACAAATTTTAACAAAAATAAAACGTATACTCTGATTTATATATAATTCAATATCCATCCCAATTTGAATTATTTTAATTCTTGTTTCAGTAAGTATATGTCGACTTAAAGTCATTCTTATGCACATTATTTGTAAATATCGGCCATGTTTATTTTGACAACAACAACAAATTTTGAGAAAAACAAAATGTAAGCTCTGATTTAAATATAATTCAATATCCATCCCAATTTGAATTATTTTAATTCTTTATTCAGTAATTTTAGGTCGACTTTAATTCCTGCTTAAGGACGTAATTTGTAAACATCGGCCATGTTGATTTTGACAACAACAACAAATTTCCCCAAAAACAAAATGTAAGCTCTGATTTAAATATAATTCAATATCCATCCCAATTTGAATTATTTTAATTCTTTATTCAGTAATTTTAGGTCGACTTTAATTCCTGCTTAAGGACGTAATTTGTAAACATCGGCCATGTTGATTTTGACAACAACAACAAATTTTCCCAAAAACAAAATGTAAGCTCTGATTTAAATATAATTCAATATCCATCCCAATTTGAATTATTTTAATTCTTAATTCAGTAATTATATGTCGACTTTAAGTCCTTCTTATGCACATTATTTGTAATTATCGGACATGTTTATTTTGACAACAACAACAAATTTTGGCAAAAAATGTATACTCTGATTTAAATATAATTCAATATCCATCCCAATTTGAATTTTTTTAATTCTTAATTTTAGTAATTATATTTTGACTTAAAGTCCTTCTTATGCACATTATTTGTAATTATCGGCCATGTTGATTTTGATAACAACAACATATTTTGACAAAAACAAAATTAAAGCTCTGATTTAAATATATTTCAATATCCATCCCAATTTGAATTATTTTAACTCTTAATTCAGTAATTATATGTCAACTTTAAGTCCGTTTTATGCACATTATTTGTAATTATCGGCCATGTTGATTTTGACAACAACAAAGAATTTTGGAAAAATAAAATGTATACTTTCATTTATATATAATTCAATATCCATCCCAATTTGTATTATTTGAATTCCTAATTCAGTAAATATATGTCAATTTTAAGTCCTTCTTATGCACATTATTTGTAATTATCGGAAATGTTGATTTTGACAACAACAACAAAATTTGTCAAAAATAAAATGTATACTCTGATTTAAATATAATTCAATATCCACCATAATATGAATTATTTTAACTATTAATTCAGTAAATATATGTCGATTTTAAGTCCTTCTTATGCACATTATTTGTAATTATCGGCCATGTTGATTTTGACAACAACAACAAATTTTGTCAAAAACAAAATGTATACTCTGATTTAAATATAATTCAATATCCACCATAATTTGAATTATTTTAATTATTAAGTCAGTAATTTTATCTAGATTTTTAGAACATCATTTTTAGTTATCAGCCATGTTTAATTTGACAAGAACAACAAATTTTGACAAAAACAAAATGTATACTCTGATTTAAATATAATTCAATACCCATCCCAATTTTAATTATTTTAACTCTTAATTCATTAATTATATGTCGATTTTAAGTCCTTCATATGCACAATATTTGTAATTATCGGCCATGTTTATTTTGACAACAACAACATATTTTGACAAAAACAAAATGTAAGCTCTGATTTAAATATAATTCAATATCCAACCCAATTTGAATTATTTTAACTCTTAATTCAGTAATTATATGTGGACTTTAAGTCCGTTTTATGCACATTATTTGTCGTTGTCGGCCATGTTTATATTGACAACAACAACAAATTTTGACAAAAACAAAATGGATACTTTGATTCAAATATAATTCAATATCCATCCCAATTTGAATTATTTTATTTCTTAATTCAGTAATTATATGTCGACTTTAAGTCCGTCTTATGCACATTATTTGTAATTATCGGCCATGTTTATTTTGACGACAACAACAAATTTTGTCAAAAACAAAATGTATACTCTGATTTAAATATAATTCAATACCCATCCCAATTTGAATTATTTTAATTCTTAATTCAGTAAATATATGTCAACTTTAAGTCCTTCTTATGCGCATTATATGTAAATATTATACCATAAAATTTACACTCTGATTTAAATATAATTCAATATCCAACCCAATTTGAATTATTTTAACTCTTAATTTAGTAATTATATGTCGACTTTAAGTCCGTCTTATGCACATTATTTGTAATTATCGGCCATGTTTATTTTGACAACAACAACAAATTTTGACAAAAAAAAATGTATACTCTGATTTAAATATAATTCAATATCCATCCCAATTTGAATTATTTTATTTCTTAATTCAGTAATTATATGTCGACTTTAAGTCCGTCTTATGCACATTATTTGTAATTATCGGCCATGTTTATTTTGACAACAACAACAAATTTTGTCAAAAACAAAATGTATACTCTGATTTAAATATAATTCAATACCCATCCCAATTTGAATTATTTTAATTCTTAATTCAGTAAATATATGTCAACTTTAAGTCCTTTTTATGCACATTGTATGTAAATATTATCCCATAAAATTTACACTCTGATTTAAATATAATTCACTATCCATCCCAATTTGAATTATTTTAACTCTAAATTTAGTAATTATATGTCGACTTTAAGTCCTTCTTATGCACATTATTTGTAATTATCGGCCATGTTTATATTGACAACAACAACAAATTTTGACAAAAACAAAATGGATACTTTGACTAAAATATAATTCAATATCCATCCCAATTTGAATTATTTTAACTCTTAATTTAGTAATTATATGTCGACTTTAAGTCCTGCTTGTTTATTTTGACAACAACAACAAATTTTGACAAAATCAAAATGTAAGCTCTGATTTAAATATAATTCAATATCCATCCCAATTTGAATTATTTTAACTCTTAATTTAGTAATTATATGTCGATTTTAAGTCAGTTTTATGAACATTATTTGTAATTATCGGCCATGTTTATATTGACAACAACAACAAATTTTGACAAAAACAAAATGTAAGCTCTGATTTAAATATAATTCAATATCCATCCCAATTTGAATTATTTTAACTCTTAATTTAGTAATTATATGTCGATTTTAAGTCCTGCTTTAGCACATAATATGTAATTATCGGCCATGTTTATTTTGACAACAACAACAAATTTTAACCAAAATAAAACGTATACTCTGATTTAAATATAATTCAATATCCATCCCATTTTGAATTATTTTAAATCTAAATTCAGTAATTATATGAAGACTTTATGTCCTTCTTATGCACATTATTTGTAATTATCGGCCATGTTTATTTTGACAACAACAACAAATTTTGGCAAAAATAAAATGTATACTCTGATTTATATATAATTCAATATCCATCCCAATTTGAATTATTTTAATTCTTGATTCAGTAAGTATATGTCGACTTAAAGTCATTCTTATGCACATTATTTGTAATTATCGGCCATGTTTATTTTGACAACAACAACAAATTTTGAGAAAAACAAAATGTAACATCTGATTTAAATATAATTCAATATCCATCCCAATTTGAATTATTTTAATTCTTAACTCAGTAATTATATGTCGACTTTAAGTCCGTCTTATGCACATTATTTGTAATTATCGACCATGTTTATTTTGACAACAACAACAAAATTTGACAAAAACAAAATGTAAGCTCTGATTTAAATATAATTCAATATCCATCCCAATTTGAATTATTTTAATTCTTAATTCAGTAATTTTAGGTCGACTTTAATTCCTGCTTAAGGACGTAATTTGTAAACATCGGCCATGTTGATTTTGACAACAACAACAAATTTTCCCAAAAACAAAATGTAAGCTCTAATTTAAATATAATTCAATATCCATCCCAATTTGAATTATTTTAATTCTTAATTCAGTAATTATATGTCGACTTTAAGTCTTTCTTATGCACATTATTTGTAATTATCGGACATGTTTATTTTGACAACAACAACAAATTTTGAGAAAAACAAAACGTATACTTTGATTTAAATATAAATTAATGTTCACCCCAATTTGAATTATTTTAATTCTTAACTCAGTAATTATATGTCGACTTAAAGTCCTTCTTATGAACATTATTCGTAATTATCGGCCATGTTTATTTTGACAACAACAACAAATTTTGAAAAAAACAAAATGTATACTCTGATTTAAATATAACTCAATATCCATCCCAATTTGAATTATTTTAATTCTTTATCCAGTAAATATATGTCGATTTTTAGTCCTTCTTATGCACATTATTTGTAATTATCGGCCTTGTTTATTTTGACAACAACAACAAATTTTGACATAAACAAAATGTATACCCTGATTTAAATATAATTTAAAACCCATCCCAATTTGAATTATTTTAATTCTTAATTCAGTAAATATATGGCAACTTTAAGTCCTTCTTATGCACAATATATGTAATTATTAGCCATGTTTATATTGACAACAACAACAAATTTTGGCAAAAAAATGTTAACTCTGATTTAAATATAATTCAATATTCATCCCAATTTGAATTATTTTAACTCTTAATTTAGTAATTATGTGTCGACTTTAAGTCCTTCTTATGCACATTATTTGTAATTATCGGACATGTTGATTTTGATAACAACAACATATTTTGACAAAAACAAAATTAAAGCTCTGATTTAAATATAATTCAATATCCATTCCAATTTGAATTATTTTAATTCTTAATTCAGTAATTATATGTCGACTTTAAGTCCTTCTTATGAACATTATTTATAATTATCGGACATGTTTATTTTGACAACAACAACAAATTTTGACAAAAACAAAATGGATACTTTGATTCAAATATAATTCAATATCCATCCCAATTTGAATTATTTTAACTCTTAATTTAGTAATTATATGTCAATTTTAAGTCCTTCTTATGCACATTATTTGTAATTATCGGCCAT
Organism: Nephrotoma appendiculata; assembly: GCA_947310385.1. NCBI lineage: Eukaryota > Metazoa > Arthropoda > Insecta > Diptera > Tipulidae > Nephrotoma > Nephrotoma appendiculata. Next base: position 273,248,442 of record OX371224.1, read on the forward strand.
GTTTATTTTGACAACAACAACAAATTTTGACAAAAACAAAATGTATACTCTGATTTAAATATAACTCAATATCCACCATAATTTGAATTATTTTAATTATTAAGTCAGTAATTTTATCTAGATTTTTAGAACATCATTTTTAATTATCAGCCATGTTTAATTTGACAAGAACAACATATTTTGACAAAAACAAAATGTATACTCTGATTTAAATATAATTCACTACCCATCCCAATTTGAATTATTTTAACTCTTAATTCAGTAATTATATGTCGACTTTAAGTCCTTCTTATGCACAATATTTGTAATTATCGGCCTTGTTTATTTTGACAACAACAACATATTTTGACAAAAACAAAATGTAAGCTCTGATTTAAATATAATTCAATATCCAACCCAATTTGAATTATTTTAACTCTTAATTCAGTAATTATATGTGGACTTTAAGTCCGTTTTATGCACATTATTTGTCGTTGTCGGCCATGTTTATATTGACAACAACAACAAATTTTGACAAAAACAAAATGTATTTATTAAATAACATATAATTTAATATCCATCCAAATTTGAATTATTTTAAATCTTAGATCACAAGCCAAAATTTAGTGTGGTATTAGCCTATGCAAAATCGGTTGAAAAATATCTTCGTGATTATAAAACCCTATATAATCACGAAGATATTTTCCATTTAAGGCTTTAATCATTTCAATTATTTAATTTGTTAGTTCTAAAAAAATTGCTCAACAGCAAACACATTAATAATATTTTTTTTTTACTCTATTTTGATTAAACAGGGGAATGCTTGAAAACGCTGGCGTCATGGTATCGCATCGATCACTACAATGGGATTTAAGCAGAATTTATCCTGGATTACAAATGAAAATTGGTCCATCGTATGGATCAATGGGAGTATTGGAATTTGTTATGGATAAAGGCAATGAACTTAACGATCGTACTTATCTAAGTGATGAACCATCAACAGGTAAATATTTTTATTTTGTTCGCTCATGCATAGTTTAAATGGTTTGGCTTCTTCTGCTTTCAACAATTAAAGTCAATGAACTTAACGAACGACGTTAGATTTACTATGCTTGTGTTGTTGATATTTTTCTATTTTATTTTGTCTTGAATTTTTTTTATGAAAGATGGCATTCACATAAAGCTCTATATTTCAATGCCGTGCACTTGAACTTGAAATATGTAAACATATAGGCGCATAAAATTTTATGTACTACAAGAATTATATATTTATGTTGTATATTTTCAGCGCGTATTTTAACAAAACAATTCGTGCTACCATTTTTATTGGGGTTAAAATTTAATATGTTGACATTGTTGCCGATTATTATAGCGGCGATAATATTTGTGAGTAAAAAAGCGGCATTTTTAGGAAAAATTGCGCTCGTACTGTCGGGACTATTCTCAACGGGAACACTATTTTCACTCGGAAGTTTATTTAGTGGAAGCGGTGGACATGATCACCACTACGGATTTCATCAAAAGCCTCTCTTTCATAGTGGGTATAAAGATAATGATTCACAATTTACACCACATCATCATAATCATCAACATGGTGAAGATAATTTATCGGCAGGTTACTACAAAAATCTAAACAAAGATGCACCAGATCAACAGCAGCAGCAACAACAGTTGATCGATAAATTTTATGATTACGAAAAGAAAGTGTTATTAAGGGATCGAATTAGTAAACTGTATGAGCGAGAATTAGATGATGAGCCATCCGGTCGTAATGCTAGACAACTGATTGGTGATAAACCAATTGAAAATCAAAGTAGTTACCGTAATTTTGCTTGGCAAACGCAGCAAAATTAGAAAAAAAAAATGTATTTGTTGGTATGCGTGTGTTTAGCAGAATTTGTATTGTTATAGTGTAGTGTGCTGTATTTGTACATAAAAATAAACAAACATTTATTTTATTGAATGCAATATTAATGCCGATTAAATAGACTGGAACGAAAAATACTTAAATGCGAAATAAATATTTTATTAGATGGTGACCATATAATTTTACCTGTATTAAGTAGAAGTTTGTGATGCGCTTTGATTATGACTGAGAGGAGGTAAGAATGCTGAATTTAGAGTTTATTATTTTACAGGTTTCTGTAATGCATCTACATAGAATGGACTACGACACGCAAGTTAAAAAAAATCCCAACCTTTTTTTGAAACATATCTGAGAAAGTTGTAAATTTGTAACGATACATAGAAGCTAAAACTGTTATTTAAAAACTCAACAGCACCACAAAAGCCGCCTGCATGTAAAAAAATATGTCGATATCTACTATCTACCTGACAAAAACATTACACTTCCAGTAAAAAGTAGTCATTTGTCTTTCGGGCCCTGGTGTCTTTTTCCTCACTCGAGTGACAACACATTTTCTTACTTTGTGTGCTCTACAAATTGCAGACGAGCAACTCTTAATTTTTAAAGAAAAGTTTCTAGTTAGATAGAATTTAGGTAAAATATATTCTGGACAAGCAAAACAACGTGATAAATCAGTTGGACAAAATTTGAAAATGCAGGCAAGGAAATACTTCAGGAGTTTCAAGAGATTCGATTGGTTTCGTAAAATATTCGAAATTTCATTAACTAAAGTTTAGGATACAGAAAAGTGTACTACATATAAAGCAAGCTACGAGTGATACACAGGACATAAATAAATTAAGTCTGTCACTTGCGATCTTTCGTTCCTTCCTTCCTTCTAAATTTTTATTTAAATTAATCCAAGTTCTTGAAAAAATTCACAAGAAAAAAAAAACTTCATCACAAAAAAATGCAGAAGGAAGGAAGAAGCAGAAGAACGCAACACTGTATCTGCCTTATGTCTCTGTGAAATTTGAAATACAAATGAAGACCCAAAACCTTATGGTGTTTTCGATTGATTTTTTAGCCCTCACTAACATATAGTACACTGACTTTTTGCGTCAATCGAACAAAAAACTTTTTACTCTCATTTATGTGTCTGTGTGTGTTAGCTGTTGAGCATAACGTAAGTAATTACAAATATGGATATTGAAGACGATTTAAATCTTTCTAAGGTGGTGGTTGATGTGTCAGGGACCGTGATGAATTTGGAAAATAATGTTCTATTGCAACATCTAAATAGTAAGTAGAAAAAAATTATAAATGCAGTACATTATTAAAAACAACTTTTTACATTACAGCAAAACAAGAAGTTTGTGTTGAATATTCGCAAGTTGCGAATATTTATAATTTAATGTATAAAAGCGGAATACTTACTCGAGCAACAACCAAAACCCTTCCTAAGTAATGCTCGCATAAGCTACAATGATATCACATATCCAGGTAAATTTTAAAATCTTCTAAATAATAATTTTTTTATTAAGTTTATTTATGTTTGTAGATGATCGAATTCGCATAAAATGGTCCGGTGGAGAAACAAAATATTTATTGGAATTATACACCAATTAAACGACCCCGGCGGGCCATTCAAAAATTTAAAATTCGACGTTATATGTGAAGCTTTATGGCTGACGACATATCTAAAAAATTTGGTGTTGCAGTTACCCGTTCGCAGTTTGAAAACCGCTATAAATGCGTGATGTGTAGAAAGCATAAAGTTATTGACTCTAACCACACGAGTGGGGCCGTCCGAGTAGACCACGAACTCGATTCTGATACCCAAAAAATTGTAGCATTGGACGATTCATTAGAAAAAGAAAACGGAAAAATAACGAACCTGCAACATCGATCATAACGGAAACTTCACTAACATTGAAGAATTTAGCGAGGCCTCGAACACCAGCATCTCCTTGCCAGATAGTGAGAACACAAATACTGATGATGTAAGAATAATTGGGTGGGGAATATTAAGAGATGAGGCAAAAGGAAATTTATAAAAAACTAGAGGTGAAAAAACAAATTGCAGAAAAAAACGTCAGGATAAACTGGACATGTTCCGATTAAAGGAAGAAAATAAAAACGAACGGGCTGTCCTTAAATTAAAAAAAACTCGCCGAAATCCTAAAAAAATTAAATTAAATTGTTTTTTTATTTATTATATTTAACAAAAACGAATTAATAAAATGTAAAAAGGAATTTAAATAATTAAAATGAATTTAAATATAATTATAACTATAGTACATATAAACATCTAAAGAGTTTGCATAATTTTATTTTTTTTTTAATTCTCCTAGATGTTTAAGGACAACATCGGAAATAGCTTCGGAACTTAGATTTTCAAAAATTGTTGGTTCTTCTGTTCCTCCAAGTATGGCGGCTTCCTCGATAGCCACAAAATCCGAGGTATCGATACATATATTGTGGAGGACGCAGCAAACCCAAAATGAATTTACACATTTTGTCAACATCCATGAAATCCAACCTTATTAATTGCCCGAATCGCTGTTTTAGTAACTCAAACGTATTTTCTATATCTTCACCCGTGCGTTACGCAATATTTTTTACTGTAAATTTTTTGTTTTCTGCTTAATGTTCCATAATCCTTGTATGGAGTAAGTAAAAATTTCCTTATGGGTTAAGCAGCACCGCCTAAAATGTGGTATTTTTTAGCAACCATCGATACATCCAATAGTGTTATGAATGCCTGCTAACTGGAAGGTAAAATGTATTACATATAGCTAATTTGTTTAACTATTTTTATAGTTGTTGTAATACCTTAGAAAATTCTTGGGCCTTCTAAGTTTTTCCTTCTTCTGTAACAGGAAATTCTATTTGAGTCAGTGATATATGATATACAAAATCCAAAAAATGACCAAGATGGCTATGAGCCGTTAAAATGGACATATTAAAAAGATTTGACACTCCACGGTGCGTCTCCTTGTTTCCATCAAACCTTTAAGTATTTCAATAAGAATAAAATGTCTTTATCGTACAATGTACCATAATCGTACGATAATCGACAATTTTATTTTTTTTATTACCACAAGAAGGCCAAAACTTGAAGTTCAGGAGACACTTCTTTTCTGCCGCCACACTTTTTGGTTTTAAAGTATTTAGAATTTTGAAACTGTTCTATTCATTTTTGAGCGGTTTGTTAATGGCTTGAAGTTTTATTTACACTAAATGATTCTATTAAAACAAAGGCCATTCATTCAAAATCAGCGCCAGCAACATAAAACTAGTATGCCAATTTTTAGATTCTGAATTTGAGGTGAAATTGGTACTGTGTATAACAAGTTGCTTTTTATGTTCTGGCTGATGTTTTTTAAAAACTTTTATATGAAAAACATTTTTTTAATTTATATTTTATTGATTGTTTTAGGCGAGCTCTTTTATGGACATTTTCGAAGTTTTCTTGTGTTATTTGCGTAATATCGTTGCTGATGATGCCCTTAAGCATCGAGGTTGTAAGTATTTTATTGGTGTACATGTTTCCTTTCTAGTATACCCCTTATAGTGGTAACGTAGGGTTTGTACTAATGGTTCATATTATTAAGGCACTGGTGGAGCTTCTCTTGATATTAAAACAATTTACACGGTAACACAATTAAGATTTTATTATCTCAATTTATTTATTATTTATTTATTTTATATTTCAATAAATTTATTTTTTTGTGATCTTCATACCGCGATCGCTTAGAACTTTCTGCTTTTACAATTTTATTTTCCACTACAAATCGGTTGAAGATCATAAAACTACTAGCATACATTTACATGATCAATTTATAGTAAATATTTAAAATTAAATTGAATAATATCTTGTGATGTTGGTGTTTTTTGTCAGAGCTCATATAGGAAGAAATTAGGAAGGATCAAGTCAGGGGATCGTGAGGGCCAATCGATATCACCACTTTTTGACATTATTCGGCTAAGAAAGATGTCCCGCTTAATTTGCGTCGTCTTTGTAATCTTTGTTAGTTTGACTAAAAATTTTATAATGTGTAACATAATTAATTGGTTTGGGATCTTCACTAATTGTTATACTAAATTCGTTTCAGCTCGCCTGTTATTTAAAAAAAAATCTTGTTGGCTTTCATATTTTTGAAATCATAAAAGCTGTGTTCTATATAAAAAGGCACACGTATTTTTTGTTGATTTTATAGGGCGACAAAATTTTGTTTTGAATCGCTCTGACTCTTTATGCGATGTACCCTTATAAGAATTTGAATATTTCCCTTTCTAACGGCTATAAAACTACAAAAAATTGAGGACTTCTGTAGTTTTTTATAGGGAATTCGAATATTTCAAAAATAGTATAACTCGACATTTGCTTCATTATATATAGACCACAGAATAGGATCCAACTTTTTATATTTGTAACAGGCGACAAAACCTAAAAGAAGCATAATTCGGTAATAGAACAGATTCTATACATCTGTATGTTAGTTTGACTCAAACATTGATGATGTATAATATAATTGGGTAATGATCTTCACTGACTGCGTACCAATAGTCGAGTAAATCGTTATATATTTTAAAAAACCATTTTAGAACAGATTTTTCGATCAGTCTACTATAGAGTTTTTCAAAAATAATTGACTTTTATTTGACTATTTATATGCACAGGCGTACTATTCCTTTTTTTGGGTTGTGGTCTTCAGTTATTGTTATACTGGGTGTTGTTATATTGTTATATTGGGTTGCGATCTACAAGATTTGTTATATACTTGTTTCTGCTCGTCTGTTAATTCAAAAATTTTCTTGTTGGTTTTTCATATTCAAACAATTGATTTGAATTTATTGTCGAAATTCCAGTTTAAAATGATCATGTATTGAAAATTATATATCCGCCTGGTAAATCGATTACTACGCTAAAAACCAATTTTGGTACAGATTTTCGATCAGTTTGCCATATAGTTTTTGAAAAATTGTAATTGAATTAACCAAAAAATTTACTCAAAATTGCTTTTTACCCGACTATTGGTATGCAGCTGATTGAGTTAGAAATTAGCAGTTGGTTACACTTGAAAAGCGCGGTTATTCGAAATTTCGTTTTTTTACATCCGGTTATATTATGTCATCGAACCTGGATTACAGGTTTTTCATGCTATATATTGCGACAATCTAAATGCTATGGGCTACTCAGCCTTTGTGACAAACTTTACGTAAATCGTTTACTATGACAAAAGCGGTTTTTGGAGAGATTTTTTGATTGGTTTGCCACAGAGTTTTTCAAAAAAAAATTATTAACCGAAAACATAAAATTGACTTTTACAAATTTGGCACACAGTCACATTATTATATCGTTAACGTAAACTAGCCGAAATATACAGAATCTCTGACATAAAATTTTATCCGCTCAAAATCAGTAAGGCTATAACCATCAGGGATTTTCGCAAAAAACCGAAAACATTTTTTTGTTAATATTCCGATTCAAAATTATCAGAGGGATTGGGAATGATACGTTAAGCAAGAAACTAACGGTTGTTTATATATTGAAAGCCCGGTTATTGGAAGAAACCAATTTCGTCATTCGGGCGCATTTTGAAATCGAACCGAGATTGCAAGCTAATAAGACGATATATTGCAACACCTTACACTAAGTTCTACAAAAAATTACAGCATTACCCCAAAATAACCGAAACGTACAGAATCTGTGACAATACAAAAATTTTAGTAAAAATTGAGTTAAATTCTTTTAAAAAAAATTAAGTTTACAAATGAATTCTCCGACAATTATTTGTCTTGTACTCTTTTAGATATTTATAGTACGCGTTTAAAAAGCAAAAAAATTTCGACGTTCTTAGACACCAACCATTTATTTGGTCGACCTCCGTAATTATAACCGCATGTAAATGTTGGTCCAGCTGCCAGGCTTTGTCGATGGCCGGGATCCGGGACAAATGTTAGCAGATGGTATTTAAAATAAATTATTTGAGAGTGACCATATATCGAACTTATGATATCTTTAAAAACAACACAACACGCACCGGGCAATAACCCTCAGTACTACGCTGATCTTGTTGAATTTTATACGAGTACAATTATGTGTCGAGAAGAGATACCTGAACATTCAGTAACCCTCTGTATTGCTAATTTTTTAAATTATTCATTATCCACGCTAAATGGGTGGATGACTTGCTCCGAGCATTATCGTGTTAATAATTTCAACACGCTGTTACGGCGCTCGATGCTGGCAAATGAGAATTGACGAATGTCATACAAAACAAAATGGCGGCCAAACAAACTCGACGTAATTTTCCTATATTAATAATATAGATTACACGACTTCAAAAAGCTAATTCTCTCGTTTCTTTAATAACTCTATAATAATAAAAATCAATAGGCGCATGTACTATGACTGATCATTACTAAAGAAAAGTTGGATCGGTTTAACTCATATATTTTGTTGTGTTCGTAATTGTCAGGACAAGGTTTGTATGAAAGAAAATTTTGGGCAAATCGACTGGAAAAGTCGGAAAATCGAAAATTGATTTTTTTGTACAGGATTTCGCACATATTCGATTCAGATGGTCCTTTAGAAGATAAGAATTGAAAAATCTGAGTGAAAAACTCGGAAACTTCCGGAAAAACTCGAAGAAAATTATCGGAAAATTATCGGAACGGCTGAACCGATTTGACTCAATAGTTTTTGATATGTTCCAGTTCCCAGGGGATGGTTTTTACGAGAGAAAATGTTGAAAATCTACCGAAAAAGTCGGAAAATTCGGAAAATCGAAAAAATTATGTTTTTGCGGAATTTCGCACGTATCTTATCCAGATGATCTTTTAGAAGAGAAAAATTAGAAAATCTGAATGGAAAACTCGAATGCTTTCCTAAAAACCTTAAGAAAATGAAATTTTTTTCTAGCGCATCAGTTGATGGCCACTGAATTTGCAAACGATAGATGAACCGACCTGCAACATTTCTAAAAAATCACCAATGGCGAAAGTACTACACACTTACATAATAACCATTTGGGATGAGTGTACGATGGCGTGCAAATGTGCATTAGAGGCGCTCGATTCAACATTAAAAGATTTGCGCAATAATCAGGACCTCTTTGGAGGTACGATGATTCTAGTGGCCGGCGATTTTAACCAAACGATGCCGAATCGAATTTGTGTAGATACGTGAAAACACTCAAATAAACAACGAATATGCGAGTCGCGTTACAAAATGATTAATCGACGGACGTGTTTTCAAGCAATTATTAGACATTGGCAAAAAATTCAGGTTGACGCTTCGACTGGCCTCATTTCGTTACCACCTATTTTTTTCGATTTCACAACCTCTAAAGAAAAATTGATCACAAAAGTGTTCCCGAATATTGGTGCAAATTACAAAAACCATGTTTGGTTGAGCCAACGAGCCATTTTGGCAGCGAGAAATAAGGACTTAGACGATTTGAATATAAAAATTTAAAGTCAAATCGCTGGCCAATTGCATTCATTTAAGTCGATCGAGTCGATTACAGATCCAAATGAAGTCGATAATTATCCAATTGAATTGCTGAACTAATTGGGTATGCCAAGAATGCCGCCGCACAATTTACTTCCCAAGATCGATTCGATGGTAATCATGTTACGCAAACTGAACCAACCAAAACTATGCAATGGAACAAGACTCACTGTTAAGACTTTAATGAACAAAGTTATTGAAGCAACGATAAGCATAGGAAAGTTCAAAGGCAAGGATGTTTTGATTCCAAGAAAACCATTGTATCCAACCGACTTGCCGTTTCAATTAAAGCGTGTTCAGTTTCCGGTTCGTCTTGCATTCGCAATGACGATTAATAAATCACAAGGCCAATAGTTGAAAGTGTGGGGAATAAACCTATAATCGCCGTGTTTTTTTCATTGGCAGTTGTTCGTGGCGTGCTCGAGAGTAGGTCCTAAACCATTGACGGTATTCGTTTTCTCTCAGAAGGTTTTCTCACAGGACAGAAAGGCGAAAATATCTTCCATCACCAAGCGTTACGATGAACGCATTATTAATTGGCTGTCGAGGTCGTGGGATTTGACAACTCTCGATTCCTTTCAAAATGGTTATTTATGCCCAAATTATGGTTCTCACCGAGCAAGTCCCCTCACCACTCGTGCGAGTTAAATTTTTGTATTATGGTGCTCGCTTTTATTTTGGTGAGATGTGTTTATTATGACAATTTCAATTAGTTGTTAAGTTGGAAATATTGTAATTTTTGGCGTTTTGGATTTGGACATACATTTTGCCCAATATTGGTGTTGCGTGTATTTTTCATTAGAAATTCTTATTTTATGTCTAGAAATACTTTTTTATTATGCAATAATTTTATAAACTGAAAACCTATACAAAAATTTTTATGAAAAAAATCTTCCGTTTTTTGCTATCCATCTTGATTACTTACGTTTTCGGTTATATATATGGTGAGTATATTTGACACTAGAGTCACCTCACCGCAATACGTATACTATCAAATATTTTAAAATGTTGAGTTGAAGTCACCATTGTGACAAATTTCTCGGTGACTTGAGGTGAGGTGAGTACCATAATAGTGGCATTAAGTTACTGGATTATGCTGATAAACCAGCAACAATATACGCTTTCCGGATTAATTACAGCTATTGATTTAAAGAAATAATAAAGTAAACAACAAAATCTGGCAATAGAAAAGCTCTTTGGTAATCCCTAAATCAAAATCATTTTATAATAAAATTTTCAGAAAAATCTTCTATGTGTGCACGGAGTCTAGAGCTCAATACAAATTTTTCAGTACAAAATTTTGATTTTGGTAATTTTTTTCCTGGGAATGAGTTTAGAAAAGGGATTGTATGAAACTAGTAACATGTTCGAATCCGAGGGATGCGTCCTCTGAATCAAGGGGCCCATTATGATGCGTTCCTGTACCATTCATCTGATTGCGATGGAACGTTGATAATGGGGGACGTGCATGCTCGCGTGCATGGTTTCTGAGTTTGTAAATTGAGGGCTGGGACCCTGGATGGGGCATCGGTAAAATGTTTTTCTAAAATTTCAATTGTTGATGGTTCCAAAACTGAATTCAGTACTTGATGAATTCCTGTCATATACGATTGCAACTAAAGTGACTTCGAGAAATTGTCTGTAAAATATCCGTAATTCAAAGTAATTTTATTTTCTCCCGTACAACGCTGGATAATTCAGCTAGTTAAATTATAAATTATTAAATAATCCAATTTTTAGAGGAAGTCATGTAAAAATTTAACAGTGCCTTTCGATTTCATTGTACGCTTTAATTACCAAAAAAACGAATGCACGTGTAACTAGGTGGTAGATTGCAAAACAAAATTGTTCACTATAATTTTATTTCCTTAAACTCAATTTCAAAACACATTTTAATTATAAATTAGTCAACATAATATTCTGGTAAATACTTTTATGTTCTGTAATGATG